>JAJKLE010000055.1:0-198428 GCA_022593225.1 Xylaria sp. FL0064 | reverse complement strand
ATATTTTAAAAGATTTTATTTGTATTTATATATTTATTAAGAACTTTAAAGCTATAATATACTATTTTATAAAGCATATAATAAAAAAATATAAAAAGTTTGTAAAAAATAAAAACTTAAAATAATTTTTAATTTAATAATAAAATTATTTAATTTAATAAAAAAAAGTTTAAAATAAATATTTTAAATAACATAATTATAAAATCTTTAAATAATTTAAAAATAATAAAAAATAATATTTAATAGTTTATTATTTAAAAATATTATAAAATATTATATTATATTATTTTATTTATAATAAAAGATTATTTATAATTATTATAATATTTAAGAAATAAAAGTTATCTTTTATAAAAATAATAAAATTAATTAAAATTTATTTAAATTATAAAAGTTTAATAGAATTTATAATTGTATAAAGAATTATTAAATAATATAAAAATTAAATAGCTTTTTTTTTAATTTTAATTTTAAAATATATTATATTAAAAGAGATATTTAAATTAATCTATTTAATTAATAAAATTAAAAAAGATTTAAAGTTTTAAAGTAAAATATTTAAATACTATATCTTTAATAAAATTAAAACTTAAAGATTTAAATTATTTGTAAAGTTGTTTTAAATATATAATTATAATAAATATGTAATTTAAAAAAACCAACAAAATTATATAAATAAAAAATATTAAAAAATAATAAATTAATATATCAATAAAAGTTTTATATATTATAGATTTTATAAAATAAATCTATTATATAAATATTAAAAAATAATTAAAATTATATAATAATTATATATAAATATAATCTTTTAAGATTGTAGAAAATAATTAAATTTATAATAAAACTAAGGTTGTATAATATAAACTTTATAAAATACTATAATTAATATAAATATTTAAATAAATATAATATATAATTATTTAAGATTTTATTAATTAATCTATTAAATATAATTATTTTTTATCATTTAAAAATAATATCATTATTAAATAATTTATATACATTTTTATTTATTAATATTTAAATAAATATAAAATATTAAAAAGAATTATTTTTAATTATAATAAGTTTTTTATATTTAAATTTAGAATAAGGTTTTTTAAATAATTAAATATTAAACTTAAGCGTTTAATTATACATTATTTTTTAATAAATAAGAAAATAAAGAAAATAAATTAAACTTTTAAATAATATTTTTAAAATTATATTAATTATTAATTATATAAATTATTTATAATATATTAATTAATAAAAATATAAATATATTATTTTATAAAATATTTTATAAATAATTAATTATTATTAAAGAATAAAATAAGTTATTAATAAAAGTTTTTATTATTATAATTATAATATTTTAATTTAAATTATTATTATATAATTATAAATATAATTTTAATTTCTTTAATAATAGATATTATAATATTATAATAAAAAAAAATTAATTTTAATAAAAATAAATAAAGTTTATTTATTATATTAAAAAGAAAATATAATTTTAAAGATTTTATAAATTAAAATAAAATAATTTAACAATAAATTAAATTTTAAAAAATTTAGTTTTTTTAAAATTAAAAAGATTATTTTATTAATTAATTATAAATTATTATTATTAAAAAATATATAAATCTATTTTATTTTTTATATTTTATTATTTAAATTAATATTAAACAATATATTAATGAAAACTTAATTTAAAATAAAAGATAATTAAAATATTTATAAAATCAAAAAATCTTAAATCTTTATTAATATTTTAATTATTTAAAATTAAAAATAAAAGAATTAACTTTTTAAAAATTAATAATATTTTAATTAATAATATTATTAATTTTAATAGTTTATATTTTAATAATTGTTTTAAATTTATTATATTTTTATAATTTTAATCTATTTAATAAATAAAAGCTTTAATTAATAAAAAATATACCTTTATTTTAATAAAGAATATATTAATAATATATATTATTAAAATAAATAAAAACTTTAAAAATTATTATTTTATTTAATATTCTTTTTAATTAATTAATTAAACTCTTTAATAAATTTATTAATAATAATAATAAAAACTTTAAAATTATTATATAATTAATTATAATATATATATATTTTTATAATAGAAAATATTATTTATTATTTTATATTTTATTTTTTTAATTCATATAAGAAATATAATATAATTTTAAATCTTTTTTTATTAATTAAAAATATTAAAATAAATTATTATTTAATTTTTAAAGATTATAACCATTTTTTAATATAATTAAATATTATAAACAATAAAAGAAAAAAGAATATATAAAATAAAAAACAAGGTATAAAATATATATATTTATTTTTTATTATTAAAATAATAATCTTAAAAAAAGAAAATTATAAACTAATAAAAAATGTGGCTAGTTTAATAAACCAGGCGTAAAAAAAGAAGTACTAGGTTAAATATAAAAAAAAAAAAGGATTATAATTAATATAAATTATATAATTTTAATAATAAACTAAATAAACTTTAGATTATTTAGATTATAATAATAAGTTAATGAGTTTTAAATTATCGATAAAAGTAAGCCTTTATTTTTTATTGTTTCTTGTATTTATATAATCTTATAACTTTTTTATTCTTTAATTATTTATTTAATCTAGTTTTTTAATTATTAATTTTAGTTTTTATTTTATATAAAAATAATTATTGTTTTATTATAACTATTTTAATAATAAAAATATTAATAAAACTTTTTTTATAAACCAACCATTACTAATTCTATTATTATTTATAAATTAAAAACCCTTGTATATATTTTATATATTTTTTAAAATATAAAAGGTTTATAACAAGTATATTTAATATTATTAATAAGAAATATTAAAAAGAAATTTTATATAAATTTTATAATTATTAATAAAGTTTTAAATTTAAATATTTTAAATTATTTATTAATAAAATAAATATTAATGATAAAAAAAAAATTTTTTTAGTTCTTTAATTATATTTATTGTATTTTTAATTATCTTTAAACTATATTATTTATATTTCCTTAAATATTTTATTTATAAAATATTAATAATTATTAATTTATTTTTATTATTTATAACAATTTCTAAATATTTAATATTATTTATTTAATTATAATTATATAAAATTAATATTTTTAATATTAATTAAATAAATTAAAATATTTATTTTATTAAAAAGATTAATTATCAATTTTTGATTTATAAATATAAAGATTTATTTTATTTAATCTTTAAAAATATAAACTTAATTTCTTTATAATTATATTTTAAAGATGTTATTTAAATTATATTTAATAATTAAAGATAAATAATTAAAATTAATAGGATTAACATATTTATTTTATTAAATATTCTTTTAATTTTATTTATTATATAGAAAATAATTATATTTATATTTAATAAAAAAAAACTTTAATATAAATAATTAAAGAAATTTTATGTTTTATTTAAATAAATAAACCTAAGTTTAATAAATAAATATTTTAATAAATAATAATTTTTTTATAATTATATAAATATTATTATATATTTATAATTATTTATATTATATTAATACTTTTATTTCTTTATTATTATTTTATTATATATAATATTATTATAAATAAATTTAATATAATTAATAAAAACTAAAATTATAATTTTTAATTATAATTATTATAATAAAGAAAATATTATTATATAATAATATTTTATTTAATATAACTTTAATAATAACAAAATAAAATTAATTATTAAATAAACTTTTATTTATTTTTTAAATAATTTATTATTAATATATATTATTTTATTAAATTTTATAATAATATCTTTATAATGTAAAATATTTTTTTATTAATAATATTATTTTTAATATTAAAAATAATAAAAAATTATAATTTTTTAATTAATAATTTATTTATTAGAATTATTAAAATTAAAATAATATATATAATTTATTAAAAACTTAAAAAATAAAGAAATCTTATTTAAAGTAATAATTAAATAAAATAAATATTTATTAAAGTTAATATTTTTATTAAAATTATTTATTAATATTATATTTATTTAATTTTAATTATTTTATAAGTTTTTTTATATAAATTATAAAAATTTATTAATATATTAAATTATTTTATTTAATATTTATATAATTATGTATATAATTGAATAATAATTAATTTAATAATATTATTAAAGACTTTTAAATTATTTATTAAAAAAAATAAAAATTCGGTTATATTTCAAATATTAATTAATTAAAAAAATAAATATTTTTTTATTTTTTATTTAAATAAATAATTAAATTATAATAAAATACCTAAACTTAAGTTTAATAAATAAATATTTTAATAAACGATAATTTCTTTTATAATTATATAAATAATATTATATATTTATAATTAATTTATTATATTATTATTTTTATTTTTCTTATTATTATTTTATTATATATAATAAAATTAAACATAAACTTAATATAATATATAATTATTTAATATAATTAATAAAAACTAAAATGATAATTTTTAATTATAATTATTATAATAAAAAAATATTATTATAATATAAAATAATTTAATTTAAAAGTTTTTTATTATATAATAATGTTTTATTTAATATAGTTTTAATAATAATAAAATAAATTTTATTAAATAAATAAAGAATATAATATTATATATAAATAATAAATAAAATAAATAATTATATATATTAATTTATTTTTTAGTTTTTATATATAAAAATAAAATTTTTATATTTAAAGATTCTTTTAAATAAAAAATCTTTATATATATATATATATATTGTTTATTTAATTAACTTTAATAATATTTTTTTAAAGTTAAATTATTTAAATAAATTAATATTATTAATTTAATTAAATTAAAATAATTTAATTAAATATAATAATTTAATTATATTTAAAATTATTTAATATTTTTAATGTTTTTAATATTTTTTAATATATTTTATAAATAATAATAATTTCGGTTATATTAATAATTTTATAAACTTTTCAATTAATTAATAATTATTATAACTAAGGTTTTTTGTAAAGGTAATATTTTTAATTAAGGTATTAAATATATATTAATTATAAAATATAAAAGAAAAAAAAAGAATTTTATATATAAATTTAGTGTATGCTTTTTTATGCGCGTATAGCTGGCTTAACAGCTGTACTAGTGGCACAAGCCACCTAGCATGGTGGGCCACCAGGCCACCTAGTCAGGTTAATTAAGTTAGTCACTTATAATTATAACTAAAATAATTTTTTATAAATATAAAAAATTATCACTTTAATTTTTTATTAATATTATTAAAATAATAATAAATTAATTTATATAAAAATTTTTTAATAAAATCTTTTTATATAACCGATTATTAAAACATTAATTTAATAATTATAAATTACACTTTTTAAAGTGAATATAATATATTTATAATAGCGCCAGCAGCTCTAGCCCCTATAGCTATAGCGCACCTTTTAACTACGACCGCTCTATTATAGTGGCTGAGTATAGTGGTATTAAAGTATATGTACGGCAAGCCTTATAACGCTGCACTGTATATAATTGTTAAGTATAATGCAGACTTTTGGCCTTAACCTCCGTAGATGCAATAACTAGAAAGGACCCCAGCGTTTCTCCGGGAATTACAGGCGCTTCCAACAGGCAATCGAATTTTTGAAAGTTTGTACGGGGTATTGCACCAAGCTATCGGTGAAGTAAAGCATGTGCGAGCGTACCGAAATTGAGATATACGCTTCCTAAGACTATTAGGTACTCAAAATATTGATGAAGTTTCTTAGTATGTGTTGTCTCGAGCTATGTATCTTGTAATACCCCTTTATTCTATCGCCCATTCGCTCTAATTCAGAGGTAGCGGCTTAGAGCCAAGGACGTCAACGTATAAGGCGACTGAGCTGCAAAGGTGAGAAAGGGCGTAAGCGCAAGTCCTAGTGCTTCCCGCTAGAGCTGTAACTGCAACGGAGTACACCGCAAAGCGCACTGCAATTACAGCGCAGTTAGCAGCCTCCACTGCTGAGGCGCTCCCGTGCATTGCTTAGGTAGGTACCCTTGGTACTAAAATAATGTGCTGTCAACCTGCGGCTGATTGTTGCTTTCCTTTGTTGCCGTCTCCCCCGTCCGGCCGCATTGTTTGCTTTTTCGCTATGAGATTACGGCTGGAAATCAATTGCTGTGCATTTAGTTAGCTCCATGCTCCTTGGTCCAGGCGCGCCTATACTTAGAAGAAGACGTCGATAGTGGTGGCCGAAACACTTACCATGTATAAGCTGGGCTTAGAAAACGCACTAGGGGAGCAAGAGTTTGGTATGGGAATCCGAGTTACATCCTCTTAGACCTTGTAAACCAATCGAGGTGTTGATTGGAAGTGGAGTGACATGCTTGGTCGAAGCCTCCCCTATAATTTGCAGACGCTTTTTCGAAGAAGAACCTTCTTCCGCGTTATGGAGTCGCACGCAGGTTAGCAAAATGGGTTAGAGACAGCCGCCATTAAGACATGATGAAAGACATGCCAACAAAAGGTCATATAAAGAGAGTTTACGTGGCTTCTCACTCTGCCTCAGGTTGATTTCAAAATTCCGGAATACAATCCAATCTCTTATTGCTTCAGGAATGGAGGGTAGGAAGTGAATCCTTGGACGTCTCCCTGCGCCTAAAGTAAAGTACCATAAGATATAAGGAGTATGTATTCGCACTGCGCACTTCAAGCAAACAACGTTCGAGCTACGACTCTGGAGAAGGTAATCAATTATCGAGGCGGTCCGGAGCTTTTTTCAGATCGCCTCGCGTGTTTTGTCTCACTCCTTCGGATACTGCACGAGGTGTTGTTCAACGTGTCATAACTCAAACGCTTTCAAAGAGAATGTAACGTATTCATTGGGCCGCTCAGCACCTTTTAGTCGACAGCAGAAGAACGCGCGCTAAGACTCAGTACATATAGACTAAAGCTGCTATGTGCTCTATGGGCTCAACGGCTTAACTCTTTTTGAAGGAAATAAGTTGACCTTATAAGGTGAAAGTGCACCCTCAGTCCGAATTCCCAGTTAACACCATTTATCACCATTCCCTATCATTAAGCCAAAAGGAGTATGGCGCGTCCCAAATAGGAAGAAGCTAGACCAGAAATTTCCTAATTTGGGTCACAGTTTTACAAGCAGCCACACACTGTAGCCACCAATACCTCGGCCTGTTGCCTATTAGGTAGGTTAGGTACCTACTTAGGGATAAACACACATTTTCAAGCCTTCTACTTCATCACACCCATATCATTCAGCCATTCGACTGACGCGGCACTTGTGACGGGAAACAACTCCTATACAACTGATAGGACTATTTCTAGTTGAAGGACATACCTACTATTTGGTTCAAATGGGTCATCACAACCGCCACTTTGCTGGCGACCCTCACGCGCTGAACGGCGCGTGGAGCCCTCCAACAAGCAGCGCCAAGTAACTCCAGACCCCTTTTTGTTCTAAGCTACTCTGGCATATCTACTTACTAGGTAGCATTGCTGACTTATGCACAGTTTCTGCGAGGAAGACTATGCGGTAACCAGGTACTTTGCCGAGTTCATCAACACATTAACAAATTTGCTATATGGTACAGTTGCCCAACTTAACCCCAAGACTGGCAGACGCTGCAGGTTTGTTTCTAACACTCATAAAACACAATTAGTCTTCTTCGCTCTTCAGTATATGTACGGCCCTGGTAGCCGCGGTATTCTTTCACCAAAGCTCGACTTCATGTCGGTTTCATTGTTCATTCTCGGTATCGCCTCATTCCTGTTCCACGCATCTCTCCGACAGACTCTTCAGTTCGGGGACGAGCTAGCAATGCTCGGCCTTGTATGGTCAATTCTGCAAGGTCTTCTGACAGTTCGGCGTTCGTCTGCGTACGATCGCTTCATCAACATCAGCCTAGCTATTGTCTTTCCCCTCTTCGCAGTGTTCTATGTGTGGACGGGGAAGATCATCTATCACGTCATGGGATTTGCTACTGCGATTGCTTTCATCATTTTGCGAGGCGTCTATTTGTTCTACTGGCGAAAGCCTGGATTCCCGGGAAGCAAGGTCGCTGAGTGGAGGGTCAGGGGACGTGTAGCTCTCGTGCTGATGGGCCTAGCATATGTTCTTTGGAATATAGATCTTGAGCTTTGCGCGCAGCTGAGAAGGCTTCGAGAAGATCTCGGGCCACCGTGGGCTTGGCTTCTCGAATTGCACGGATGGTGGCATATTCTGACAGCTATGAGTGCGGCTCGCTTCATGGATATCGTGAGAGAGGTCCAGCAGCAACTTAAGGAAGAGAAAGAGGACTAGGCATGTCTAAGAGAATAACTCTTGTCTAACAGTCAGTTAATACTCCAGAGTTATAAAAGATATAAACGAGGTGTTTATCGAAAATAATCCAAGCTGATAAAAGGATGAGAAAGCGGTTCCCGATATTACTCTCCCCTGCTACTACCCAAATCTCATTTCCACGCTTCTCCCACCCTGTTTTCTCCCGTCTATATATACAGAGAAATCCAGTGAGGCACCCGATGGTACCATTTCGATTTCGTAGGTCAGCTCCTTCAATCCCTTTTCAATGTTAAAGTCCGGGAGGTCTGAGTAGCGAACATCGAGCACGCAGTAGAGTGTACCAAGTTTCTGTACGCTAAGACTGTGCCGGGTTGGTGGTACCTCTTCGTTACACTGAAAAAGCTGGATTGATAGAGTCCCATCGAATTGCTCTTCCCTCTTAGTTCTGTACCAAGAGGCGCGGACTAGCTCAATCCTGGAAACGACTTGACCCTGGTGTCCCGTACGTTAGCCTTCGCCTTTAGATTCATCGTCCTTCACCAACGCCCACTCCTCCTCCCCAAACTGGATTATAATTGGGAAAATGTAGTGAGGTCTAAAGTGAAACATACTCGTTTTAAGTACCATTGCATCTGGTTAGACGCCATCCATCTCTCCTCATCAGGATCCCAGATCTTATCTTTTTCGAGATGTTCGAGTGCGTTGAACGGAGTACAGAAACGGATGCCATAACTAGCCCGAGACACTGTTGATGCGATCATGATTGGCGTCTGAGCGTCGTCAGATTTGGGTTCTTCTAAGAAACCCTTTATAACGGCACCTCGACATATTGCTGTACGCCTGAAAAAATGGACCTTGGTCAGATCCCTTGGACTGTGGGCTTGGAGGATCTTCTTACTTACGGTTTTACCCCACCGGACTGAAGCACTGCAACTCCCGCTTTGGAATACACAGCCTTCAGGTGATCATATAAATATGGGCTGGCTCCAAGCCCACCAACAAGAATTATACCCTAGCAAGACTCAATAAGGAGGTCTAAAAAGAATTGATGTGTTGCGGCCTAAAACGAATCTTACTGTTATAGATAGGCCCATCTCTGCAGCCTTTTGGACCTGTCCGTTAACGAGATCCGTGATGTCGGTGAAAACATCGCTGAACACATTCTCGATGTTCTGGCTGCTCAGCTGTTAGGCGTGTGGAACCCTTTGATTCCATTGAAGGTCAAAACTTACTCGGTGAAGTGAATTCGCCCGTTTTTAATGTAAGGCTTTCGTCTCGTATCATTTAGATCCCGAGCACCATTTGTACATATCTCGGCAGGCAGCGAGATGATATGTTCTTTACCTTTCCTTCCTGGCCTGAATTGTGGCTTCACCCCATACTCCCACTGATCTTTCATAATCTCTCTAACTCCTCTCTTCGTTAAACAACCCCACTTACTCCCTAGACGACTACTGCAGATGCGTTCAAACGCTTGGTCGATGAAGATTCCGCCACATAGCCCGCCTATCGATGGGATTCTCGTTATTCTTATTTGCGCTCCGTTTTCAATCAAAGAACATACCTGTTCCTTCCACAGCTTCTTGTAGAACTATGGGCTTCGTGCTTTTTACTTTATAGCTGATGAGATCCTGATATACTCCATCAGCACAGTCCAAGTACAACATACAGAGCAGTATTTACCACCGTGCCGCCCCCTGCGTCACAGATTATGTAGATATTGCCTCGTTGAATGCCGCCGCCTTGCTCGAGGAGGGTCGATAGCGCAGCAGCCTCTGGCTCGGGAGCAAAGGACAACTTCGTTGCTCCTGCCAAACGAGAATCAAGGATACCAGCTTTCTTGGCGGATTCTCCCATGGCCTTTCTTGCGTAGCCCTTCCAGATTGCAGGTATAGTGATAACAACATGAATCGGAAGAGCCTCGACTACACTGTCCCCGCGTGCTCTCTCGATTGTTGACATGGTATGCTCCCAGAGTGCACGCAAGTAGTCAGAAATCAGGTCTACAGGCGTTTTGCCGAATTCCCGCATCAGAGCTTGGGCCCGAGTCACGTAACTAGATTGATGGAGCTCGGGACTGAGATCCTCAGGACGAAGCAAGAGAAGCTTAAACCACCGAAAGGGCTCAACATCAGCGGAAATGTCATATCCCCATTCCGGCTCATTGTCATCATTGTACCACAACTCTGTTGGGACTTTGCTTTCATCACGGTTGTTACCTGGCCAAGAAGATATGAAGTTCACATTATTGTTGGTAAAGTCGACCCTAGTTGCCCACGCTACCCCAGAGTATCTGTGGTAGAATAGAAGTCAGTGCAACGCTCTGAGGCACCATAGAAAGGATTGGAGCTCTGAGTGTGCTTACGTAGTTCCGAAATCAATACCTATAACTAGGCTATCATTTTCTTCATCGTCACTGGTGTCACTGTCGTCAGCATCATGCGCGACAAGACGTCTGAATTCCTCCCGGAGTTCTTTTAGGGATTGGGACGACATTTCAAATGAAAACTTGGTGCAGGGCTTTGAAGTGAGTAAATTTCAACCGCTCTCTGGTAACAGCCAAAGTAGAAAATAGCCATCAACCATAGAACGAGGAGTACTCCTTATACCAAATGAATCTTTCCGGTACAGTTAGGAGAGATTTGTCGAAGTGGGCGGTGGTGCATGACAGTGACATTCAGGGTGGTATACTCAGTATCGCCTCGTCCCTTTCTATTGGTATCGTTACCAGGAATCAACTGATCTGAAACTTGCTGCGCCTGCCAACAAGGCAAACCTCTCTAGACCTAGCATAAATCCCTGCTTCGTTCTTCCACATTATTTGCCAATGACCTGTTCAATAACCAGGTAAAATCCTAGAATTGGGTTACAGTGTTCATTACACCTGGCTGCATTAGTTCCATTAGTCGCCCTGTTATTACACTTTGCAGGCAACGTGCATAGATGTGGGTCTCTCCTTTTCTCAGAGGTGCTATATGTTATCTACCTAGGTACTTATTTTGACGATCAACTTTCCAATCTTTCACGTACTGCTTGACATTGATGTCGCCAGCGCCTCCAGATACTTCAGAATAAGATATTTGTCAATTCCAAGATGGGAATCGCCGATTTGAAGACGATGTTTTTAGATATATTCAGTTCGGATGACCAAGTAATTGCCCATGAGACCGCCACAGTGGTATTGCAGCAAAAGTCCGCTGAGTCGAACCATAACCTCGCATCCGCAAGCACAGATCGAAAGAGTAGTCAGATCAATCGTTCCTCTGAAGACGTCGAGATCCATAAAAATGAAGGAGTTGCAGTTTGTGAGGTATCCAGACAAGCCCGGGAAGTCCCACAGCCTGATGTGAATCCGACACAACAAGCATTGCCGCGTAGAGAAGAACGTGATCTCCACGGGCGCGAGTATCGTGCTAAGATTGACAGCCTGTCGGCAGATCTCCAAAGGTCCAAGAAGATGCTACAACATGAGAGACACAAGACAGCCGCTCTAGAAGAGGCCCTGAAGGAGACAAAAGCCGATCTGAACCGAACCAATGAGGAACTTCAGAAAGTTCAAAAGCGATGGAGGAAAGTAGCCTCACAACTAGATCAGCTTCAGTGCAAAGAAGCAGTATCAATGCACCATCTAGCTGATAGCGACTTAATCCGCTTGGTACAGCAGCTGCGCTTTTTGATCCGGAGCTTTTCCGTCCAATATTTTAATGGCAAGGCACCTCGCCAGGCCAGAGAACCACTGGGACTAGACAACTTCACAAAATATATGCCCGAGGCTATGGGACGCCACGAATACCATGATTATCTCCTCTCGGATACTAAAAGTCCACTCGTTATTCAGTCATTTCTGTGGACAATTCTTGTTCATGAGATTTTTGACAAATTCTGCTGGGTACCACGTTTACGCGATTCTATGTGTGATTTATACGAGGCCTTGCGGCCAGGTAGGTACCATTGAGATAGTTTCGCACGTACTACATGCTAATCATAAGTTATTTCAGTTGAAGATGGTCGAGAAGCATCGAGTGACTCCGATGCCGACCGAAGATTCCAAACTTGGAAATCTACGACGTTCGCTCTCATCTTGAGCTCAAACCAAGAGAACAAGGATTTCAGAATGAACGATACCGAAGGTCAAAGATTTGCTCGTCGTATCTCCACTCAGATTCTAAGTATCATATCGCCATTTGCAAGAAATGAGAAGGGGATCTTATACGATCTTCAACTCATAGTCGAGAACGCTATTGCTCTTGACCAAGACATGTGCACACAAGCGACAACTTTTCTTTGGTATTTCAACACCCCACAATGCCAGGCTCTATTTGACACAGAGTACATGGAAGTAGACACAGGGGAAACGATGCCGCGACCAGGACAGCATGTTGAGGTAGTCATAGAGCCAGCCTTGGTGAAGCGAGTCAAACACACTGGGAAGAGCTTTAAGACCGAAGACTGGCTGGTGAAGATGACTGTCACATGTGTGCCATTATCTCGGGAATCAATTCAGGTAAGTCTTGAAGACGTCTACTATAACTCAACTTTTACCTGGAACTTGGCTTTTCTGACGATAAACGTAGGCTTAAGGGGAAGATTCAAATTTCCAACATGGGGACTGCTGTATTATTCGGAACGCGTTCGTCACTAGTTCAGATTGAATTACAAGGGCGGAATAAAGGACTTGGAGAATGACTCATTATGACAACAATACTTTATGAGCGCATAGACCCCTTGACTATCTAGAAGGCTCGCTTAGCTTCCAGGACAGTCAATTACTCAATACATGTATACATTCCTACGGGCTCTGGTCTTTCGAAGCCTGGCCAGTGTCTCGGATGTCGGAATAGCTTTATTTTATATCTCACCCGAAGCCTATGCGATACAGCTTCATGTCTATGATATGATGAATACGAATACGAATACGATGGGTTGATGCAGTTCGCGGGCCTGACATAGGAGACCTTTTGTATGCGTGCAGGCTCCCGTACAGTAGATTGGGCAATGAAAAGCCCCTATAAATACGATGTATTAGACTCGTTCAAGTAGGTGTGCTATTTTTGTATTCTAGGTGCTCATAGTAACGTAGCTAGTAAATACAGAGTTAGAGCGAAAGAATAGCACCCTCTATACTCGAAAAATTGGATACCATGCTTGAGACTTTACTTCTGTGCTTAGGGGGTTGCTTTTCCCTCATGGGGAAGAGAATCCATCGATTCCTAACACGATAGGCCATGCCTTCAAGGCCCGCGTTTCATGCACAGAACCTAGAAGACCGTGACTCATTGACTCATTGACTATTTTAATCTGAGATCCATGTATATTTCTATGATATCAGGCGTCTGCTACTGTAGGTCGCTAACTAGGTCGAGTGGATTAGCACTACGGCGGCCTCACACTGATGCCAACCATACTGTATGTCTGTCGATGTTGAGAATACGCGCTAGCCATGGTCGGCCAACCCTACAGCCATCATCAGCGCTCCTTGTTTTGCCAGGCGCTTTCCTAGACCTATCACATGGGCATTCGCGCATAATAGTCCTTGTGATAGCGAACAGGGGCTGCCTACAACCGGCAAGATCAACCTGGTTGTGCATACGCAAAAGGACCGTTCAGCCTACAAGAGGAGATTGGGAAAAAGTTCCCAGTCACTACAGTGAGGCGCAGACCAACAGACTCAAAAGGTGTAAAATCGGCAGGCATTCTCGTTATTGTTGGTGGGGCACAGACCCCTTGCTGCATGTTATCACACAAGGCGTCACCCAAACCCATGAGACAGCTGGAAACAAGGGATCATAAACGCTTCTTGGATTTGGGAAGGCAGAATTTGAGGCCTTCTTGCGACCAGGACTGTACACTATGAGAAGTATACAGAAATTGTAGTTGATATGGCGATCCAAAAAGCTATATTAAATTGTGGGCTCACAACAGACCTGTTGTAGCAGTTCAGCTACTCGATAAACCTCAAACTCAGACTCGACACCTTGTGACCTCTTCTTACTATGACCATGAGATCCCGAACCCAATCCTCATCCTCATCATCATCATCAACGATGGGAGACGCAGTTGAACCCTCCATCATTCTCGATGAAGTCGCGCTGGGTGAGCTCAACAGCTCGCCAGCGAAGGCTTTACTTGACACTATCGACAGCTTACGGGAGCTCCAGGTTGGTGAGATTGTCAACCTACCTCAAATCATCGTGGTTGGCGATCAATCATCGGGCAAGAGTTCCGTCCTGGAAGCTATCTCTGGCCTAGCTTTCCCCACCAAGGGCGACGTGTGCACCCGCTTTGCAACAGAGCTAGTGATGCGGCGAGCCCCGGAGACAAAGATCGATGTCAGAATTATTGTCGCCGGCTCCGGCTCCGGTTCTGCTCATCAGTTTCATCGGACTAGCTTCGATAAGGATACTCTGTCCGAGCTCATAAGCGAGGCAACAAGCAAAATGGGGATCCGACTAGGAAGCACGAAAGGCTTCTCGCGGGATGTATTGCGCATAGAACTTACCGGCCCTAATGTTACTTCCCTCACCCTCGTCGATCTGCCAGGCTTCTTTCACTCCGCCACAGAAGATCAAACGCGAGAGGACAAAAAGATGGTGAGACAGATTGCGAAGCACTATATGGCGCAACCAAAAAGCATTATTCTGGCCGTCGTGGCGGCCAATAACAATCTTGCCAACCAGAAGGTCGTTGAAGCGGCAATGGAGCACGATCCAAGCAGGGAGCGCACTCTCGGCGTGATCACCAAGCCTGATCTCACGGTTCCCGGGTCACAAGACGAAAAGAAATGTTTGAAGCTCGCTAAGAACCAGGAGGCCATGCACAAATTGAAATTAGGCTGGCATGTCCTTCGCAATAGGCCTGAAGGCAGGGAACAAATAAGTTCAGCAGTCCGGAATGAGGAAGAGGAGAGCTTCTTCAGATCAGGCGCATGGGCTAGCATCTCCCCTGATAACCGCGGTATCGCACCCTTGCAGAGGAAACTTAGCAGGATGCTTCTCGAGCATATTAAGAAAACACTGCCTACACTGGTGAGAGAGATTGAGACCAATTTGTCTACTCGTCAGCGCGCTCTGGAGAAGCTTGGCAGACCCCGAGAAGGGGCTGGAGACCAACGGAAATACCTTCTCGATATCGCAGTAAATTTTCAACGGCTAGTACGTGATGGCGCGGATGGAAGATATAGTGATGAGTTCTTTGGCGACCTCTACGATAGCTACGAGGCCCGTAAATTGCGAGCTCTGATTAGGAGGCTCAACAGTGCTTTCTACGTGACTCTAGTTACGAAAGGAATAGATCGGAAGATCGTGTGGGAGGATGATAGGCTTCAGTTTCAGGAGGACAGCATTACATGGATACGGGATGGAGAGCATGCTCCAGATTATCTTGAGCCGTATTTGGACCTCTTTAGCCAATTCCCCGAGCCGGCGTCGATATCGGAGCGAAATCTCCATGAAGAGCTGGAAAAACTGGCAGCGACCAGCCAAGGGACCGAATTTCCAGGCCTACCCAACGGCAACCTAGGCTACCAGTTTTTTCGGATGCAAGTTCGGCCATGGGACGGCATTGCCGACTTTTACCTGGAGCAGATCTTGAGTCATGCCAGAACTTTCGTGGAAGAGCTATTCACCCATATCATTGGAGCAGACTATCAGACTGCTGACGCTATACTTGCTGACTATGTCGGAACTTTCTTTGAGAATAAACACAACTTCCTAAAGGACAAATTACAGGAAATCTTTCGACCGTATGCGAAGGCATACGGCCCACCGATTGACGTCGAATTTCACAGAGAGTTGTTAACCACGACTAGAGAACGCGACGCAGAACGGGTTGCAAATATACTCGAAGAGAATTTTCCAGCATTATTCACTGAGAGAGGTGGAAATGGGCTCACTCGTCAACATGTAGAGCAGGCTGTCAGCAATGAAGAGAGTGCTCAGTCTAGTGAGTTTGGCATTGAAAGGATTGTCGACATGACGGAAACACACTTTCAGGTACGACAAGCAGTCAAACTCCCTCGTTCTCCATCAATCCCTCCCCTTTTCCCTTCCCCTTTCTCCTCTTCCCTTTCCCTCTCCTCCTTTCCTTTTACGTCAACTACAAAGCTATGATAGCCATATACTGACAAACGCTATACAGATGTCCCTCAAAACCTTCGCTCAGAACGTAGTGAATCTAGGGACTGAAAATAGCCTTATTTCTGATCTCCATACTATTTTAACGCCTGCCATAGTCGCTGAGATGGACGATGATCGCCTGAGGGAGCTAGCATCGGAGTCTGAGGACGTAAGAGAGAAGAGGCAAGCTCTTCAGCGTGACATCGATATTCTCAAAGAGGGGCTGCACGAGTGTCGACGGTCTCGTACCCGCAGGGAATAGGTGTGTCTGGTTAAACACGATCATCTGCTATCTCGGGTATTAGCGAACTACTAGTGGTATATCGGGTGGCTGACTACTTCATGTATGATTTTTTTTTTCCCAGTTCTCTTTCTATTATCGAGGTGTTACTCAGATTTATGAATAACACGTGTATCAATTTATGTATTTCATTGAAGTCGTCTCGCAAAGAGACACATACTTAGACCTCTAACTTCGGACCGGAAACCTTTTGAGAGAATCCAAGGCCTGGAGGCTTTAAGAAGTGTGGGTGTGGCCTGTCTCCTAAAGGCTTAGGCCACGGACCAAGTCAGCACGCACAAGCACTAAGTACTAGGTAGGTTTTTGAGTATCAAACCACACAACCCACAAAGTCGCAAGAATCTAAGTCAATAAAATGATTCAACCAGGAATCTCCTAATAGTTTGACTCCATGATTGACATAGGAGGTCTGACCTCGGCTTTTCCGCCAAAGCTGAAAGCCTCTTAGTGAGCCCGCTGAGCTCACTCAGTGTATGTGGAAGTGAGCTATGTAGAAGTGCTCACACATCGGACACACGTCGCTGGCACGTATTATTCAACAAAACAAACGTACACTTCCTTTTATAATTGATCAATTAATCAATCTTAAAAATTTCAACTCCTTATATATAGAGACCCATAACCTAGGCCTCTACAGCCGTGATATACAGCCGCGCAAGACAATTATCGCAAACCAGCAAACACCGAACTTGCTCAAAACCCAAAGCCCCTAATCTCACGACTCTATAAGAGCAAGACTACTCCCTTCTGCACATCGCAACACAGATAATAACCACACTTAAGACTTCCACCACGTAACCCAAGTCACGTGGCGACGAACCGTAGAGATCTATATATATATCTGTGTATGTGGTATAGATTTAGAAATACATCTACTTACTAAAGTGAGCCTATATCTCAGCACCCAACGGCCGTCCCTCAGGAGGAAGGTAAGCTCAAGCCACACTTCTAGCCCTCGAACAGTTAATTCACCTAAGATACCTAACCTAAGATAAAGAAACTCAATGAGGAACCATTTCAGTCTTTAAAAAAATGAACGAAAGTCTGCGCACGAGTGTTATCTATAATTCTCTCTTTATATTAGCCGTCCGTCGCTTATAGCCTCTGAATCCCGTTCGCCCACCAAGTGAATACGCCCTCATACGTAGCGTCTGATACTCAGCCTCCCCAAACGCTATCTTCGTCGCGCTCGTTATCAAAAGACCAAAATACGCGCGCGCGTGGAATCACATCACGGGAAGTATTATAGGGGTTGCTACACGGGTGTCTAAGTAGATATATAGGATGCTTCAAGACCAAACCAAGCCAAACAAATCAAGTCAAATCAAGTCAAGTCAAATCAAGTCAAATCAAGTCAAATCAAGCTAGATCAAACTAAACTAAGTATACGATATCCCTACGAAAACGTCGTTGAGTCCTTCTGCTGCTTAAATTTTCTTACTTGAAGAGAGGAACGATGCAGACGTGCGGTTCGCCGAGATTTATGAAGTCGAGAGCGCAGGAAACTACGCAGCACACACATCTTCAAGGGACACACGTAAATACCAATAATTGAAATAATTGTGTACATTAATTCCAACGCATCTCGTTTTCGCCTCAGCTCTATCAAACTACAATGGCCAGACATAGAATGGCAAAAATGAGATCATCGGGGTGATACCCAAGCATCGCCACAGACCAAGCGGTCTGATACTACATGAGAACTCCAGAATATGACAGATGATAGCCTATGCTTGCTAGCTAGTTGTTCATTTCAGTCGTTATTACCACTCCATGCTTCCATGCTTCCGACCTATATGGCGATACCGCATGTGCGGGTGATTACTTTGCGTGGTATGTGGCTATTCAATGCTGGACCTAATATGCCAATTTTCCCTGCAAATGCATCCATTCTATACATACACTAGGGAACAACAATGAGAAATCGACTGCTATGTGAATAATGAAGAAAACGCAAAGAACGCAATCGGCAATTCAGCTGTCAAGTGACAAATCACATGAAGAGACTACGCTCAGCATGTCCGCCAGCTTCAGCTCCTTCGGCTCCTTCGGCTCCTGCAGCATGGAGTTGACCGTCCGGCGGCGTGGGAAAGTAGAAAGCGGCAACGGCAATCGCGATGTACGTAATGATGCAGAGGAAACCCTCGAGGTAATCGGATTTCTGGTCGCGGAGGTAGTTGCCCACGGTGATGATGGCGAGGAGGAGGATGGCAATGTCGAAGATTTCGAAGCTGAGATCGAGGGGTAGGCCGCGGCCCCAGGCGACGATGACGACGAGCGGGGCGTTCAACATGGCAGTCTGGATGGTGGAGCCGATGCAGTGCGAGAGGGCGAAGTTGATTTGGTTGTCCCAGGCCTCGTCGATGGCTGTTAGGTGTTCGGCGGCTTTCTCGACGAGGGGGACGAGGATGAGACCCATGAAGGGGTCCGAGATGCCGCTCTCCTCTACTACCGGTTCGATCTCGCGGACGAGGGCCAGCGCGATGAGGGTCACCAGGGCGACGGAGATAGCGAGTGCAACGATGCATTCGGTCAGTGTGAGCTTCTCCTTGGCGCGATCTTTGTGTCCGTCGGCGTCCCGCTTCTCGTCGTGCTCGAAGATCGCGTCGTAGATACTGTGGTGGGTGCGCATCTGGAACCAGACGAAAACGACATAGGCAATGAGCAAAAGCACAGCGACAATTCTGGATATCTGCGTCGTCCTGTTGTCAAGATCTTGCGCGGTGATACCGAAGCCGTCGAGGTTGCTCGAGATGCTCCTCTCAAAGATGGACGGAATGGCGAGACCAAGCCCACTAAAGCACCTGTCAGTTTGCCATCATGAGACTAGAAGGGAGGAAAAGAGCTCGTACGCCATGAGGAGCAGACCCGTTCCCACCTCACTAAGCGCGGAGTCAAATGTTGCCGTCTCACGCCGTATACCGGCCGCAAAGAAGCATAGTCCGAGGCATAGGAGCATGGTAGCGAGTATAGAGCCCAGGATAGCGGCTCGAATAATGTAGTACTTGATAGGCTCTTGTGTGCTGAGCAGCAGTACGAGAAAGAGGATGATCTCGACGATGGAACCGATCCTGCCAACACTGTTAGCATCTCACGGCACAGCCAAGGCGGGTGCGGAGCTGTCGTGTACGCACGTGGTCTCGGTGAGAATACCGAGCATATGGGGCATCTTCTTAGCAAGCTCGCCGCCAGCAAAGCCAATTAGATTGGCACAGGGCACCATGGCGACGTAGGCGAGGGCGAATCTGAGCGAAGGAGAGCCGGTTCCCGTGTAATAGACGGCGAGGGCAGCGGGCACGAAGGGCCATAGGATGTTGACAGCCCGTGCTATGCGGCTCGACGACTTCCATATAATCTTCAAGAACTGGATAGGGTGCAGACCCCGACGGCCGCTCTCTCCGGCCGACTTGATGCGGACTAGACTCCCAGGCAGCTGGCGGTCGCCATTTGCACCGCCCTCTTCGACGACATCCTGACGAGAGTGCGGGAGTGCAGCGTCGCGCGAGCCTTGCATAGAGACCGAGGATCGTTTCTCCCGGCCAACATCGCCGCCGATTTCTGCTCCGGCCATCTTGACCCGGATAGCAGAGAGTCCAATAATCAAATAACGAGCGTAGGTGGTTACTATACAAAAATGAATGATTATAAGGTTGTGTAAAAGGAAAGAATTGCCACGAAATGCAAATAGAGTCTATTGTCACCAACAAAGGTGTAGAAACGGAGATGATTGATGAGATGTCGTCGTATGTAGACAATAAAATACAAGGGAGTGGGACTTTAAGAGTGATCTGCAGTGAGGGAGCCAACTTAGCGGGGGGGGGCGCCAAGCTATTCTACTGTATTTAAATACAACTTGAATTTGAATTATTGCTATCTCAGGTTGTACACTTGGCATACTTCATTTATTCATTGCTGTGTGCCTGTGTGTGCATACACCGCTATGTTACCGATTTATGTACTATTACCTAGATACTACCATGCATCCGGTAAAATGTATTAGTAGGTATCTACACGACCCTGTACCACAGTGTGAGTCTCTTGTCTGGGCTGACGATACACCCGAAGCGTGTTTGCAGCTGGTTGGTCACGAGGCCACGACAAAGAACCCAGCCCGTCTATGTAATACCAAGACAAATTTCGAATGTAGAGGCGCGTTTTAGGATTGAAACAGGGGGTATTCAGCGCCGCTGGTAAAATGCTGCGTACCCACATTTGCGGACAGGTGAGATGAATATCATATTACCTAGATACAGTCAAACTCCAACGACGATAAAAGCCGTCAATCCAGTATTGTGCTCTCCCTATTGATTGATGCTTAACATGGAAGGGACCTTCAAGAGAGATCATGCAATTTCAGTCTCCGAGGTATCAGACTTTGTGTACTTCGTCTAAGGTAGTCTCATGCGTCGGTGTACTTGGCATAGACACTATATGTCTTGGCTGCTGAACTTCACAGAATTCCTGTTTCGTATGACGATGACGTGCAGAATACTCCTTTCCATCCGAAGAATACGCATAGCATTTGCATATAGTAACAGCACATAGGCTCAAAACAAATAATACAATTGGCACTATGGCACGCATGACGATTATACAAGAAATATCACGACGCTGTATTGGAGGTTACAATTACCCTGATGGTGAACTAAACAAAGATTTACCCAATTAATTATATATGCATGTGCTCTCTGCGTTTAGATCGACACTGAAAGCCGAAAAAACCAGTCCCAAAATCCCTTTAATTGTAACACCTTCCTGTCAAATGCATCCCAGGTGTGCCAGCAAGCGGCTCATGATTGTATGTAAGGATATGTGCCCCAGCAGCACATACTGTGCTAAATTGGCTGGTTGCTCATGTCGCAACGAGCAAAATGCCCAAACCATCTAGATCTTATCTACAACTGTCCAGAAAGAAGCGCCTCAGTCGCTGAGAAAATAAATTAGTCAAAGACTGCACGCAGTTGTATGAAGTTGATGCTTACCGCTGTTTATATACGCTCGTCTAGATTCAAGCGAAACATTAAATCTCCTCTCCAACTCCTGTTTGATGCCTTTCTTGGTGACTGTCATCAAATCAGCAGTCCGCAAAATCTCACGAATTTCAGCCAGCAGCGCATCATCGCTAGGCATAGACGCCATGTCGACCATCTCAGTCTCGCCATGGTTGCCGAAGAACTGTGAGCCTCCAAATTGGCTCATTCTGTTGTCAGTCGGGGCAAACGACATGCGGCTGAAATTGGCAGCATTCTTGATGTCGTACGGGGGCACAACTCCTACGGTTGAGCCAGCGCGAGACTGAGCGTAGTGGTATTCGGATACGGCAACGTTCATGCCCGGCTTTGTGGCATAGCTGAATCCGCTGACTTCAGAGCGAGTGTCTTCCTTGGAAGTCTGTGCATCCCATAGCTCAGCCTGGTACTCCTCCCACCTCTTGCGAGGGATCGAGGCAGGATCGAATTTGCCCTCGTCAGAGATAACCACCTTCTTGCCCTTCTCACCAGCGACCACACGGGTATTTCCCCAGTTGAAGTCGTCCATGTTCCAAAAAGCATAGAGAGGTAGACCGAAAGAGAAGACAGGGATGGCCAGAATGTAAAGGATTAGCCAGCCAATCATTTCCCATTTCCTGCGCAGAATGAAAATGATCGCTTGCAAACCGTAAACGGCTGCAAGCAAAATGAAGGAAGTGAGCGGGACAATATTGCTGGAAGTACCGAGAAGAACGAAGAGATATACAATGTAAGCAACAGTTACCGGCTGTACAACCGTTGATAGCAGGTCAATGAACACGATAAAGCGCATACTAAAGCAGCAAAAGCCGCAAAGTTGTGACATGGGAACAAGCTCCATAAGATTGTGCACCGTTGAGTTGATCCAACGACGACGTTGGGACATGAATACTTGCCATGTATCGGGTGCGATGGTCCAAGCCTTGGCCGGGAAGATGTACTTGGTCTTATACTTTGAGTGGTATTTGAGGAGAAGCGTCGTGAGATATCGATCCTCACCAAGGTGCAGGAGATTCTTCATATGCAAGGTATCCACACGGATCGTAGCATAATCTTCAATAATCTCACGGCTGACAAACAGCGGCTTTCCGGACTCGGCAGCGCGAATGCGGTACATGGAGAAACAACCTGGCAAACAAGTGACGCTACCAAACAAGCTTTCAAATGCCTTGGCCAGGTTATGAGAGATGTAGTACTCGTAGACCTGAATCATTGTGATGAACGAAGCCTTGGAATTTGTAAGAGCGGTCTCACCACAGCAGGCAATCAAACGGGTATCATCGAGGAACGCAGAAACCATACGAGTGGCTGAATCTGGGGCGACCACGGTATCAGCGTCGATTTGAAGCATGTACTCATAGAAGGTCGGATTGACACCGATGACATTGCGTATCTGGTGGTACATTTCCAATTCAAGCGGGCTCATCGGCAGGTTGTAGTGGACACGGTTGAGGAAACGCATAAGAACCATTTGCGAATCACGCTTGCCACGATTACCGGGGCGAGAGACTTCCGAGGGCTTGCCAACTTTGACAACAACCAGGAAAGGTACGATGTGACCCTGAACTTCGTATAGACCAGAGTAGACCTTGCCCATGTTGTGTTGTTTAAGACCTTCACCGAGGGATTCGAAGCTTAGGGGTTCAGGATCCACAGTCTCCGACACACCGAGAATATCCAACACGATACGCGGTGTGGGCCGGTCGTTTCCTTGCCCAATAATCATTCCGTCGCAAATGATGACCAGAAGTTTGCGCTTATCATCGTACTTCATACGAGCGGCGGAATCAATAGCTCGGCGAAGCGACTCTTCATCCTCGGTATAGGCTGGGATTTGACACATGATGAACTTGTCGATATCCTCTGGCATGTTTTTTCCACCGAACTGAAGGGCAGCAAGAAACTTGAAACCAATAATGCTAACAAGGATAATGGAGACGGCAAGGATGAGATACTGCGCAAATTGACACTTAGTCGAGTTTCGAGTGTCGACATCGCCCACATAGAAAAGATTGTCTAGGCACAGCTGCATACGGGAACGCAAGGCAGGGTCCATGGGAGCTCGGTTCCATAGCTCGGTCAAATCTGTGCCAGCCGCGTCTGAGAAAAGGGTCAAGACGGTGTCATCCATGAAGTTTGCAACATCTGGATCAGTGGGCTTGGGCACGCCTTTGGGTGTCATGATAGGACGGCCGCCAAGCATATACTTTGTCAGGTCGTAGACCCGACCATTCAGTATAGCGATTTGGTTTTGTTTAGTGGCGAGGGTTTTGACATATTGTGCCGAGTATCCTATGGTGCCCTTCTTCCAGGAGCCTTTCAATATTTCCATTCTCTCATAGAACCAATCTGGCTGATACTTCGTAGTGTAGTATCGATAGTCATGGTAGTTGGCGTTCACATCGCCGGCACTAACCAGGCTAGCCGTACCACTAACGTTGGCTGACTTGTAGTCCAACGTGACTGAGGGATCAACTTCACCATTCTTGCCCTGGCAGAGAGCCGAGACTTGAACTGGGAACAAAGATGTAATATCCATACCGCCATAGTTGGTGAGCTTTGAGGTCGCGATGTAAGGCGGGTAGTGATGAGGAGCATATGCCGTGATGTCGAAAACCTGACCACGAATTGAGACATACGCTTTGGCGCCATCTTTACCATCGTATGCCGATAGTTCCGCGGCACTGAAGACGTATTGTTTAGGGCAGATGAGCATGGGGAAGACAACGATGAAGAAGATGGCGAAAAGACAGCTGAACCAGATGATGAAGTTGATTGCCAACTTCTCTCGCCAAGCCATCCGCACATCTTTGCGTTTCATTCGTCCGACCCAGCGGATGAGAAAGTCAGGGACGAACCAGGTAAGCATGTATACAACAAATATCCAGCGTTTGCGACTGGGGCTGTCCCTGTACTCCTCGACTTCTTCCAACGACTTCTCATTGCCACGTTCTGCCATCTGCTCACGGGTGTCGAAGTTCTTAAACATATCACCGCCACCAAAAGCAGAAACACCGGCCTCAGAGCGTGTGTCAACATCGCCACTACCGAAATAGCCACCACGAGGTTTGTCACTATATTGGGGCGTGTTGCCGATAGACACAAGCCGCTCTTTAGAGGCGCCAAAAGGGTCGCCCCCAGGCGTGGAACCGTCACCCTGGTCGGATGCATATCGACCAGATGCAGAAGTGCCATCGCCTAATGATGATATCTCCATCCAACAGCGTTCGCTTAAGAAAATGCCTGTAGAACCAATATGAGCTTCGTTGGTGGGCCATTGCCTATTCTGTACAACTGCTTCAACCTTCTCCCTCTCACTGCCCACGAAGATCGTCTCAGCATCAGCCAAGCCAAGAAACTCGCCAAATGGTAGGAAAACGCTGAAATCAGCGGACCTTAAACGCTGGCTGATCTCCGCAATGCCAAAGGTCTGAACCTGCGCTCGAACGCATTTGCTGTCAAATTGATTGGCGATGCGTCTATCGTTTGGTTTCAAGCAGAATACAAAGTAATTGTTTGTATTGGGAGACGCAATAGCTTGCCTAACGTTCTCCAAGGCGGATAAGAATTGGCCAGATGCGCCTTGCTCTGACTGGCGGGTGCTCTTGCTCTGGCTTCTGGCATCGCCAGCATCACTGTCCATGTCATCGTATGATTCTTCACGTAACCTACGTGGTTTCATGGCTCGACCACCCTTTCTAGACATGACGCTAGGCGCTCTCATAGGCTTTGAGCTCACGGAAGCCTGCATAACCGTAGTCTTCTCTTTCGGGTGCATCACCGTTTGCAGAGCTTCTTGGCCAAAGAGTCGCGTGACGAATTCGCTCTTGCTCGAATTAATCAAATTCATCAAGTCGCCAGAGATGACCTCACCGTTTTCCTCAACAAGCCCTTTGATGGGATAATCGACTTCACCGGCGAAGTGCCTTACGGTGAAAGTGGCTGCTGTATTTTCAGACAGAAAGTTGCTCCCAGGCAGTCTCGCTGTCGCAGAGCCTACAGCGATTGCAGGGTTTTTGCCCTGGAATCGTTTCCTCAAACTCTCAAGGAACTGCATATCCGTGCGATTACGACGAGTTTGGTCATCCAGGATGCTAAGCAACCCATTTGAGGGTTTCAAGAGGCCCTTGACAGCATCCGAGTTATCAAAGTAACTAGTAGCGGGGACGGAAACTTCTTCTGTGTCCAGCATATCCGCCTTTCGGTCAAAGAAGTTCTGTAAAGTGAGATTGTAAAGTGACTCCATGGCAGCATTGTTTAGTAGCTGGTCAAGGGCAGAGCCAGTCGAGGATTGCTGGGAGAAGCCGGGGAAATCGATGATATCAATCGTGTTCGCAATAGACTCTTCCGCGGCACAGATTTTCTGGTTGATACTCTCAATGACATATGCAACAAGCAGGGAATAAAGCGTCCTAGCCAGTTCGTCGGCGTTGGCGCGGGCTCCTTGGGGATCTAGCATGACCGTGACTCTTTCACGGTGAATCATCTTGGTCTTGTAGCCCATAGTGTTCTGGAGATCCTGGGAGCTGACTCCCAGAAACGCAGCAATAATGCCTAGTACATCCTTGTTTCGCGCTGTAGTCACAGTTTGGGCTCCTTCGTGCGAAAATCCACCGCTATCGTCAGCAGTTGCCTGCGTATTCGCGGAAGTCTCGAATTCAAGTTGCCCGATGTGCAGGATACAAGCCAAAATTTGGCATATTTCGGCGATCTCGCTCCGGGGAAACTCTAGCTTTCGGAGGGCAGTCTTGAATAGTTGGAATCCTTCAGCGTCGTTTACCCCGACTTTGAGTTGCGTAGGATGACCCAAATACTTCCATCGCTTCTGCCCGGCAGAATCTCTAGGTGTGTCGATGCCGAGATGTGCCTTTTCGGCCTCGCTGGTGCCGGCAAGAAGGTAGTATAAAACGTGGAAATTTCGTTCCCCTGTTGGTACTGCCGTAATCCTACTTCGCTCGAGCCTATGATCTAGTAGTTTACCACCAATCAGGAGGGGGCTAGTAGTTGATGCTGTATCGTATTGAAGTTCATAAAACAATCCAGCTTTGGAGGCAGTCGGGGTCGTGGCGGTTTTAGTTGTCGTTAGCGAATCGAACACATAGGCAGCTAAAGAAACCTTGCTAGACAAGGGAGTAGAAGACTTGTTTAAAAGCGCAGTGAGGAGGTGGGATCGTATGGTAGTTTTTCCTGAGCCCGATTCACCCCTAGCAACCAAGGTTAGTTTAACCTGATTCCTCTCAACATCGACCAATTCGGAAAGTGACAAGCAAGTATACGCACAGAAAGAGCACGGTCTGATTCTCGGACCGATGACCCATCCTGAGAAAAGCCCGATCGGCTATATCCTCAGCGCCGGCCATGGCACTCCCTTCTTTGCCGCCATCGTGGCCCTTGGTCGAGGACGTATAGGTATTAAGAGATATGAGGGCATGAGATGAGAGTCTCGCAGTCGGGATAGAGACATGAAAGCGGCTGGCCAGATGCGCGGTCAAGTGAGTATCAGACTGGAGATGGGCAGGAAGTGATGGCAATGAAGGTTGAGTATGGGCTCCTCCGCTGGCGCCCATAGGGGGGAGGTGCAGAGCCATGATGGGTTCGAGCCAGCAGGCCGGCAATCACTTCGGGGTAAGACTTAATGGCAGCAAAATAGGCGACGCTTTGCAGCTGGTCTTGATAAAGCTTCGTTTGACACGGGTGACGTGCAAAGAACAGACCTTGACCCCCTGATTACGGCGCCCAAGTGAGGGCTGGCGAGGCGTTCGTACAAAAAGGGCCAAAGCCAGAGGGTAAAACACACGAGCGACTGGAGAGCGTAATAATAGATTAGGTATATTTTAGATAGCAAGCGAGCGTGAATAAAGACACAATAACGAATGTGACTATCGAGAACAAAAAACAGCAGGTTGGAATGATGAGGAGCGAGCGAGCGAGCGTAATGGGAGAGCTGGCTCTTCGTCCCCAGGTAATGGTTATGGTAATGCTCGGAGCTGTGGGTGAGCGAGCGAGTCGAGGGCGAAGTGAGAAAAAGGCCCATGTCTGTCTGCATTGGTTCAGTCTGGATTAGTGTATTTTTCCCTTGACATGAGCCCACCTGCCCATAATTGGCTCCCCAGGACCGCATGAATTAAAAATACATGGTGCATGCTACATCTAAACAGACACGGGTTTGATGGGGATGATGGGCGGGGCTAGCCAGGACAGCGCGGCGTGCATCTCTTTGCTACTGTGCACTGCTTGTACACTACCCACCTGGGTACTACCACTCGACTAGACTAGGTACCTACCTAGGTACGTTGCGCCAGTATCGTCCTCTCAGCCTGACTTTTAGTCTGCTTAGTGCCGGTCACTACGCTAGTAGTGACAGACTGGTGGTAATAATAGGGGGTTACTGTCCACCAAAACAATTAATGTTTACCTCTAATCCCACCACTGAATCGTTGTCGAAGAAGAACTTGAAGTCGCTATATTATTCTATACTTAGCGGCGCGAAAACTCAAGCCTCTCAGTGGTGGCATAAATAGCATACGAGCGAGCACTTGCAGTAGTACACTGCCACTAAAGTCTAGCAGGTAATTATAACGAGATAGGCAATGGTGGATATGAGGATATTCATGGTTTCATGATCGACAAACGTCTGGACAGCCTGGCCATGATTCCGCCCGTAAATTCCAGGCCACCGTCTATGCCAAATACCCCTCGATACCGACCGCGCCTAGCCTGCCTAGTAGCATGCGGCTTACATATAGTAGATGGATCGTTGTAGTAGGCAATCTACCCCGGTGTAGAACAGTTAACTGACACCATCACCTTGAGCAGCATACTTACTTAGTACCTAAGTACACTACTACTGTAAGTATTCGCTGTACCCGAGAGGGCCGAAGCTGGAACCGTGTGTACACCCATATCTCCATAGTAGGGAGGCACGCCGGTCTTATACTTGTGTGCTCGAGCATGCTAGAAGCAAGGAAGATATGGCCATTCCCATCCGGTATGTCACGTCAAACCTTGGATTCCCCCAGAATCCGATAATTCTGGGCAAGAATAAATAAACTCCGCGGCTGCATGCTTTCAAGACAGGCATTTGCATTTGTAGACAGCTGTACGTAGTTATATAGACTGTATTTTTTGCACGCCTTGTCGAACACAAGAGCGCCACGGATGGAACAAAAAGAAATGTCATCAACCGTCAGCCCCGAAGGAAGTAAACAAACACGGTATGTACTCCGTGGGTAACATACAGTATGCACAAAACTACAGTATGCTTACGCAGTAGTGTCAAGTTGTGTAGCACATACGATGCATCTGTTCCACCAGATCCCAGATCACGTCACTCTCTCCAGTGCTCGTTTGGCAACACGAGACGACGTGAGCATGACCGAGTGCTGCAGTAACGCGTAGGTCCATGTACCCCTACGTATATATTCGCACTTTATTATCGGCGACTTGCATAGAGCACATCCAAGGCACCGCTGTATGTAAGTGCTACCGGTCTTGCTTCCCGCCGTCTTGACTTCTGTCTCAACTTACTTTACTCCAGACTGATGCCTTGGTGAGAGAGGTAAAGCCCCTCCCCCAGAGTCAAGGATGAGGTAGTACCAAGAAGTGGTTGTTGCATCATAGCCCACCCACCTGGTAAATCTCAATTTCTGACTCGGACGTTCCAGGAGAATGGATATCCAGATACTGTACTCAGTATTGTGTTAGCTAGCGTATGGTAGTGTATGCAGAACGGTCGCTGCTGTACGGTGTCCTGGGTATATACAATCATAGGAGGTATTGCACCGTCGGAATAACAAGCGTCTGCACTAGAGCATTAGCTGGGATCAGGACACGAGTAATGTCAACAGCCACAAGAAGGGCTATGGGCAGCCGTTCATTGGCGAGCTGGCTCAGAGCGGGAGAGAAAGAATGTGTTGTCTAAGCTGCCTGTCTCGAGTGGCCTGTCTCGTATTGTCCGATGGTGTGGTGGCAGTGCCGATTAAAAGGACATGCTGAGCCGCTGGGATCCGGACGGATGGCGGGTGGATGAGCGTTGGATGGGCGGGTCAGAGAGGGTGAAAGAAGTTTTTTACAGGCCCTGCCAGGCGCTCTCGCGCGCAGTACAGTAGGTCCTCTGCGCGGACGAGCCGGGGCTGCTCCACGAGGCTCCACCTCCAACTTTCGCCGCCTCGTATTTCAACTGCGCTTAGCAGTCTACGTCTAGCGCACGGATCCAACCGAAGATTCCTACGCCTTTATCCCTAAGCTCGCGCATTGCGCTCGATATTCTGACATTTGAAAGCGTACTCTCGCTGGTAGTCCACTATCACGGTCGCCATATTGTACTAGTAGGTTGGTGACCTGCCCGTATAATGTTTTCGAAATATCACTGCGTGGCGTCAAAGCAGAGCGCGTGGGATCTAAAGAGAGAGAGAAAAGAAAGCAAAGCAGATCGGCGCTAAGAGCGAGGCAAGCAATATTGTACTTACAGTATCCAGTCCGCTAGCAAGTAGTGCACGATCAACTCCATTTATACCACCTTATGTATGGTAATGCGCAGATAAAGATGATGGAAAATCCCTGTGTTCACATTTGAGAGCTTGGAGCTTAAGCCAAAGTAGCAGGAAAAAGGGGTATAAACAAAACTACATGCTGTGGGACTAGTGTAAGTTGTGCATATTTAAGCAACTAAGGTACCTACTACTCGGCGCCCTACATTAGGTAAGTACCCAAGTAGCACAGGTACATGCATGCTAGCATGTTGCGACGGGGACTTGACACTGTGTAATATGGGCCTTGGTATTGGGCTCTTCGCGATCAACTCCCTAATAGAGCTGGCAACGGCACTGTTCTCTTTTTCTGTTTTGCATGACTGTATCCGTAAGAGCGTAGGAGACCGATTACCGAGTGGCTGCTCCATCAGTCGTTCGTTCGTTTGTTCACTCAGTTTCCTTGCATTTTGCGTCTGTGATTTTCTGCCTCCTACCACTCAGCTACGCTTCTATCTTAGTAGCTCCTCTAATTCTCAACCACATCACTCGCTTTCGTGGTGTTAATAGTCTATCGTTTATAATTGTCAGTTTTGCTTTGCCTCGGCTTCTGCTGCCTTCGTTTTCACGTACTGTGCCCCCTCTTGAATCAGGGGCTTTGGTCTGAGGACACAGAGACAGCCCAATCATCATCGACGACAACGACGTCTTCACCAACCCCCCGTCCCTAGTAATTCGTGGCCTATCTCGCTCCCATCGATACATTCCTGCACGATCCTGTACTCTAGTCAAGTTGCTCGAGGATCAAAAACAGCAAACCTCGCCCAGTCTCTGTCGTTTCGTAGTCCCTTATCCTCGTAGCATCAGCGAGCGAACAGGTCTCTGCCACCCGCCGTGATTGTCCGAAGGGGCGGCCACGTCCAGACCAACCGCCAACATGGCGAACCATCAAGCCCGTATGTCCATGTACTCGGTCAACTCGGAGTCGTTCAACGGCCTTCGAGGTGGTGGTCAACAGCCGTCGCAAGTCTCGACAACCACACTGCTGAACGCCATCCACAACATCTATTTGTCCTCGCAGCCTTACCAACTGGACGCCGGAACCAGTGTCGTCGTCGATACATGGCTTACTGCAACGCAAGCAGGTCCTGATGGTCGGCCGGGGGCCACTGTTGATCCCTTGTTGGCCGCCAGAGCTTGGGAGCACGCGCGACGGCGAGCAGAAGATGGGTGTATAGTGCTAGGGTAAGTTATTCCCACAGAAATAGCCATTACTGCAGTGGTGCTGAACGTTATAGGGCTCTTCATACATCGACTCCGTCACTTTTGACGCCATTCCTTACTTCTCTGCCCATCTCTATCCCTTCGTCGCTGCTCACATCTCTGGAGGCAATCCAGCCCTTCATCCGATGCGTAACCCCATATAATCCATCCACTCCGCGGCAAAGTGCACTCGGTATTACCTTGACGCTGAACCTTGCCGGCAATTTGACGGCTGCATCCTTAGCCTTGTCTCAAGGAGGTATCGATACTGCCAAAGGTCTGCTCAGCATTCCTGCTGAGCCCGGTTATCGGGCCTTTGATGTCTTCTACTATCTATTAACATCAGCTTCAACTCCTGCCGAGCGTGAGTTCCTCAGTTTAAAGTCTGCCGCTGATTATACTTTGCTGGCAAAGTCTGGTACCTATGATCCACCTTCATATCTCCCTACGGCCGACGACTCTGCAGCCGCCGATGACTTCAGGAGAGCTTTGAAGGAGATCGGCATCAAAGGATCTTCGCACAGAAACCTGATCTCCGCTTTGGCTGGTTTGTTGAAGCTTGGCAACACGCTAGACTACAATGTGGACGGCGACTCCCTTGAGACAATTTGCGAAGATGTCGGTGGACTACTCGGTCTCGATCCCGACGTTCTCATCAACCAGTGCACCACCGAGGACCGACAGACTTTAGTGGGTGGACTATACGAGGCTGTTGTTGATTGGGTCATTACCAAGGCAAATGCTGCAATTGCTGCTCAGATGTCTCGGATCCGAGATGGGGATGAATCACTTGATGGCCACCGAACACCAACTTCGGCCGAAGACAATGGAGATACCGTATGCATTACAGTCATTGAGGTTCCTGACCCCGAACTTGGAAGGGCTATCGCTATGCGAGGCATTTTCGATGACAACGCAGGTATTAATGCCGAGATGAAGGAAGATGGTGTCCCTATTGCCCCCGTGGGAAGTTCGGTACAGCGTGAAATGCAAAGCGCCGTGGCAGCGGCGGCTCCCGAGCTAGGCATCACAACAGGCTCTATAGCCCGGGAAAAGCAACGGCAACTTGAGAGGAGAGAGATTATTCTGGAAAAAGTAGGCTTCGCTTGCGAAGATGAAGGGTTCGTAAAGAAGCTGTTGTTCCCTGTCGAGGGACAAGGAATCAATCTTGGTCGCACTGCACGGATGGATCTGTCCTCAGTACTTGGCGCTAGTCGGGTGTGGTATCACCTGTCGCTCCATCCTACCGATGATAGTCCTGCTAGTTTAGCAGCTCTGCCCTCCGTCACCTCTGCCTGGTCGGCTGGCACTGTATCACGACAACTACGTGCCTGGAGACTACCGGAATGGGCAAACCGCAGAAATAAGAATCTTGACTTCACTGCTGATTTTGATCTGGATGAATTTTACCAGCGTTTTGTTCCTTTGGGTTGCAGAGAAAGTCGGGATGGTATCGAAACTTGGATCCTCGAGAGAGGTTGGAGCAACGGCGAAGTTGTTATAGGGCAAGAGCGCGTTTGGATGCGAGAGTCCGCCTGGTGGGAGGCAGAGAGCATGCTTGATCTCAAACCTCCACATGAGTTAGTGCCCACCGTGAGCAATCCCTTTGCTACTCCCGCCCGCGACACTGTCTACGGCAACAACAATGGCAGCGGTTTCTTCCCACCAAATTTCCACGACCAGGCCTCGAACAACAGCAACGAGAACTTGATGACGCATCAGCGTAATCAGAGTCAACTTACATTCGCTCAAAGCCAACTGAGAGCACCATCCATCAGCCCTTCTGCCATGCGCAATATGTCCCAGGGCGACTATGGTCTGGGGACCAAGGGTGATGATCGTCGTGATCAAGTTTATTACACAAATGACGGAGAATTTATCAATACCTTAGACCCTATTGATGCCCAAGGCAAGCATGTCGAAGAAGAAGAGGTATCATTTGGCCGACGAATGTGGGTTGGTTTTGTGTGGGCTATGACCTTCTGGATCCCAAGCTTCCTCTTGACCCACGTTGGTCGGATGAAGCGACCCGATGTCCGGATGGCATGGCGAGAAAAGGTTGTTCTCGTCTGGATCATCTTCCTCATGAACGCTATTATTGTCTTCGTCATCATCTTCTTCGGCAAAATTCTCTGTCCCAATTTCGACAAAGCCTGGACCCAGACGGAAGTTTCAGGACACTCAGGCAAGAACGATTTCTGGGTAAGCATCCATGGCAAGGTTTATGATATCACAAAGTTCTGGAAAATCCAACACAGTGACTCTGGAATTCAAACAACCAATGACCTAATGGAACCATTCGGCGGGCTGAACCTTGACCACTACTTCCTTCCTCCACTTACCCTCTCCTGCCCCGGCGTCGTTACCAGCGAAACTACTCAACTAAGGACCACTGCTGAAGATGAGCCTACGATGCCCAACGGTGTACACACGTCAGGTTACTATGCAAACAAAAACTCGAAAGCATTGTCTAGTGATACTTGGTACAAGGACACATTTCAGCCCAAGATCAAGGAATACTACCACGGTGACCTCGTCTGGGATAAATCCAAAGTTGAGCAAGAAAGCCAGGACTATAGTCTCATGGTAGTTATCTACGAAGGGGGTATTTACAACCTCACTGATTACTTTACCACTATTGACTACAGCTCAAGTCTCGCTTTCCTCGATGACACGTTAGTGGATATCATCAAAAATAATCCTGGTCAAGACGTCACGAGTTCCTGGCACGACCATTTGAATGATGTCAAGGGCAACTCTACTGCTTTTGCATTGGCTTCCAATAGCATCAACTGCATTAAGAACACGTTTTATGTTGGGAAACCGGACTTCCGATACTCCGCAAAGTGCCAGACTATCAATTACTTGCTGTTGGCATTTACAGTCCTCATCGCTGGTGTCATCCTTGTCAAATTTGTCTCTGCCTTACAGTTCGGCTCAAAACGGCGACCTTCTCCACAAGACAAGTTCGTCATTTGCCAGGTTCCTGCCTATACTGAAGGCGAAGACTCACTTAGAAAGGCGCTGGATTCGCTTACCGCCCTCCAGTACGACAACAAGCGGAAGTTGATTTGCGTTATTTGTGATGGTGTCATTGTTGGTGCCGGTAACGACCGCCCAACTCCCAAAATTGTTCTTGATATCCTGGGTGTCGATCCTAAACTTGATCCACCTGCTTTACCTTTCAAGTCTGTCGGTACCGGAAGTGATCAGCTTAACTACGGAAAAGTCTATTCTGGTCTCTATGAATTTGAAGGCAACGTTGTCCCATACATTGTTGTTGTGAAGATCGGTAAAGAGTCTGAACAGAACAAGTCGAAGCCAGGTAACCGTGGCAAACGAGACTCTCAAATCATGCTCATGAGTTTCCTCAATCGTGTGCATCATCGTGCACCCATGAACCCCCTGGAACTCGAGATGTTCCACCAGATCAACAATATTATTGGCGTGGATCCAGAGCTATACGAATACCTCCTGATGATTGATGCGGATACTTGCGTGCGAGAAGACTCCCTTAACCGACTAGTCGCCGCATGTGCCAATAACTCGAAGATTGCCGGTATTTGCGGAGAGACAGCTCTACAGAACGAAGAGCGCAGTTGGTGGAGCATGATTCAAGTCTATGAATACTACATCTCTCATCACCTTTCGAAGGCATTCGAGTCGCTATTTGGAAGCGTTACATGTCTTCCTGGATGGTAAAGTCCTTTTTTCCTTCCATTTTTGCGAGGCTACAGCTAATTGGACTAGTTTCACAATGTATCGTCTTAGAACTGCTGACCGAGGCAAACCCCTAATTATCGCCGATGCTGTCATTCGAGAGTATAGTATTCGCAACGTTGACACCCTTCATAAGAAGAACCTGCTTTCTCTCGGTGAAGACCGTTTCCTTACTACTATCATGACGAAGCATTTCCCTCACATGTCCTACAAATTCCTTGCGGATGCGTACTGCCAAACCGCAGCTCCCGAGACATGGAGTGTACTGCTTTCCCAGCGGCGAAGGTGGATCAATTCAACCATCCACAATCTGTTTGAACTCTTGCTCCTCAAGGACCTGTGTGGTTTTTGTTGTTTCTCCATGCGATTCGTCGTCTTCTTCGATCTGTTTGGAACTCTCATCCTGCCCGCCACAACAGTCTATCTAGGCTATCTCATCTACATTCTGGCCACTCACACCGGCCCGATCCCTTATATCTCGTTGGCTATTTTGGCAGGTGTCTATGGTCTTCAGGCGATTGTCTTCATCCTCAAACGTCAGTGGCAGCATGTTGGCTGGATTATCATCTACTTGCTCGCATTCCCCATCTTCTCATTCGTCTTACCCATCTACTCTTTCTGGAACCAAGACAACTTTACCTGGGGAAATACGCGTATTGTCATTGGTGAGAAGGGAGATAAGCAGGTCGTTGCTGTGGACGATAAGGACGGCTTTGATCCTCGCTCTATCCCCCTCCAACGCTGGGATGACTACGCTGCTCTGAACAATCTTCCAGGACGTCGTGGCGCCCAAGGTGAGAAGAGCCATGAGGTGTATGAAGATAACTATGAGATGGATGATATGCGCTCTGTATACTCGTCTGTTCGACAACCCTCAGTCTTGACTGGTCTCCAAGGTCGTGGTGGATACATGCCTCCGCAATCACCCGCACCCTTCCAGGGCATGTCACGACATTCAACGTACGGCGAGAACCCGATGCATCGTCAATCCACAACATCATTCGGGGACATTCAGCGTACCTCTTCACCATATCAAGATGCGGCGCACCCTGGATACCGGCCAAGCATGAGCAATCTACGAGCCGTATCCAATTCCCCTCAATATGATGCCCACCGGGTCTCGAGCGCCCCTCTCGGCGTTGCTGGAGGGAGCCGTCCATCATTGGGCCCAGGGCACCAATCGACAACGTCGTTTGATTTCCAGCGTGGTAACACAGGGCCTGATGATGGTATGATCATCGAGGCTATTCAAGCGGTTCTTCGCGAGGTCGATCTTGACACTGTAACCAAGAAACAAGTTCGCGCCCTTGTCGAACAGAGACTGCAAACAGAGCTCGTCGGAGAGAAGAGGACGTTTATGGACCGCCAAATCGATAATGAGCTGGCTAACATGTGATCATTTGACTGATCGATAGTTTAGCAATCTCCAGGCCATCTGTGCACATATCAAAGGCTTTAGGTCTTGTCTCATAAATAGGGTGAACTGTTGGTGTAGCTGTCCAAGCACACATTCGGGGATGTATTTTTGCATATAGTTGCGTGTTTTGGGTTTTGTTTATGGCATGGGCCTAGGAATGGTATCTTTGGATATTCTTGTCTCTCTCATCTTTCTGCATGTTGTCAGTCAACCATATCTACGGTCTCCCACTATCTCTAGAAGCAAAAATATCGAATGGCTCTGGTCGTTGCCGTTTGAAACTACATATATCATGAATAATAGAACGACTTTCTTCCAAATATTTCCCGCCTTGCGCGTTGTCAAATCTGTGGTTCTGACTTATTACATATTAATAAGTGTCGGCTACACGTCACTGCTGTGACAGGTTAAACAGGTACTGCAACGTTCATTAGTCTGCTCATAGGTTGTGTGTTTATTATGATAGGCGTGGTGGACGTTAACCTGGATTGGATTAGATGTCTCTACTTCTCCTCGAGTGTTTTAGATCGGCAGACAGCGTTGCTGTGTTGCCTAATAATATACCTAGGTAGGTACGGTAGGATCTATTTATTTCATAAGTGACATTGCTAGCTTCAGCTTGTTACCCTAGATTTGTAGAGATAGTCACCGGTTAGGTTATATCAAATCACTTTGTGAAGGAAAGAATATCTGTAAGAGAACTTTGCGGTAAAGCTTGATGGTGAGGCTTAATAGTAAGTATGCTGTGGTTTATACTTTATTGCTTTGTTTAGCTGCTTCGTGATGAGTTAGTTAGAAGATATGACTAGACTGGCTTAGATTACGTCAGTTATGATGTTAAATGGGTCGGTGATGCTTGTGCTTAATATATGAGGCAAGCATTCCATAAGACATTGTTTATAATTGACAAGAAACTAATACTGGCTTGGTTACTAAAGCAATATGTAATACACTGTTAAAATCGCAATAGCTACTTTTTTTTCTATTTAGGTTATTCAGGATATTTTATTTTTAGTCCGGTTTATTCTTAGATTATCCGACACCATTGTTGTTGTTGCTTGAGCCGTCAGCTATAATAGCATACAGCTACTTAGTAACTATAAGAGATATCTGCGGCAACGGGGTCTCAATTTTGTTCTAGAAATCAGGAGCAGAGTACGAGGTATATAGTCCAACTTCTCCCAGTATGGAGAAGAGTCCCTAGGACGAACGCAATGGAGTGACGGGATGTATATAGGACGCCCTTTCGCTATTGCCTCAATCTGTCCTCCGGAGCTTTTCTCTCCCGTTTCTCAAGATCTGACCCTCTCGTGTGCGACAGTTAATTTTGTTATTCGCCGTATCATATAAAAACTCCTGGGTTTCTTAAATATCTGTACGAGACACATTCTCACCTAAACACGAGCGGAGTCCGCATTATTATGCTTCCCCAGGTAAGCGGGTCTGCCTTTATTACTATAGTCGTGGTAGAACCTGAGGATAAACCTCTCCTCTAACTCTTCCACCGGGTTGCCATCTTTATCGCGAGGTGTATCTATTGAAGCTCTTATCCACCCTCTTTGTACAACGGCTTGGACCTGGGAGGTAGTAGTAAGTAAGTAGTAAGAGCAGAGAAGTGAGCATGTTTGTTTCACAGTTCTTATAATACTAAGAAGGGGCATAAACGGCCGCTTAAGCTCGAACTAATTACTTTACAACAGTAAGCCCAAGAGACTACATAAACTTCCCTTTCTCTCATGGGTTAAACATCTATTAGATGTAATGTAGTGAGTGTGGTACGCCTCCAAGTAGGCACCATAACATTGACGACACGCCAATGCTCCCTGCAAAATCTCTTGAGTCTCGCGCTTGCTATGTGCCTTGTCCTTGGCACGGGCGTTCTGCTTGCGCTTGCGGCGGCGTTGGGCCTGACTGTTTGAGCGGCGATTGCCCACCGCACATAATCTAGTGTCCAAAGACTGCAGAAACAAGAGTGTTCTTATACACACACTTACTGACCTCTAACTAATCACATAGGTAATGATTAAGCCTTAAGGCGAACGCTTAGCTCTATCCTACCTACCAATTGATGAACTATTTTTTACATAAAGATACTCGCCCGGACTATCATCATCATTATCTTTGAACGCACGTATAACGAGTACCTCACATCACGATATCTACGCACGATAGTTACGCAGTCACAAATAACCTACGCGACATATACTTAAGCACGAGAACATCGATAGACGCAGGCTCTTGGATACTCTTATGCTTATCTTAACAGACCCAGGGATCTTGAAAGCGAATGGGTAGATTATGCCCAGCAGTTTCACATGCGGATCAGCAACCACCACAGTTCATCTTTTGAAAATAGTCTATGCTTAAGTGTAATATACTAATCCAGGCTGGACAGCCACCAGGTACTAACTAAAAGTCGCTGGCTGGCCCATATTCTTTTCTGGCGCTACTGACGATTCCCTACGTTTCGATATATATACTGCGTACTTGGCCAACACTTGTCGGGACTCTTTCTGATGTTTTGCCAAGCTGCCTGTGAAACTTTCTGCCTTGTGACATCATGTGATGGTACGACCACTTCGTTGAATATCACCTTAGAGTCTGATAAGGAGTTTCATCTATGCAGATAAGTGTTAGAGAAGGTCCGGGGCTGACATGGGGAGATACTAGTCTCCGGACGAGAAGTTTCCTTGCAGCTGTAATGCTCCAATACCTCTCACTGTATTCTCCCTACGCCCTTCAATCTCAGATATACGTCCGTGCCCCAGCCGTATAGACTCTGCACAGCGATACCCCCACCAAAATATTCGGCATATGCACGGCTAAGAGGCAATCCGTAACCGAGTCCGGCGATCGAGCTTGCGCCCGAGCTGGCGGCCGATATAATCCCCAGAGCATCTGCTTGGCTCCGGCCATTGCCTCCGTTAGTGTTGTTCGACATCACGTCGTCTACATCGTCTTCGTTGAAAGTTGTAAAACTATAATTCCATATATTTGGCAATATGTCGGGTGATATGCCCCCACCTCGATCTCGAATCCGGATCGTGACACCTGGAGCATTGTCGTCGAGAGGTCTAATAGCGTCTCCGCGAAAAGCCCCTTTATCAGCGGCTGGGGGGTCCAGGGTGAGATTTGGCGGGCCTACATCGGGAGGCTCAGGAGCAATGGTGATCACAACGTGTTCTTTGCTTCCGCTTTCGACAGTGGCGCGAAAGGCGTTCTTGAGCAGCTCGGTAACAATGTATTCGAGATGCATGGGTACGAAAGTGAAGACCGTGTCAGGCTCGCCGTCGATGATCCACTTAGGTCGTACGCCGTACTTAAACTCGCAGATATCAGCGACAAAACCTGCACACGAATCGACGATAGCAGCAGGAGAGAGAGCCGTATCGATAACGCCTATGTAGTTTGGGTGTTCCGGGCATGGCGTCGGCGAGGCGCCCGGATCGAAGTGCGGTACGCTGCTGTAGTGCAGGGCGATATGTTGTTCCGCAATCAAGCGCGTCCCAATACGTGTGCGGAGATGCGTATTGAGGAAGCGAGTCACCTCTTCGGGCGAGATGTATCGGCGGCACTGGATGAAGCCCTTGGCCAGAATCGGGATGGTATCCTGATGGGTGGCCACAAGCTCGGCGAGTACCGAGGTGAACTGGATCTCCTCTTCGAGGGTGGATATAGTCCGATGCTTCCATGGGAGGAGTGTTGAGAGGGACTGCACATAGTTGTTGTAGATGCGAGACACGTTAGGATCGGCGACTACGATGAAGGGCAGGTTCCGCAGGGCCTGAATGCGGTGTGCCAGGCGAATGGGAAGCAGATTGAGGGTGAAGTTGGCCGAAGCGAGCAGCGCTTTTTCGGACAGAGGTGGACGGCCATGTCTAATGCCACGAGGAACAAATGTCAGCACTTGCTTGTATGACCAATTGAGGCTGTCGCACGGAGAATGAGGGAATGGAAATTCAAGGGAAGCGCTACTTGACCAGATCTGCCAGACTCAATGAGTGTTGTTGCTTGTTCGCGAGGTCGGTGATGGCTTCGTCCGTGACGGTGATGGTTTTGGCTGGCCGGGAGGGGCCGTTATCGGTGCTACCGTTGTTCGGCGATGACGACCAAGGTCGCGCCGAGGGAACGCAGGGTGCAAGACGTGATGGATGGCGGCGAACCGCTAACAAAGGTGACCGGAAGACATTGGATGTGTATAGACACCTCAATGGCCTAGACGTGTTGCTCCTCATGGCGCCGGCATGATGTGACAATCGAAACTATGGGAACGAAACCTGGGGGAACCAAGTGCGGAGATTGATGTAAATAGAGAATTAGGTATATTCAGGGGTTGGGTAAAGACATGTGTCCAATGTACGGCATGTAAACTACCACAAGGTAGTCACCGCTCTACTCTCGGTAGGTAAGGTGAGTGAACAAAGAAAGGCAATTAGTCACGAGAGCAACATTTCGGAGGAGCAGCCAGGAAATGAGTACCTACCTACCTACCCGAGGTTAGGTAGGTATTTGCATCAACTTAGAAGTCGCGGGTGCGTCATCGTCATCGTATTGATGAGCGCTTATCGTCGGGGAGGACATACGGTTATAGGCATATCACATGCGCCTTATCTGCAATCAACAAAGCGATGGCATCCCACTCAGGTATTGCCTCATTAGGCTAGGTTGGATATTTAGGCTTAGAGAGATGGTTTGGCGTACACAGGTAATGTTGGGTAGATTCGTGTTTATTCTTGACTTCAGGCCTCCCGGCACTGACTTTGTCCTCAGTAGTGACTACCTACCTAGGGTATCGGTGGTGGCGCTATTACTTAGCACAGCTCATCACCCAACTACCGCTGGATCCTATCACCACGGCCATCTCTATTTCCATCTCCAATGCCCCGCACTGCGCACTGTCTGCCCCTCCCCGCATCCCTCAACACTCATAACAGTTATCCACGTCTAAGAAGCGCCGCGGGGCCTTTCCTAGTCTCCATGTACATAGAATATTTACTGGGTCTTCACTTCTTGGTCCTTCTCAACGCCTTTAATGTGCGGGTGCGACTCTAACGTGTTGACGGTATCGTCGGGGATCTCGACCCTGTAATGGCTGTGTGAGCCGACAGATGGGTAGTCGTAGCGCCGGCCAACCAAGGCTGCCAGAGAGGAAAGGGGATGCAACTGCTTACGCGAAGCCCTTGATGAGGTTGTATTCGTGGGTGATCTTGCCGCCTTGGTCCTGTGCGTGCTTCTTCGCCTCTGCGACTTGTTCGGGAGAGGCATCCTCCTTGCAGGTAACCTGGGATCAAATATTAGGACCAAGTTGTGTAAGAGGGCAGCACGACGGGACATACAATGTAGGTGGTAGGCATCTTGGCGGGCGACGTGACGTGAAATCGACGGAAAGCTTGTATAGTGAGAATTGGTAGAGGTCTGGATGTGTGAGAGAAGACCGAGATAGTCTGGAGTGATCGATGAGATGGTTGTATGATGTTTGTGAGTTTGGGTTTTGGAGGGTATAATAAGACGTAGAAGAGGAGCGGAAGGAACAAGAGGCGCGGGGGTCTTTTATTAACCGCGGCCCGTGACTGTGACATTGCCTAGGTAGATACAAACATACATACATGTATGTAATGTTCTGTAATACTGACAGTACCACATGGTGTAGGTACACTACCTACCTAGGTATGTAGATAGACTACTGGAGTTGGGTTTGGGATTTGTTGTCCAGGCTTCCGGTTTCCAGTTTCCATCTCGTCTACCAAGGACGCGCCTACGTCATGGCCGGTTAACCAAACACAGCAGCCTGATCGCATACCTCCCACAGTCCTAGTCCTATCATCCCGTCCTGCCCGTAAGTGGCGCCCACGAGAACGGGATGGACTTGACTCATCTGGGAATAGGGGTTACGTAGTCGTCATACGAAGTTGCGCGGTCTCGGCCAACATTCAGCTTCCCTCATTTCTTTCGCCTCTCTTGCCGCCATCTGCGCCGAGTCTTGCATTCATGTGTGTTCCTACATACTAGGTAGGCAGCATGCATGTATGTAAGACATTGATCCCGGTGCTTTGCAGGAGTGCTGGTCTGGGCACCACCAGACGCATTCCGTACAGCCGGCATCTCTTGCGAAGAGTGCAGCTGCTACTCACGAGCGAAGCCGCTTCTACCCAGTTTAAGCCATTCAGCACCTACAGAATTACATGGTACCTATGTGGTTACATACAATCGGTACAGTCGGTATGGAGATACTGCAATGGATAGATCTTCGTCCAGGAACTGTGATCAGGCGCCAGAACAGGAGCTAATGAGATCACCCTGCTTGACCCCACCTCTCCGCGTTTCCCGCTTTCCCTACAGAGGTTAGAGCAATATGCTACCTAGGTGTTAATGCGAAGTATCTATCTTATCTTTTATCGATAAAGAAAGTTCGGATGGCTCTGCGGCGCCTTCGCCCTTCGCCCTTCGCCCTTCGCCATGATTTTTGCCGTACAGGTCGCGAAAGCTACACCCTTCAATCACGGCGTAGCAAGTCAAACTGCCGTCGTAAGCTCGCCGATCATGGAGGACCAGGCGCACAAACCTCACAGGAAGGCGAAGGAGAAGAAGAAGCCTCAAGGGGGTTGGTGAACCATTTCGATGGCAACATCTGCTCTAAAACGCTAACTCGAAATCTTTAGATCATAACCCTAAGGCCTTCGCCTTCGCGAGACCTGGGAAGCTTGCGAGACAGGCGGCAAGATCGCATGATATAAGGTACAGGATGTCCTTGACCTATACTGCCCACCACATATGAGCTGACGCGACAGAAATATAGAGAGAAGCGGCTTCATGTCCCCCAGGCCGATCGGTCACCCGATACCGAACCACCCCCTCGCCTTGTCACCATTGTCGGGCCTCCCGGTGTCGGCAAGACCACTCTATTAAAGTCCCTCGTCAAGCGCTACACTAAAGAAACCATTTCCGATCCTACGGGTCCGATCACGGTCGTCACCTCTCGAAAACAGAGGCTCACTTTCGTAGAATGCCCGGCCGAGCTGACAGCCATGGTGGACATGGCCAAGATAGCGGATGTGGTCCTGCTATTGATTGATGGCAACTATGGATTTGAAATGGAAACCATGGAATTCCTGAACATCTTATCGGCCACTGGCATGCCCGGAAATGTCTTTTCCGTCCTCACGCATCTCGACCTCTTCAAGAAGCCGCAGCATTTAAAGGACGCCAAGAAAACCCTCAAACATCGGCTGTGGAATGAGTTATACCAGGGAGCCCATCTTTTTTACTTATCAGGTAGGCTCAAACGTCCCAAATACTCATACGCGACTGACCGTGTTCCAAGGTGTAATCAATGGCAGATATCCCGATCGAGAAATCCATAACTTGTCCAGGTTCCTCTCCGTTATGAAGAATCCCCGTCCTCTCATATGGAAAAATTCCCATAGTTACATTCTGGGCGATAGTCTTCGAGACCTTACACATCCCAACCAGATCGAGGAGGATGCAAAGTGCGATCGCTCGATTGCCATATATGGTTATCTCAGGGGAGGTGTGAACTTTTCCGTGGAAAATCAAAAGGTACACATCCCAGGAGTGGGAGATTTCACCGCGAAACGATGTGAAGTCTTACCCGACCCTTGTCCTTCACCCGCTCAGCAGGCTGCTATAGCTAAGGCTACTGGTACAACCGGACGAAAGCGGCTAGACGAAAAGGACAAGAAGCTCCATGCTCCTTTCTCCGACCGCCAGGGTCTCAAGATCGAGGGCTCTGCCATTTGGATAAATCGCGAAAAGGGGTTCAATTTCGACAGGGACGCTCCTGACGATCTAGACCGCGGCTTGGGTGAAGAGATGATGATTGGACTTCAGAGCGGAGGCCGACTTCTCGGTCAAACTGATGATGGATTACAATTATTCTCCTCTGGTGAACATATCATCAATGCGTTGGACGATGACACCGGAGATTCGGGGCGAAAGAGCCAACGAACGGTAAGAGCCATGGAGCAAGAAGATGACTACAATAACGGAAACGCCAATGAGTTTGAAGACGGCTCTTCCGGCGATGACGAATTTGTTAGTGGAGACGAAGATGAGGAACCCGACTTTGATGAGCGAAAACTCGGCAAGCTATTCAAAAAACAGGATGGGGATAAACCGGGCGACGATCTCGAATTTGCAGATAGCGACTCTGATCTGGGCTCGGATTTTGGCGGCGAGGCTGAAGATGGGGGTGACGACGAGGAACTGGCCGCGAAATGGCGAGCAGATCTAACCGAAAAAGCCAAGGCGCTCCAACAACAAGCACCATCCTACCGTACCGCAGATCTCGCAAGGTTGATGTATGATGAGCAATTGACTGCCCGCGAGGTCCTCGAAAGATGGAAGGCTGAAGTTGCGGAAGATGAAGACGAAGAAGACATTGAGGCGGACTCTGAGGATGAATTCTTCAAGTCAAAGAAGGAGGATGATAATTACGTCGAAAACACTCCTGTGCCTCGGTTGACCTCGGAAGATTATGATCAGTTAGCAGCGAAGTGGTCACTAGAGGACAATGTTGAGTTGCTACGTCAACGGTTCACATCGACAAAAGAACGAGGTGATAAATCCGCGGATGGCTTTGAAGGTTTTGGAGAAGATGGGGATGAGGGCGAAGGAGATGATGAGAACGATGAGGAAATCGAAGGCTGGGGTGACTTTGAGGATTTAGAATCTGGTGATAAGGAAAAGGAGAAGGAAACAGACCAACCAGAAGAAGCTGAATCCCTCGAAGCAGAGAGAGCAAGGAACGCTGCTAGAAAAGAGGAACTTAAACAGCGCTTTGAAGAAGAAGACCGAGAGGGATTTGGGAAGGAGCAAAACAAGGAAGAATTCGGAGAAGATGAATGGTATGAAAAGCCCCCTTATACTCTGGCAATCCGTTCTCTAACAAAAATTTGCATCAAGGTACGAGTCTCAAAAAGCCAATTTGCAGAAGCAAATCGACATCAACAAAGCCGAGTTCGAGGGTCTGGACGAACGCCAAAGACTGGCTGTCGAGGGTCTTACTGCGGGAAAATATGTCTCTGTCATCATAGAAAAAGTCCCGGCCGAGTTCATGTTGAACTTCTCAGCACGCAAACCCCTCATCATCGGCAGTTTGAGCCCTCTAGAGGAAAGATTTGGATTCCTCCAAGTGAGAATGAGGAAGCACAGATGGCATAAGAAGATTTTAAAGAACAATGACCCTCTGATTTTCTCAGCTGGTTGGAGGCGGTAAGTTTATTCAACCTTTTGTTAGTCACGGTTGCGAGGAGAAGCTCCCCGACAGTTCCATGAACTCTAATTTCGTATGGCTATGTGGCCTCTGGAACCTCTACTGATTCTCATTTCCAGATTCCAAGCAATGCCCATGCTTCATTCATGGGAAGAACGAGTGCGCCACCGAATGCTGAAATATTCACCAGAGCATTCGTTCTGTTATGCCACCTTCTGGGGACCCCTAGTCGCCCCAAATACGAGCTTCACTTGTTTCCAGTCGTTCTCCTCCGATAACCCAGGATTTCGGGTAGCAGCAACTGGAACGGTTCTAAGCGTCGATCAGAGCTATGAGATTGTGAAGAAGTTGAAGTTAACCGGCACGCCTGCTAAGGTTTACAAAAATACCGCTTTTATCAAGGATATGTTTAATACTAGCCTTGAAATCGCCAAGTTCGAGGGAGCATCTATCAAGACTGTCTCTGGAATTAGGGGTCAGATCAAGAGGGCGTTATCTAAACCCGAAGGACACTTTCGAGCAACCTTCGAAGACAAGATTTTAATGGGAGACTTGGTGTTCCTCAGAGCATGGTACCCCATTAAACCCCATCGATTTCACAACCCCGTAACGGAACGTCTTGGTGATTGGCAGTCGATGCGTCTGACGGGTCAGGTGCGCCGGGACCAGAATATACCCACACCGCAGAACGCAGACAGTAAATACCGACCGATTGAGCGGGCGGCTCGACACTTCAACCCGTTGAAGGTGCCCCGAGCGCTGGCGGCGGAGCTACCGTACAAGTCACAAATCGTGCGCATGAAGCCGCAGAAGCGCGATACGTACATGCAGAAGCGGGCGGTGGTGCTAGGGGGCGAGGAGAAGCGCGCGCGAGACCTCATGCAGAAGCTCACGACTGTGCGCAAGGACACGATCGCGAAGCGGCGCGCCAAGAAAGAAGAGAAGCGCGTCGAGTTCCGCAAGAAAATGGCGGCTATGAACGAGAAGAAGGAGGCGAGGGAACGCCGCGAGAAGCAGGAATTTTGGCAGCGCGAGGGCAAGAAGAGGAAAGGGGATATGGATGGGGGTGGGGGGAAGAGGAGGAAGTAGGTATTTTAAGTGATGGGGATGGATGAGTGTGTATATCTATAATCGTCGATGATGTTAAATTTGAGGTCGAAATTAATCAAATGAGACACTGCGAGTTGGATACTGACGTTTATTGATTTGATTGACTGAAAACCTACGTTACGCGAAGTGCATCAACCGAGATTCCCTGCTTTTATTGTCAGCGTTCAAATGAATGGCACAAGCGAGATAGCAACGAGACGAGTTCAAGATTGATTTCAGTATATTCTGAATTTCACATTCTCACTTCCCTCCGCCTTGTTGCCGTCCCAGGAATACAATAACTGAGAGATTTGATATTTCATTTCAATGTATTCCTTCGCTCATTTACTCAAGTCTTCGTTTCTCTGCCTCTCATACCTCACCCTCTCCTTCCCCTCCTTTTCCCTATCTTTCGCACCCTCCTACAATACCCCTTTCCTTCCCCCCTCTCCCTTCTCCTTTCACCCCTTAGTTTGCCCCATCACACCCTACACTGTAGCCTTAACAGCATTAACCTCCTCTCCCAATGGCAAGATATCCGGCACGGGGCCCACAGGAGTAATAGAGAAAGGGTTGATCTGGGTGTGGCTCTTGGTGTAGTGGTTCTTGATGTGCAGGAAGTTGGTCGTGTCTTTAAACGCCGCGGACGGATGGTTCCAGTATAGATTTCGCATCCACTTGTGGATCGCCGGATACCCGCTGCGGATGTCCCGGGTGTTGCACTTGAAGTGCTGCACGTAGACCGGGTCGAAGCGGATTAGAGTTACGAAACTGTTGCGGTTCATTAGCACGGTTAGCTCGTTTATTAGGTAGGTAGGTAGGTGGTTAGACTGAGCTTGTTTGTGTATGGATGTGTTCAAACTTGTTCATGGATGGGGTAGGAAGAGGGTATGGAGAGGTTGAGTGAGAGTATAGGCTCGTGAAATGACAGCGAATGGGAGTATTTGATGGAAGAATACTCACAGTCTGACATCAATCTCAGTCAAAGCATCCCCAAAATAATACGGCCCTCCCGATTTCCTCAGCTTATCCTCAACTTTATCCAGCGAGTCAAAAACACCCACGACAGCTTTCTCATACGCGTCCTGCGTAGTCGCGAACCCGGACTTATAAACGCCATTATTAATCCCATCGTACGTCCAGTTCCCAGTCTCATCGATCTCAGTGCGCAATTCCTCAGGATACAGATCCAATGACGCGTATTTCTCCGGTAGCTGAGCGTTGAAGACGGTCCCGAACATGCGCAGGATCTCGCTGCTCTCGTTGTTCACGATGGTGTTCTTCTTCTTGTCGAAGAGAACCGGCACCGTGAAACGCCCGCTGTAAGACGGGTCCACGCCGAAGTAGATGTCGCGGAGATGCGTGTTGGATTCGTGGCCTGGTAGAGGATCCGGGACTACGTTTTCGCCTGCTGCGTCTTTATCTGTGGGTGTGGGGAATCGCCAGCCTAGGTCGTTGAGTGAGTAGACGAGCTTTTCTCTCTTTTCATCTCCCTCATATATAGATATATATAGCATATATGGGGGGGGGGTATTCAGCGTCGACATAAGACATGATAGCCGCCGATTCACGCCGCGGTATATATATGGTATATATGTTTCGCGAAAGGCATCATAAAGAGTTCGGAACATGATCCGATAATAGGGACGGTACTCGGCAGGAGAAAATAAAATGAATAAGCATACCTTTATCTCCCATATGCCAATGCACGACAGAGAAAGACACAAACTCCTCCAATCCCTTCAGCTTTCTCGCGATGAGCGTCCGATGAGCCTATAGCAGTGAAGAATGTCAGCACACGTGGTCCCCTTTTCCCTTCTCTCCCATCTTCCTTCTTCATCTTTCTTTCTCACACAATGTCCTCATATAGACTAAGACAGAGTGAAGGAGTGGAAAAGTGAAAGAGTAAAGATGTGTGAGCATGCTCCTAACTTACCCAAGGACAAGCATAGCTGACATAGAGATGATACCGGCCCTTCTCAGGCGGGTACTTCGCATCGGGCGCGTCGCTGATCCAGTCGCGGAACGAGCTCGCCTGCCGCTTGAACTCGCCCGACTTGTCGCCGGGCTTGACCCAGTTCGTGATCTTGTCCGTTGTTGAAGACTATTGGTTTATGATTAGCTTATTAGCATCATTAACCTAATTAAGTGATTGCATGTTTGCTTCCTTGCTTGTTGACTTGAAATTGAAGTGTTGCTTATGATGAGAACATTGCGATAGAGTCGAGGCAAGGGAGGGAGGGAAGTGAATATAGATGTTATAGCTAGGTGAGTAATGAAATGACTTAGGAAGTCGAAGGGATAGAGATATAGAAGTGGAAGCAAAAGTGAAAGTGAAGGATATCATGAAAATCAAAAGGGAATCTCACCATCCTGCTCTGTATAATCGAAACCGATATCGTCTTCTTTTCCAAACTCAAAGGCAATCTACCTCTCAATGCACTACCAGACTGCGCGAAAGCACCGGCGAATATAGAGTATCCACGACTCTGGGTACTTATTCCGACACAACTCTTCCCAAGTCCAGAACGAGATGGTGCAAGATACCGATCCGGCTTTCTTATCGATGTGGATGTGGCCGTGAAGGAGCTATATATACTCTTCGATTGTATAATGAGTCTCGCTGTGGTATGCGAGGTGGGTGGGAGATGCATGAGATAGCTACGCAGGTAGGTGATGTGGTAGCGATGTAAATAGGTAGGAGGTATACCGGCAATTTATATACCCATATAAACAGCCGTCGAGAATGGTTACGTCTAGACTGGTGTAGTAGTATAGTAGGTAGTATAGCAAAAGCACCTTAGTAAGAACCCAATGCGGGGTTCCTTTTTTTTCTTGGCAGTGGTCTTCAAGACATTTATGCTAACAGGCCCATATAGTATTAGACTACTAGAGCTACAGTAGCTTGCTACTTAGATATTTCCGGTGCGTGAGTTGTGAGTTGTGAGTTGTGATAATTCCCATTTTTACTTACAGAGCCAACCCTCGATGTTACAAAACAGCTCTAACTTAGTTACCAATAATCCTTATTACCCCTGGAAACCTTAGTAATGAATGTCATGTCCCGTGTCTACCAGTACTCACTTTAACGCATTCCCGTACATCATTATATTATTATTATACATCCATTTACCGGACGCCGGTCCCGCAACCAGAAATAGGTACTATACCCATTAGAATCACCCTGAGGATAAATCCTAGAATAGCCGGCTCAGACCCGTGTACTTACTTGCTAGGTATCGTGCTTTGTCGTGTGGGGCGTGTCGCGAGAAATCAATTATCCCTACAAAACGGGTACGGGGGATTATTGAAAGATTACATATAATGACATAAGGTGCCCATTAACCGCATCATCACTAATCACCCGCCTAGGTGGAGACTTCGCCTCGCTTTTCGCCTCAAGCTGATCTAGCCTTGTTAGATCAGCTAACTCTTCGGGTGCTCTTGTCGCAGACTTGAAGCGTACAGTGGTTGGTCTTATTCCCGATCTCACGTCAATTAAAGATACGCACCGGGGATCTCGACATGCATTGTAGATAGAAAGGCTGATACACCAAGCACAACATGTTGAGCAACCAATGGTCCAATCAGGAGGAAAGACATTTATATTTTTTGCCAATTCTTACACAATAAAGCAATGGCAACTCCCACCCAATATACGATCTATCCCGAAGAAGCCATCTGCCGTAGAGCAAGCGCCCCTCAAAACTCTAGCTACTGTTTCCTAATACTAATGGTTTATCACGCTCGTATAACCCTGATATAAGGCACCTCGACATCTTCTTCCGTCGTATCCTCGGCCACGATCTCAAAGATGATTTCCTTTTGGTGTGCAGGGATCTCCTTCTTAGATACCGCCCTAACAAGCTCGCTCAGCTTCATCGCTGTGCGTTCCTTGCGTTTGGCGGCCGGGAAGAAGCTAGCGTATAACAAGCTCACCCCGGAACTGAGCATGCTAATGTTCAGTCCTTTCTTCTCAAAGTCCTCGAGAAGTTGGCCCAAAGTCACATCTTCCGAGTCGAAGCGATCCCAAATCTTGTCCATTGTAGATTTGACCCCACCAGGACCTGTCCATTCCACCTTGGGACTAGCAATAGGCTCGCTGAAGCCGAAGAATGGGAGCGCGAGGTTGATAAACCCGTTCTTGTAATCCTCAAGCTTGTCCTTGCCATCGACAATCTTGTAGAGCTCCAAGACAACTAGGCCAGTGACTAGAGCAGTTGTCGTAGCAATGGCGGGAATAATCTTGCCCGCAATGAACTTGGTCTTGTGTCTATCGGCCTGCTCTATCTTGTAGTTCTCAGCCCGTAGATTGCTGGCATAGGTAATGAAGTCAATGTGATGATTCGTGTCGTCGTCTTTCTCGAACTCTACCGGAGTTAGCTTGAACCCAGCCAGCTTGTTAGGCGCTGGCAGGGTATCAATAATCTTCTGAAGCTCGTCGTTATCGTTGAAAGAGGCGGACTGCTGCGCATTTGGATCCTGTCACGCAGTTAGTCACTGGCTAATCGCACAACACGTATTCTCATCTGATAAACTTACGGGATCGTTGTCGTTGGCCTGAATTTGGACGCCAGGATCGGGAGTGAAGTCCGGAACGATCATGTTATCCAGCACCTTGAGGTACGTCTCCTTGTTAATACCCTTAGTATTGATATTGTAGTTAAAGGCGTGAAGGTTGGCAGCCGCAACGATGAAGCCAAAGTGGGTAGGATTCTTAGAGTCAAACTTAAGCGCATCGGGTGCTCGCTTCGGTCCAGACCAGAAAGGGACGCCGCTCGACGATACGGCATCCTTCGGGAAATTATATAGAAGTTGCTGGATGGCGTTGTTGTATTTATTCTCGAACAGCATACGTGCCCAGATAATACAATCCTCGAAGCTTAGCGGCTTGTCTGTTACGAGATAGTCTCGAATTGTTTCTAGAGTCGGCTTTTCACTGCCTCCTTGCTTTAATGTAGTATCTAGATAGTTCGGCTGGCTCAAGTAAAGGTTAACGGTCTCGGCAGACTTGACGAAAGAGGTCTCAAAGAGTTCTCGGCCCCAAGCGATCGTGTGCTCGATCTTGTTGGGGAAACTCCTGAGCGTACACATTGGGAATGACACCTCGGGGGGGTCTTGAGATGATGAATACGACTCGGTTAACTTGGGGAGAACGACCTGAGTATTGCCCTTGGTGCCTAGAGTGCCGCTTTCGAGTAAGGGCTTCTGGAAGAAAACGCATCGCCTATCAACGTACGTCCTTGCCTCAACATTGTCTAGAGCGTTGGTAACGCCGTCTAGGTCCTTCCAAAATTCCTCATTGAATATGTGCTCGGTCTCGGGACTAACGCGATCTTTTAAGCAGACAATGTGGCCTTCCAGCTCCGGGTTCATAGCCGTCACAGCTCTGGCGGCGCAATCGCTCTTCATTTGACCGACGTCCTTGGATCTGAACAAGAATTGTCGGTTGAGATTGCTCTTTTCGATGGAGTCCATGTCTGTGATGGTGATCTTGCCCTTAGGTCCTACACCAAGTCCAATCATAGCCCAATTCTTCAGCATCTCACATCCAATGGCACCAGCTCCAACGAGAAATTGCTTCACGTTTGCAAGCTTCTCCTGATATTGTGTGCCGAAGACTGCAATTTGCCCGTCGTAACGGGACCCAATAGGCTTACAAAGCTCTTCACTTCGTTCCGAGCTTGTAGGAAGCGATTCTAGCGAGTCGAAATATAACCACTGCTTGATAGGGTTGAACTTTCCAGACACGGCTTTCAGGGTTTCTTGTGCAGCCAGGCCACCGAAAAGCGCAGCCATGGGGTTGAGGTCACCCTGTGCCTGGTAACTGAGCTCCCGGATGATCTTCTCCTCATTTTCACTGATTTCTAGGTCGATCTTCTCCTTCTTAACGAAGGCCTTGACGGACTCGACTAGAACCGAAGCATCGTCGGAATTCATCGGACGAGGCGCGTGGCCTTGCGATTGTATATATGCGTTGAGCGCCTCGAACCCTACATGAAGTAACTGAGGTCGGTCAAACTTGGCGAAGTCAGACTGCACAAATTCGGGATCCCTCAACGAAGCAGACATCGACTTGAAATTAATGATAGCGGGCATCTTGACCTGCTGGAACAAGCCGCCTCGCTTGTACTGGCCTAAACCAGACACGTCGCCAATGGAGAATGTGTAGGGTCCCTTTACGGTAACTTTTCTAGGCTCAGCACCGTTGAGACCTTCCATACCCTCGATCTCCGAGAACGTGACATAATCGCCATCTACCAAACCGTGCCGCGTCTCGTCAAGCGCAGAAACCAGACCCTCTTCGTCGATACCTGCGACGATACCGCTGATCGGGTTTTCGCCCGTGGGATCTATACACGTGAACTTATCACCGAAGTCACAGAATATGGAGCCAAATAGACCGTAGGTATTGGCAGATACGATATATATGCCCTTTGAGTGGCAATAATCGCTAATGACGAGTTGGTCATGCAAAGGCTGGTTCGTCAGGACTACTACTTGATATTTGTCGAACTGCTCCAGATTTTGGGTAAGGCTAGTCATATGACAATTAGCAGATAGACGACATGGGCAAGGAAAAAGTATAAAACCTCCAAGGCATTGCTAGCTATATGACTTACCTCGAGGACTTGTGGATATGAACAGGAGTGTATGCATTCAGCTCGGCAACACGAGGTGCCGTGACAGCATCGCGGGGTTTGCCGACATCTTCGGGATGGAGGAAGAATTGGGAGGAGAGATCGGCGAGGTTGGCGGGTGTGGGATCGTAGAGTGTCAGGCTCTTGACGCCAGCAAGAGCGATATTCTTTGCGATCTCGACACCCAGACCTTTGAGGCCAACAATGAGGACGTGGGAGGCACCCATCCGCTTCATGGCCTCGTGACCCAGGACATAGAGCTGTCGGCTGTAGAGGGACTCGTCGATTTCGGTCGTGTCCGAGACGACCGAGTCGTCGACCTGGAGCCGGGTGACCAGGTCGACTTCACCGCCCGAAGTCATTTTGGTGTCCTGTGTAAGAGCAAGAGAGATCGGTTAGTTGTCAGCCCTACAACTTAAGAGCAACAAAACAGGAACAGGACAGGATAAGATAGGATGAGGTTCCCCGGTTTCCTTTCTCCCTCTACTTCTGTGTGTGTATGTGTACGTGCGCGCGTGCCCATGTAGATGTTGGTCGAGGCTCAGAGTCAGACTTACGGTCATGGTTCTCTTTGGGGAGAAGGGAAGACCTCCGTTCGAGAGTTTTCGCTTCCCCAGCTTGTCCTGGTCGTCCTTGTCGGAAGGAATCGTGACGGCTTCTCGTGGGTTGATCGCTATAGACGAGTAGTCTGTCCAAAGTATCGAGGATGTTGGGGGAGTGAAGGTAGGCGCTCTGGTGTTTGCGGTACGTTTATTGGTGCTCAGCGACAATGTCGTGAGGTGTCTGAGTACCGTACTAGCTTGGTGTAGGTAAGTTAAGTAGTTTCACTTTGTACAATGCAAAGGTCGAAGAAGAGGGCCACTTCTGTCGAGTATCCCCGATTACTGGGTACAGGTAGGGAAGATGACCCCCGCCAATAGCTGACCCGGCGGAATATGTAAGTACGTTAGGTACCTCTTAGTGAGTATTGATAGTTGCCGCCCGCAGTCACTTTATGACGTATTCGCAGGGGCTAACAGAGAGTGGAAAGATGGAAAGACAGGCCTTATATAGCTACCAAACTGAATGAAATTAAAACCAGAAATAAGAGACTGGTTCCGACTTAGTGTTATAAAAAGAAGAGCTGCATCTCAGAATGGGCAACATGGATATTTGTTTGCCATGTGCATTAAGGTACCTGAAGTATCGCATTAATTGGGATTTCTCAGCAAATCATGCGCCTTGTTCCCGACAAGCTACCCAAGTACCTACCTAGGTACATACCTAGGTATGTACACGTACAGGTGCTGATGGCGGGGTAGGTACAAGCTGCTATGGCGCAGGTAGCGCGCACCATCCAGGTACATCAGTGGCTCACCATTGATGTTAAAACACGGCTATTTTAGAGTGGAAGCTCCTAGCCATTGAAAAATGGTGGCGGTGCTCTCTGCCGTCTGAGTCAATGCTATCAGCTGTCTTCCATCTGTTTCGCTCTCCATCTGTCACCTGGGCAGTCTCACCATTCACTCCTTAAGAGTTTACTGGTACAATGAACAAGTGAATGAGTGAGCTATCAATGAGAGAGATCGCAATATGGTTGTTACACATAGTTTAAATAAAGACCGATATATAATTACCAACATTGCTTTCTAAGTGCCATGATGTGCTAAACATGATACAAGTTAGAATATCGATACATGCTTAATGTATAAGTAGGTAGATTCTCTTGTTATTTTTATTCGAATCTACTTTGCACTTAGTCCTACACTCCATCTCCTAAGTGTCACCATTACATTACCTCCATCACGTTGTCAATAATATGCCCAACCCTCCATGAAGAAAAGTATGCAGGAGTCCGTATTAAATCCCGTCGCTCCATCCATCCTACCTACCTAGTAGCTATCAACACCAACCAACGAGATCGATATAGGCATGCGTACCTAATGGCAGCCTAATCCGCCCTCTCTCGCTATGCTCATCCCTGCCAACCAGGCGCAATACACCTTCCTCTTTCCCCTTTCGCCTTTTCACTCTCTCACCTTTTCATGATTCGTGGCGGCATGATTTTGCGTCTAAAAGGAGTGTCCAGCGCCCACCGGGTATCATATGAAGATCCGATCCAACCAAAATACCAATAAAGAATATGAAAATCCTTCTATAAAATGCCGCCGTATGTATTATAAATGAGTGTGTGTGAACCTGTCATTCAGTGATGCTATTACACCCTTTCATTTTCAAAGACGAAAGTGAAGTCCCAAGGAACCCCAAACAGAAAACCGCGTAGAAGACAAGATCCAAATGAGGGTATAGAAGTAAATATATAAATGTGCATTGTTGAATGTAAAGGATAGGCGAGAATTAATTACCACACCATCGAACATTATCTGATAGTGCTGCGGGGCTAGAATAAGAAGAACATAGAAAGAAGCGTGAAGAACAACGACCGCGACCCGGAGACGTTCTCCCTTCCCCGCGCGCCGGCCGTTGCCACCGGCGACGACGAAGTGAAGGTTCCCGAAGGCACCGTCGTGGAGTTGCTCGTCGGGACCATCGTCGTCGGCGGAGTGCTTGCGGGTGATGAAGAAGAGCTGGGCACGGATGATGAGGACGAGGTGCCAGGTGTAGAAGTTGACGGTGATGATGCCGTCGAGCCCGTGGAGGAGGTGGTCACTTCCGCGGAAGAAGTAGACGTACCCGAGGGTACTGGTGACGATAACAGCGACGACGTTGATGATGAGCTCGATGATTCCGAAGGGATCGAGATCGCGCTCGTCGTCGACGCTGGCGGGGTACCGGCTTCTGTAGTCCCTGGCCCCGTGCTAGACACCTGCGTCTGTCCGCCGCCGCCGCCGCCGCTGGGGGAAACAGGACTAGTCTGGTCGCAAAAGGTGATCCATTGGGCGAAAGCCGGCTGCAGGTAGTCCCTCTCGGTAAGCTGTACGTCGTCCGCGTTGGCGGTGATGCAGTCCTGGCATCCATCGTAGTAGCTCATAAAGACAGAGTCAGGATTGCACAGCTCCGGGGTCTTTCCTACGGCTTGCGCCTCGAGATTGGCGTTGTTGCATGTATCGTAGCATATAGACGGAATTGTAGGCCCTCGCTTGAAGAGCGCAATAGACCTCAGACGACGCGGTTTGGCAGTGGTATACACGCTCTCTGTGGTGGACGTGGTTGAGGGCGGGTAGGCGGTCAGGCCTGTCTGAGTTCCCCAGTTGCCCGTAGCTATAGTTGTGAGAGTGCCGTTCACAATGGTTGGTACGTAGTTAATCTCAAAGATATCATCACTGAGCCCAAACGCTTCAGGTGCGAGATTGAAGTACCCTTTGGTAGGAGGGTAATAACTTGTGATATTATCTTTCCATCTGACAGCTGGGTATGAAGGCGAAGGGATACACCAGGCCGGATCCCCACAGACATAGGTTACGTCGGGTAGATCCGCGTAGACATTGCAGCCGTCTGGCATGGTCGGGCTGCAGACTGTCCCCGGTAAGCAACCCCATGTCCGGTCGGATCTGGGATCGTAAGCAGCGACATTTGCGCCAGGACTATTCGTGGGTATGGGACACGTGCTCACTTCTGTGATAACAGGTACAGTCGTCACCGTTACTGGAGGGAGCGTCGCGGTAACGGGTGGCAGTGTTATCGTCGTTGGCAATACGGTTGTGATCACTTGCGTTGTGGTGAAGCTGGCGGTGCTCGTCACGGAGTCTGTTATCGAGATTTCTGACACTGTAACAAATGTCGTTGTTGTGATCATTGTCACGAGCGATACTGTCACCTCTGTTGTTGGCGATACAGAGACGATGATAGTGGTATCCGTCACCGTATCTGTGGTTGGCGATACTGACACCGCCGTAGTAGTTGTGGTGGCAGTATTCGTCACTGTATCTGTGATGGTTTGCGTAATAGAGCTTGTAATTTCGGTCACAGTTGTAAAGGTCGTAGGAACAAACTCCGTCGTGGTCGATGTGGAATTGACCACGATTGTTGTAGGAACCAAGTCAGTTGTGGTTATCGTCGAGGTAGTTGTCGTTGGTAGTACCGTAGTATAAGTAGTTGTCGTAGTATCAGTCTCAGTCTCAGTAGCGGTATCAGTCGTAGTCGTAGTGTTAGTTATAGTAATGGTATCAGTTGCAGTAGTAGTGATTGTTTGTGTAACACTCGAGGTAATAAAGACTGTGGTCACATAGGTCTCCGTAACATAATCAGTGGTCGTCAAGGTATGATCGGATACAATAGTTGTAGGTATGACAGTGGTGGTAGTTATTACTTCTGTGATTGTTGTTGGAACCACCGTAGTATAGATCAATGTATCGGTAGCAGTGGTGGTAATCTCGTCCGTTTCTATATCAGTCGTGGTAGTAGTTGTCTCTTCCGTCACCGTATCAGTCGTATATATGGTGTCAGTCACCCTATCGGTTATGATTATGGTATAGTAGTGATCGAGCATCTTAGTGACTGTCGTTTTGATATAAGTCGGTTTGGTTTTAGTGACTGTCTCCGTGATAGTGGTTGGCCTAATAACCGTCGTCGTTCTAGTTGTTGGTTTGGTGACTGTTGACGTCTTTGTTATCCATGTAGTGACTGTAACGCAATTTGTATTCCCTCCGCCGTAATAATCTGTGGTGCATAGGACGGAAGAGGTAGGATATGACTGGAGCTAGGTCAGGATTAAAGGTCATGTACCGGGACTTATTCTAAACGCACCCAATAGTCATAATCACTGGTTACTTCGCCGGCCTGCTGTGTCGGGGCCTCTTCATTGCTGATGGTTATTGTAACTGTATGGTCCTCTACCACCGTTTGCTCATAGCTGTTGTAGAAGGACTCGAAAACCGTAGATGTGCCACTTCCACTATGGTGAGCATCTACCGCTGATGTGTAGTATCATCTCAGGCGCACGTACTAACTTGTTATGGTCTCAGTCTTGACCTCGGTGACAGTATAAGGCTCGGCCGGGGAGCAGTGGTTCTGCTCAGCGTTGGTTTCATTCAATAGAGACGCGGACACAACCGCCGCCCCTATCGAGAGCCAGTACACGAGGATCATAATGAAGCGATTGGAGGATCCGACCAAACTGGTGTGGTGGATTTCGACTCCTTGTTCCAAAGCGAAGGTTGGAGTCAGTCGTGTATTGTATCTTGAAGGAGTGGCTCCGCGAGCAAGACTCGACGTTGTGTGAAGAGGAGCACGTCGCTAAGTCCAATGGTCCCCAAGAATCTAGCTCAATTGGAGAACACGAGAAGACTTGCTAAGGTGAATCCTACGAGACTTGTTGTGCCAACTAAGACGATTATGAAACTAGTTGGAAAGCTCTTCTCTCAGGCTCTCCTTCGAGCTCGTAGCTGGAAGTTGAAGCTAGCTAGCCAATGGGTGCTTTGATGAATGAACCTCGTAGGCGCCTGTATAAGTGAGAGTCGTGCCAATTACCACAACACCTTAGCCGCAAGAGGAATCACTCAAGGGAAACGAACGCGAGGACTCGGCGAGAGCTTCGGTTTTCAAGAAAACGAGGGGCAAGCTGGCAAGGCTGAAGGCCCACAAAGAAAAAAGAGGGAGGCATAGCAGTAAGTGAATATACGGAGAACCAAGCCAAGGAGAGCATAGCTACCTAAGCAAGGTTGTAGCTCTAGACGGACTACCCCTCCACACGCATCTTCCAGAGTTGACGGAACAACTAAATGACCCTTGTAAGAAGAGATCTAACTGTGTAATCCCGGCTATTTTGCATCGCCGCGTAGCACACGAAGTCCCGTCAGCCTACAGTAGTCCGATTTGCTCTCCTAGTTACCGGGATAAGTGGCTGACCTAGGTATCTAGCTAATAGAAGCCATCTAGTTGCTATTCGTAGTAAAGCCAACTCACCTAAGGTAGACCAAGAATAATCTTGATCAGAGACGCTTCTAAAGCGATACTCAGGTGTTGAAAGAAGCTCTCAGTCGCGGGACCTAGTTAAGCTCCGGGAGATGTAAACTGCCCTTGCTTGATAGCTACCGGATTGGTTATGCCGGAACAGAGTCGCAATGGAATCTTGCCAAGAGCGGGGCAACGAGTGAGTTGCTCGGTAACACTAAGATTGACATTGCAGGGAAGTTTTGGAGTGACAGGTCCCTCCATTTTGTCTCTGATGAGAACGCCCGAGTTGTCCCAAGCAAGCAGAGTGAGGCCTGCGACTTTCCAAATACAGCAAGCTCTCTCGACCAGAAGTCGTAGAGCCGTATAAGCTGCTCCGGGATTCGGGTATGATTCCCTGCGCAGGCTTACCGCATGTGATAGTGAAGGCCGAGTAAGTGTACGTGCATATGCATGTAGTCCAGTCTATTGACTAACAAGCATAAAGAAGCAGGGGTCCAGACGACGCCACTGGCCAGACTGGACGTCGTGTAACAACAGAACGGCTGTTGTCTCTTCTAGAGCGTGCTTCTAGGTACATTATGTCTGGATGATGAGGGGGCGCAATGTCACGTATTCCTCGCTTTTTCCGAACGACGCGGAGGGGAGCGTTGGATCAGGCCATGAACATGGGCATCGTGATAGGGTGGTGAAATCGTGTGTTGGCACCACCCTATCCTGGTCGTCAAGTGAGAGTACCGCGGTATGCCGTCAAGTCGCCGACATCGTATTAATATCAAGGAACAACTTCAGTTGCCGATTTCATTGCAATTTCCAGCTCTTTCCTTCCTCTCTCTCACTGTCTTTCTTTTAGATTGTCGAAGGGTCGAGACACCGCTGATCATGGGCCGGGCCCGAAAATACGATTATTGTGCCAGATACCAGTGCCACAACCCGGAAAGAGATTTTTGGAGAGCGGCTTTGCATTCTACTGAGTAGAACCTGAGCAAGATATTACCATTCTGTCTGACCAACGATAATATATGGAACTTGGAGATGATGGACACGTATTTTGTGTTGCCAAGAGGGGAAGTCCTGGAGGTTTACGGCTAAGCTGCTATATGAGGCGGTAGTATAGTTGTTGACATCAGCTCGTATTAGCCTGCCCGAGTTCTAACCGTTTTCGTGGTGTCATGTTACCATCGCCGAGGTCAGCGCGGAATCTCTCACTCTCGGGTAGGACGACGGAGACGCTACGACAATACGGACTTGTATTGTGATGCCTACGTCCTGGTAGTGTGGACACATCTAGCTAGCTAAGCCTGGTGGCAAGGGATCTACAGCCGTCTCTCTACCCAAGGTAGGAAGACGCTTAGTGAGGAATACAGCCGCGCATCGAGATTACCGGTATTTGTAAGTGTACTATTCGTTAGTTCAAGGTTGTTGGGAGGCTTTGAAGAGATAGAGGTGGAAGCGGGGTAAGTCTCGGCGGCCATACGCAGTAAACCAAACCAGCTTCTCGCTCGAGTCGACTGCGTTGATGAGCACGTATACTAGGTATGTACTACCATACTATATCATGAGACGATCTCGATGTTTAAATTGTGGTTTATGATCCGCCCGTAGATGAGTACACATCGTGGGTTTGGAAAGTAGAGGAAAGAAAGAACCAGACAACATGACGAAAGAGCCTGTTGATGTATATAAAAATAGTGTTGTTCGTCGAAGGGTCCTACAGCAATATGACCATCATGAGATGAGATGCGGCTATTCTAACCTCAAAGGGTAAAGAGCCGAGCCTAAGCAGGGTTAGGGTCTTACATCTTCACACTAGAGGCTTGGGAGCTCTGACTTCTGGGACTTTTGTGGTAATTTGATTGGCTAAGACCAGGACGACACATGCAGTGAGTCTATCTAACAGTACTGTACCTACCTAGGTACATAGGTAGGTATACTGCCAGTGTACAGCCATTCTGTCAGGCTACAGTACATCTTACTCTACGACCTTCCATCCTCCAGGGCGGCCACCTCGGCGAAAGATACAAGAAACGGTGAATTATCCTGCTGAATTAGCATGCTACATAAGCTAAGGAAGTAATCAAGATATCTTCTAACAATTTCCCAGTTTTGTTCTCTCAAGCATGCCTTCTGCGCAGAACACCAAGGCTTGGCTCGCGATAACGGGGTGATGCCAACAGAGTACAACAACCCGGGGAAACCCTTACACTACTACTTATACGCTCTAGGCTTGTAGGACGACTGTAGGTACTGAGTATTCTCTCCGTCTCTTCTGTACTCGTAGTAGCAGGTGGTGGTTGCTGTGCTGCCCATGGTCGAATGACCAACCCCTCTCCATCCAGCCCGTCAGCAGCCGTGCATACAATATCTGCACGACAAACCAACATCCCCAGGTTCCTTATGCAGCCATGGCTTAAACAGCCAATGGGGAACACCGTACGCAAACGTTCTGCCTGTAAGACATCTCAACGCCGCCATACAGATTACAGTAGCAGTATACGATGATGGGCTTGTCTACTCACGCTTGGCTATTTTGGTTCGTGCGTCTACCCTCTCCAACCGTAGGTAGCATTCCCATTGGAGGAACTCGTCCCGGTTGGTTCTAGATACCAGTATATTGGTTGCTGACTTGGACTTGCAGTCAGATCTTGCCGTATTGCGGCATGCCAGGGCACCAACGTCGTCTTGGCGCCTCGGCTACTCAGTACTGAGTACTCCCATCGTCACCGAGACTACTAGTAGGCTCTTCCAGCTGCCGCGAGCGCATGTGTGATTTGCATTACACACCCTCGTGCTAATGAGCTAATCGAAGCAGGCTCCCCCCCCAGAATGATCCAGCTCTATAGGCAGTCTGCTTCTTCTTACAGCCGACACTTATCTAAATGTCCGTGTTCAGACATCAATACAGCCACCAAGGCTAGGAATATACTCAGTTTGGAATTGTGTCTTTTTTCCAAAATGAAACGACTATGCGACGGATAGCTGGTCTGTTCATCTAGAATACACCTTCACATACTCACTGGATTCGAATAAGACACAATCTACCTCTGCTCCGAGATATTATAACCTTTTCGCTTACCCTTATTTAAGGGTCGGGCTTATCAGTTGTAGGCGGCGAACGGCTTTCTTCCAGATGGTGTGGTAGTCTAACCTGCATACTGTAAACCGAAGGCTTACAGTAGATATTACATGAGAACTATGAACATAGTTGTTATACCAGTTGTCAACTGACAGGCCTGGTTTGACGGCCTGATTGAACCTCAAGTTTTCCTATTGAAGCCTTCCTCAACCTCCAACTACCTTTGCCACTTCTACTTTATCTTCTATTATTCCGTGTGGGGCCGTCTTGTGAGCCTCTCGATTATCTCCTAGCCCGACGAAGAGCTGACCAAGTCCGTCTTGTTGTCTGCTTCCTTGAGTTGATATCCTGTCTATGAACCTCTGACAGCGAAAACCGACAGTTGGACTTGAATTCGCTATTCAATAATTCAATCAATGCTCAAGGTGTAATCTTCTGCCATTCTCACGCTGAAGCTGTCCATTGTGTGGACTTCGCTCCTGGCGCTTATTCCCTGTGTGGTGGAATGAGGTCACTTTCATCCTCTAATTCGTTTTCTCGATCGCTTCCTGCTTTCTGCTATTATAGCGGAAGATATCGATATCTGCATACAGGATGTATTCGACCAGGATACTCGTTGCTGCGATTATCGCTAGCCTCCCATCAGGGGTTAACGGACAGCAATCAGAATGGGCCAGTAATCAGATAAACACCACTATGTGTGCGTGGAAAGCGCTTCGAGGTATATATCGTTCTGGTGGCCCTTGATGATACAGTTTCAATAACAACCTACGAACAGCGGCACAGCTAAATGACACCGTCTATATGGATGGTGGCTTTCTCTATTGGGCACCGGGTTATGTAGATGGCAGCGTGGGCTACCCGATACAAGATAGTGAGTCGCCTTGATATACGAAAAAGACCTATCTCTTTCTCACACATATGTAGATGATCCGCTAGGTCTAACGTATACCTGGAACCTGAGCATCCCATTCAACTCCAGCACCAATATCACCGAAATCTTGGGGACAAAAACCAAAGGCGGAAATAATATTGGGCCAAACTACTACGATGGCGCAATGCTGGCGAATAATCATGAATTTTTCCTTTACGGAGGGCTGCTGAAGAACACCGCGACTCTTTCTCCTCCGGATGCCAATGATGTTACGGCCTATCAGGCGTCTTGGTATGGGCCGCCGAAAGATAACTTTCTGCCAGATTTTCTTACGAGCAAATTACCTGATGGTATGACTCGCTATATCACATATGGTGGTGCTGCCAACGCTCCTTCCGAGAACAAGGCATGGTATTTTGGGGGATATCGATCGCCGTCATGGGGCCCGATTTACCAACCATCCACGAATGATTCCCTCAATCCCACGAGCGTCTCTGACACGCTCGTTACTCTCGATCTCAGCAAGCAACAATCGGAGAAGTGGTCGAATGTCACTCTCCCTCCAAACATTCCCAGCCGAGCAAATCCCTCGGTAGTGTGGGTACCGGTCGGAGAACAGGGAATATTGGTGGTCCTAGGAGGTGTTTTATACCCTGACTACAACAATGTGAATGTAACATCCTTGAATATAGCCCAAAGTGTAAGTTGTGATCAACTTCGGGTGGCTGGAAGATGACTAATTCCCTGAGAAGGAAAAAGATGGCCCGACCTACATGTCTAACATTGACATATACGATGTTGCTGGCGATAAATGGTACCAACAATCAACCACCGGAGCGCCCCCTCAACTGGCCATGGGTTGCGCTGTTGTCGCGACAGCTCAGGACTTCTCGAGTTACAATATATATTATTACGGCGGATATGATGGGCTTCATGAAAAAGACGACTTCAATGATGATGTATGGGTTCTGTCATTGCCGTCCTTCACTTGGACGAAATTATACTCGGGCAACCCGGACCATGCTCGCGCTGGTCACCAATGCTTGACGCCATACCCAGATCAGATGATAACTGTGGGAGGGTTTCGGCCTCTAGTAGGGGGATCCATCAATTGCCTTGGCAACATTCTTCAAGTCTTCAACCTTACAGAGGGGAAATGGCTGAGTTCATATGACCCAAACAACTGGAACACATATGGCGTCCCCCAGATGATACATGAGAAGATCGGGGGCGACTACGCCGGTGGCGCTACCGTGACTACTCCGAGCCCAAGTGGCTGGGCGATGCAAGGACTCGCGAGTGTTTTTGCTACGAAGTATCCGGCCTCTAAAATAACACCCACTTATCCTTATAGCTCTCAGGGCCCGAGCAATGGAACCAGGGGTGACTGGAACGACAACAAGGGGGGAGGAGGCACCCCGCCTTGGGTCGCGCCAGTCCTGGGCGTAGTTCTCGGCCTCGTCTTTGTCACGGTCATCGTAGTGGGTATTCTACTCTGGAGAAGGCGAAGCCTACTCTTGAAGAATGGCGGAAGCGACAGCCCGGCAGAGGCGGACTACCTCCATCGCATTGGAAAATGGTTGAATAGTACCAATGACAAGGCACAGACAATCACGACAGAAGACCCCTCTACTCGCTTTGACTACCTAGACAGCCGAAATGATACACCAATGCGCTCAGCAGGAGTCGTCTCCCCACCGCCCGCTCCCCAGATGGCCCAACACGAGATGTCCGGCGATCAACGGTACTTTGAACTTCAGGGTGAGTAAAGGCTTGAACAGCATCTCCCTTCACGCTACAAAACTACAGAGCTAAATGAACATAGACACTTCACGGCCTCCCGAGCTCAGTGGCGATGGCCTGCATTTTAACGACGTAATAAGAAGGCACACGCAGCTCCATTCTCCCACATCCCCCCATTCCGGCTCGCCGCATTCAGTCCTCAAGGCACCATCCTTCAACACAGGCTCGGTCTCGCAGGAGCAACCCAGCAGCCTCAGCTCGTCGCAAGCCGGCATCCCTCCACCGTCGGTGGCAGCGGCATTAGGGGGGCTAGACCGACCCGACTCGCCATCCCTAGGCAACATCGCACCAGCGCGAAGAACGCCGCCGCCCAACCGGGATGCGGTCGTCAGCGCACTGAGCCGGTACAGCGACCAACACACGTCTCACCTCCGCAATCTAAGCGGCGGCACCGTCAGCTCGACGTCGGCGCCCAGCGTCTCCTCGTCGCCGCCGGGGATAAACACGGGTTTCGACAACGGGCCCATCAGCCCGCCCTTGCCAAGTCCGCCGAGCGCGGTCGACGAATTTAACAGTGCCGGGGACTACATGAGCGCGCATCAAAGCCATAGCCAGGCGGGACAGCAAGCGGGTCTCAGCCGAGTGCCTGGGACGAGCAGTTCGTTGAGGATGAGCATATTCCGCGAGAACTCAGAGGATCTGGGCGACTCGCCTGGTAGGGCGGCGCACAATACGCGGTAACGGGTGAGAGCTTGAAAAGAAAAAGAAAAAAGAAAGTGGTTTAGACAATCATAAGCGACGGAACTCTCTTTAATGTTGTTTCTAACGATGATGTATTTCCATACCTTTATACCTTTCTCTCGTTAAGATATCCGTCTATCCGTTAATCTATTCCGTCTTCCTATCACACATCTATGATGTAATATCAACGGGTTCGTATACAGGATTCCAGGCTTATGGAGGACCCAAATCGGGACAGAAATGCAATGAGACAGATAGGATTGGCGTCCTGTATTCAGAACATGGAAGGTCAGGAAAACTCAGGGAGTGTTTGGGATAAAACCTCACCTTTTCATCATATTTTTCATATAGCGATCGACGGTCTTTTCTTCCGTGTTCTCGTATATATTCATGTCCTACATTTCCAAACTAGAGAAACACAACTCTTGTTAAAGAACATATCGTACTCAGTATACCTGCGATGTGATTCGGCTTTCTGCTTTTTGATTCCGCGGGAGGACCAGGACCTACCACGGGCATTGACTATCCCCTACTCTAGTCGGTGGGAAAAAAGCGTGAATGAATATCTTCATATTGGCAAACAAAGAAAAAGTATATCAGGTAATTCGTAAAGAAGTCTTATTCTGTATCAAAACTCAGCTCCAAACTTGAATACCCTAAAATGTGTGTAGAGTAATTAACCAAATATTGTCCGAATTAGGCAATTAGATAGTGGAGTCTACCTAGGTAGCTAGGCTGATTGCGGTTAAAGCTTCGCGTCCTGTGCCGTACTAGCTTAGTGTGCATAAAATGGCCATAAAGAGGGCCTATAATGGCTGCGTGTAACCTCCACATCATTGTATATATACTAGCCATTATAGTCCCTTTTCATGGCCATTCTAGGCCGGCTACTCCAAGCTACCTGACAGGTAGGTACTTTCTGACCCAGCCTACGTAGCATCATCTATCAGGCAATCATTTAGCAAAGTTCCGAGCTTCAACGACAAGCTCCGGCATCGCGAACCCGCCCATTGACTGATTGACCTCAGCAGGCGCAGAACATAGACACGTCCCGGCGGGGTCCTATGATACTAAATACGGACTAGTAATATCACTGGTATCGGACCGGAGAGCTCGGAAAGGAGAGAAAAGATGGCTGGCGCGGGCTATGATGCCGTCGTCGACGTTGATGACGATGTGAGTTTGCTGCTTGCTTGCATACCTACCTACCTACCTATTCGACCACCATCCTATATCTATAGACTGTCGCGGCGACGAGCGATATATCTGGCCGGGTGACTGGCTAGGTTGTCGGGCTTTCGCCTTGAACTATCTCTCACCTTGGAAACTCGTCTCCGACTCGAACCCAGAGCGCAGCGCAACCACCAACTCGTTCAATGAATGGACGAATAGATAGACGAGCACAAGCTAACATACATTAATCCTCCAGGGCGACCTGGGCCACACCGATCTCCAAGAAGACCTGGAATTCCACACATCAACATTCACAGACGCCTCCACAACCGGGCGCAAATACACGCCCACATCATCCTCCGGCCTCCCGCCTCCGGCAACAGCAGGCGGTCCCTCGGGCGGTGGTAGCGCCGCGTCATCGAAGCGCTATCTATGGACGCTGTCGTTCTACGCGCAGTTCTTCGACGTCGACACCAACTCCGTCATGGCGCGCTGCTGGGCCGCTCTGTTCCCGCGCGCCAACTTCCTCGACGTGCTCGAGGGGAACCCTGACCTCTACGGCCCCTTCTGGATCGCGACGACTGTGGTCTTGATTTTGTTCCTTGGCGGCACTATTAGTCAGTACCTTGCTAATAAGGGGGCTGGACCTTTTGCGTATGATTTTGAGTTGTTGAGTGGTATGTATCTTGTCTCTGTCTCGTCTTTATCCTTGTCTCCTTTTCTGAGGGCTATTGTGTGTTGGGTGTTGGTGTCTGTCCTGCTGGATAGAGATGATTATAGAGACTACGGAGCTGCCTCCACTACTGATTCTCGTTATCATCTCGCTACGATACATCAAGTGCCTAGCTAACGCATTTACCCCTTAACAGGTGCCGCGGGTTTAATCTACGGCTACACGCTCGTGATCCCCGTCGTGCTGTACGGCGCACTACGCTACTTCGGCTCCGAATCCGCGAACCTCCTCGAGTGCTGGGCCCTCTACGGCTACTCGAATCTGATCTGGATCCCCGTGGCCCTCATCAGCTGGTCGCCCCTGACGATCCTAAACTGGGTGTTCGTCGGCATCGGCTGGGCCGTGTCCGTGTTCTTCCTCCTGCGCAATCTCTACCCCGTCCTCAGCGCCACCGATCGCCAGACGAGCAAGATCCTCCTCGTCCTCGTCGTTGCCTTGCACATGGGCCTCGCGCTTGCCATCAAGATCTTGTTCTTTGCCGCTGGCAGCCCCGCCAAGGACGTGCATTCCTGGGATCCTAACAAAGGGGATAAGGATGCCGGGGGTAAAGACGGTGGTGCGTCCGGGGATGCGGCGAGGGCTTTTTTTCTGAATACGATTTAGCACACAGATGGACTCGGTGGGATGCGGCACGAGATATCCTCTTAGGATGGAAAATTCACACGACCTTCCAATTACCTAAGTGAGGTCAATCATGGGCCGAGCTGACACTGTCTCGAATCAACTGTATGGTGTAGTCTCTGGAGTCCGAAACTCGGCGTTACGGGAGGCTTGACGTGTACTGTAGTATCACATATAGTACTGTGTACATTAGCTTGGGCACATCAACCAGATTATTCAACTTATCTGCGCACTTCTTGGGCCTATGTGTCTTTTTACATGAACCTGTTATTTATTACTTCATGCCGCGAGTTCTCCGGGGTATGTACCCCAGGATGTAGCGCAGTTTATTTGCTGCGACTTATATGTATAGTTGTCGATTATATACAATGCTAGCGCAGGTAGTATATTTCCCAGGCTAACAAATACCTATGTCAGGAAGATACTGATGAGCCGTCAACTCAACTCCTGTAATCCCGTCCCGTCCCGTCACGTCACGTCACCCTTGCTCACTCATACGGGCTAGCACACCTCACCGCTCAACATCACCCCCCTTCCCAGTCCACTCAACCCACGAACCAGGAAACTCCCCGACATCCTTCCACCCGGCCTCCCTCGCGATGCCCGCCGCAGCACGACTGCGGACCCCGGCCTTGCAGTAAAATACGACCTCGTCGTCTTTCTCGGGCCGGGCGAACCCGAATCGGTCTTCGAATTCTTCGGGGGCGATGTGAAAGCTATCTGGGGATGTCGTGATCGGGATGTTAAGCGCGCCTGGGATCCGGCCGGTTGAGGAGAGCTCGGAGGGCTCGCGGACGTCGATTAGGGTTGGTTTTGGCGAGGGGGTGGTTGTTAGGGATTTGATCTGGGGTTGAGAGGTGGGTGGTTAGTAGTTGTTCAGTTGGAAGATATATTGATTCCCGCCGTAGAATGCGGGTGAGAGAGAGAGAGAGAGAGAGAGAAAGGAGAGAGAGAGAGAGGAGAGAGGAGAGAGGAGAGAGGAGAGAGGAGAGAGAAATGTGTAGTGTGGTGCGGCACATACCTCCTCAAAAGTCCAGATCTTGCTCCCCGTCGCCGAGGTCGTCGACCACCGCACAGCATTCCTGACCGGCGTAGACGTCTGCCACTGCCTCGGGTTCCACGGCTGCGCTGTCCGCCTCGCCACTGTTATCGTAGCTGCGCCATGGCTCTTACTGCTAAATGTCGCGCGCAGCGACGATGATGCGGAACCAGTAGTGGTAGCGGTAGCGGCGCGAACATTCGGTACGACAGCGCTTGAGCGCATACAGGGGCGCAAGGCGCAGCTGGTTAGGATGCGGCGGGCTGGTATCGAGGTCATTGTGGATTTGGGGCTCCTTTTTCAATTCATGAACTCAGTTTTGAGTGGGATGGCTCGGACTGGCGTAGTGGTGTCTGTTGATGTTGTGTAATAGAGCTAGATGATAGCTTGTTTCTGTTGAATGTTGATTGCGCTCTTTCCAATTCCTATGCAGTGATATGTAAGTAGTTGCAACTACTACGTAATCGACGAGGAGAAAAGTACTAAGTAGCTAGGTATGAGGGGAGGGGAACCAATCGGCTTCGTTCCCGCAGATGTGTTCTGTGGTAGTTCAAGCAAAGTCGGTAGAGGGCTATGTATTCTCTCTCCATCTACATATGCGTACCTACCTAGGTAGGTAACCTTAAGTCAAGTTCCAGTTAATAAATGAGTTCAGAATTTATTTTAAAATATCTAAGCCAGTTAAGGGTCAACTACTGGATGTACTTTAAAACAAGCAGTAAGTATTTATCTACACTTAGTTTTCAAGTAGACAACTATTTACCTTACTTAGTTCTTTACCTCCCTACTGACCCATGCAAGAGGGCAATTGAGCTCTATTTGTCTAAAATAATAAGACCAAGTTATATCTACTTTAATATTCCTGTCTTGACGTATCCAGTTCCAGCACCCGTCCGCTCTATACTTACCAAGGACAGTCTGAGTAGGACCCAGGACAGTACAAGCAAATCCAAATCTTAGTAAAATCGCCCGTTATACTGGGCGTACCAATGAAACAGGGACAAGACGAGGAAGACATAGCACCATGATCCAGTCAAGACAAGTCGATACGATGAACACGATTAGCCAAATAAATCCAGAAGCATTGCAGAAGGCCGATATATTTAATATCAATCCAACACTCAATGGTGTGATTGATGTGCGTAAGCTTGTTGGTTCCACGCTTAGCTCTGTTGAGCCGCATTCCCATCCTTCTTCCGCCACCCCCTCCTCCAGCAAATCGTCAGCCCATTTCGTCCATAATGTCTATTCCGCCACTCTAGATGATATCCTACTCTATCGCATCATGTTGCAGAATGAGATATCTCTGTTCCCCTAGTCGTTGCGATTGCTGGAGTGAAAAGGATCATTGCTGCCGGTCTCAAGGTCGCTTCAACTCAAATATGTACAAGACCATCATTAAGATTATTCTAAACTTCCGCTCTTCGTATAGTTTAATGCTCTAATCGGCAGGCATCGTCGGTCCTTTCGGGGGTATGACGAGCGCCGTCTGTCGGGCGGCGGCCGGAGCCGTCGTATCTATAAAGCCTTGCTTGGCATCAAAGGCTAGTGTCAAACATTATTTTACCACTTCCTCTCCTCGAACGTTAAGGGGCAGTCATCCTGAACCTTCATATTAACCCAGTCATCGTTAATTGCGCAGAAGTATTAGTACATACCTTCGGGAAAATACAAGCAAACACTTTGATCTCCTCGGATAGTGGTGTCGCATGATGCTTCCAATCCAGAAGGAGAGAGGCCTTGCCCAGAAACAGCGCCAGATTAAGCTGAGCATAGTGCTGACCCAGGCAGTAGTGGGGACCTGTGCCGAAAACGAGGAAGTTCTTCTTGCCCTTCTCTTCGGCATCGCCGGTATAGTATCGTTCAGGGTCAAATTCATCAGGCTTGTCATATACCTCGGGATCCCGCAGGGCCATGTACGTAGTGGGAATGATCATGGCGCCCTTGGGCACAGTGTAATCCTCAGTAATGGGGAAAGCCTTCTTAGCCTTGTATGGGACCATGATGACAGGAGGACGCCAGCGCAGAAGCTCACGGATAACTGCACGAGTGTATGTCATGGACTCTAGTTGGTCAAGCGAGACGGGAGCGTGAACATCACCATTACGGATGCGGTAGTTCTCCTCGCGGACTCGGTCTAGGACGTCAGGTCGCTGAGCAACAACCTGGAATAAATTCGTGGCAGCGCTGCTGGTGGCATCCTGGGAAGCGAAGAGGAAGGTGAAGATAGTCCGAGCAATCTCCATATCTGAGAATTCACGAATGATAGGAGACGGCTTGACCAGACCCTCGGTGGAGAGACCTTTCTCGGTAGCCTCGACCCATTTCTTAGAGTCAATCATCTCCTTGATCCAAGCGTCCATAATGCAGGTAATGTCACCTCCAGCAGCCATGCGAACCTTGGCCTTGGCAGCACATTTGGCAAACTCCTCCATTGTCTCTCGAGCGGCACGCTGTCCGTACCACGTACGCGTGTAGGGAATGATGATGGGGAAGTTGACCAGATCGAGAGCGGCTGTGACGAGGTAATAGTCATCGGCAATCTTCTTGATGGCAGAATCGGCCATGTAATAGCCGGCAAAAGTACGAAGCGAAACGGCGCACATGAGCTCGCGGAATTCGTGCATGAATGGAAGCGGCTTGCCTCCAGCATCCTTGGTCAGCTTGAGGAATCTAGCGAAATACCGTTTGTATTCGGCCTCCTGGCCCGGAAGGTAGCATTCGAGAGCCTTTCGGGTGAACAGGTTGTTCAGACCCTTTCGGTAGTCGACATGTTGCTTGCCATCCATGAAAACCCAGCTGTCCTCTCCCAGAATCTTGGTAGCGATGTCGACGACGCAGGGCTTCACATATTGGGGTGCATTGAAAATCTTGCGAGCAAGGTCTCGAGTCGAGGCGATAACAACGAACCTGTTGGAAATTATGAGCCAATGGTTGGCATAACGAATAGGAACAAGACCTACTTGTGGAAAACGGAAACACAGCTAAGAGGGCCACTGTTCCACTTTTGGACGTATTCCTCGAATTTGGGATCTAGAGACTCAAGGAAAGGTCCAATAAAAGGTTCCTTGAATTTCGGGCCAGCGATAGAACCCTTCTGAAGGAGATAGCTGACTATATGGCAGATTCGTCAGTCAAGAGGTCTGTACTCCCGAGATCATTGTGAGCGCGTGTCACTTACTCTGGTCGTAGGCGACAGCCAGGGCAATAAGAGAGACAACCCAGGTGAGCAGGCCTGCGTTCATGACGGCATCGACGACGGATTCGATCTGGGGCGCAAAAGCACCAGCAGAAGGGATCGCGTGGGCCAGAGGCGATGTGAAGCTTGCGTTGGAAGCCATGGCCGTCAGGGGAGATTTGCCGACCAGCGCAAAACACGCAAAATCCGAGGAGAGACTATGAGCTTTAGTCTCGAAACTTGAAAAAGCTCAGTGAACCGGCTCGGATAGACGGTACAGAACGCAGAGAGAATGGGAAGAGTGAAGGGTGGGAAGGAATGGTATAAGAATACCTCTTAGTGTAAATAGAGCCTGGATAGTGGGTAACCTAGCGAGACTAATACCTCTAAAGGAGGTTACTGTTACGGTAGGGTAGCCGGTATCTGCAATATCCGTCCGAGCTCGCCTTCGCGGGCAGGCGGGCCTCTGCCAGTGGTGTGTGATCTGAGGGAAGCAGCAGCAAAAAAGAGGAGAGGAGGGAAAAATAAAGCTCCCCTGTATATGACCATGTACCTTTCTGGGTACAACATTCCTGCTACAACCACGCGAGAGGGGACTTGTAAACTTTTCAGGGTCTAGGTACACTATCACATTAGCGTCGCACTATGCAAATCACTCCCGTCAGTTACGCCGACACTCACCTTTCTTTTCGAACACTGTAGGTACTACCACGGAGGCAAATTGAAGAGGGTCTCACTTCACAGTTGACCGGGTTAATGTGCGTACTCCCGACTCCTTCACACAACCCTTGTGGGTAGGTATAGTGATACGAATGCGAGAAAACAAGTCGACAGATTCTGGCCATTTGAAATGCCAAACTCGAAAGACATTATACATGATATACAATTGGCTTTCATTCGCAGCGCCCACAGTATCCATTACAGCTTAGGCAGCCACCTGCAGTCTACCTAAGATGCCAAAAGTGAAGGTAACAGTAGGTACCTAGTACTTAACTACCTAGGTACCTAGTTAGTCTGGGATAAGGTACCGTACCGTACCTGGGTGATAGTTCACCAGCAGGAGCTTCCCCTTTCCGCATTGGCCAATCCGCTTCGATCTTTAGGTACCGTCCCCAGGTTTACCCGTTCCAGTTGCACTGATAACTGCATCGAGACATTGCAATGCTACGTTATCTACAAGCTAGGTAAGAATAAGCTCGGGCGCTAGATCAATTCCTCTGCTAAAACATTCTTTCCGCGTATACGTACTAGCAGACAGTCAGAAGTGAAGACAGATCCCTGTGATGTTAATTGTGAGGAAATGCTGCGTCGCTGCACTATGTTACTACATGTGCCACATGAAGGCGAGGTAACACAACTGATAGCGTACCTACATATGATGATATAGAACCCCTTAGCACGATATCGGCTGTAGTGCAATCCATGATGCATCTATAGCAGTAGTAGGTACACTAAGTACCTACCTAAGGTATATGTGCTTACGTAGTACCTTAGCTCGATCGGCAAGGGCACTGCACGAGGGAGATTGAGTATCCGTCCATCTGGCATCTCATCTCCACCAATAAAGCCCCATTATTAAGCATGCAATTCCCTAATCCGAGTTTCATCTCTGCTTTTTCTCTCTATCTCCATTGCTCAGGTCAGGGACAGCAAGAAAATCGTTTGATATTGTGCGGTGAAGGTGTAGCACTCCCTGTCTATTTACCTTTCGAGCTTCTCTTCGAACGATCCTCTGCCCATTTTCTTGGCCCGATTGCGACGACGCAGATCCTCTTCACCACTTCAGTATCGAAAATTCCCCAGTGGACCAATCATAACAGAGCGCCGAGCCGATTATGTACTTTTTTATCTCCGACTCCGCCTTTTTTGATACCCGCCCGTAGAAGAAAACTCGAATACGAATACGGTCGTACCAACGTACCTACCTAGGTAGTGTAGCTAAATTGCTGCGACCTCCCGCGCGGAAAGCAAAACTCACAAAACGTCAAAGCGATTTTAAATTTGAGTCGACCACTCCCATTTAACGGATTACGGTAGCACTTACGATGCAATGCACAGGGGACGTTTGACCATACATCACGTGTTTCCTTTCCTCTGTATTCTGTTCCGCAAACGACTACGTAGATCCAAATGTTGTGCGCCACGAGCTTCCCTAGGTAGTCCAGGGGATAGTTATCGATCCCCCGAGACAAACAGACATCACCATTCTTTCTCGAAATGTTGATTGAAAAGCATTATGCAAGTAATAGGGAACCTGCGCACAACACCTAAATATGACTACGGATCTCCTGCACCGCCAGCGCTTGTCGTCTTAAATGGAATATCTTCAAACCCGATCACTCCTCGTATCTCAGCCTTGGGACCCGATTTCATACAGCAAGGCAGCATTACACTAGGCATCAGATCCATGTACCCTCTCACCTTTGTGACTTGATTCCGTAAGCTGCACAGGGACGAGTTATATAAGACCTACGACGAAGCAGTGAAACGGCCTTCCGCATGTTTGAACTGGAAGTTTTCACCATGTATTGTGACTTGATCTGTATGACGTAGATACGGTGTCTGTCCGATAATTCTTCGCTTATAGTACTGCAGTTCAACAAGTGAAGACAACCCAACCCAGGTAACCCAGCCTGACCCAACCACCCAGCACAGCCTCCTTTATGCACGTCAAACTCACAAACCCATCATCCAACCCGCAACTAATTTCCAAAGGAGATGAAGGTGCCTTTCTTCTCATAGAATTACATAGAGAGTGTCCAGACCTCTGAGTCACACCCCGCGTGCATGCGCCGTCGCCCTGTAGGTGAGAAATTTCCTATTCGGGAAAGAGGGACCATGGCTGTGCCTTTTTGCCAAAGGCGTTCTTCATTGACGAACAGACAGACTATGAGTATGAATCATCGCCATGGAGGATGTTAAGGGCGTGGCAGGAGAAAGCCACTGGTTATCGGACGGGTGCTAGTGTACGATGACAGAAGTGCATGTGTCTGGCACATTTGTCTTTGACGAAGGACAGGGCTTTTCGGCGATGCCTTGGCTGACGAGGAGTAGATGGGGGAGGAAGGGAGGTTAGGTAGGAATGACACCTTGCCCGTCATGGAGGCTGTGATGGAATTATGTAGCCTTGCTGGCGTGTGCCGTTTGTTTTTGCGTGTATAAGTAAAGGAATGCCCAGATGTGTTTAACGATAGGATACACTCGATCTTCATAACAGCAACAATAATAATCAATTCACGCCTGACACCAACTGTTATATCTACTATAAGAGACCAATTTGGCCTTCAACACTCAGACAGCTCGCACTTACACCTCAAAACAACAATTAGAAAAGGAGTAATAATGCACGGACACTCAGGGCAGCACTTATCCGGTAAGAAGTCATAGTCTAACTCCAACATACATAGAAAGTCGCGGCCGAATGTTAAACATCAAGTCCAACCTGCTAACAAGAATATAATCATCATAGATTTCCAAAGTGAGGCTGATACCGCATCAATGCGCTCGAGCGGCTCATCCTCAAGCACAAGGGCATTGCTAAGGGAGAAGTTCTGCTTCGCAACAAAGCGGACACATAAGCACAAATCATCGTCTTCTTCTCAGCCATCGTCATCACCAGCGTCTCCAGCATCGTCATCTTTCTCAAAGCAAGACCAGAAGAAGCTCGTGGACTCCGCGATGCGGAATTCAGTGAGGATTGGGATTTAAAGAATAGACGGACCCGAACAACAAATAATCAAGAAAGCAAGCAAGCAAGCAAAGAAGCGAGTAAATAAACGGATATCGATTTTCGAGAGATCTCTTCAAGGCACCAGCAAACCAGCAAACCTGCCATCCAACCAGTCAACTTACAACACACGACAATATCACAAATAACCTCACCCCACCACCTACCCTTCCATCCTTCCTTCCATCCATCCATCCATCAATCTTTCATATCCCAGCCCTTGCGCCACAAGAAAGAAAGAAAGAAAGAATGAGTCCCTGGAACTCAAATAGATAGACAAGCGAGTCCTCCGTGCACACACCAAAGCAGGACGCCTCGCAATGTCTACTATACTTTATCTACCTATCTGCCGCCCCTATAGCGCTCTGTATGTACAACATAAACCGTGCAGCAGACCGATCCCACGCCTCTCGTCTCCGACTTCGCGAGCGCCGCGGCCTGAGCAAGTCGAGATGAAGCTGGATCACGCGGGCCGGGGAGATAGGGAGGTAGGGAGATGAGGGGATAAGGGGGATAGAGAGAGGTTAGTGGAGCGGGGAATGAGGTGAGATGTGTGACAGGATGAGGCGTCAGGGCGAGAGGATTTTGGATTTGGACTTGATTGAAGGCTGGGGTTGCGCTAGGGGTTTGGGTTTATCTGTTAATACCTCGGTGAAGGAAAGCTGGAAGAAGTTGTGCGGGAGTTAGGGAGTTGGGGGAATTGATGTTAGGAGGCTGGGGTAGGGGGTGGGAGAAGAGACATGTCGACTCAGAGGGATGCGTCAAGAGGTTCTTATGATTTATGAGGACATGGAAGGGAAAAGACACGGGAATTCAAACGAGGCGGACGGCAGCCCATGGAAGGTGATGATAAATATCGGGCATGGTAATCTAATCTAATAATATAATGCGTAAAAAAGCCTTTTGTTGATCTATTCTTCGCCTCTCCCTCTCCTTCGCTCTATGATACTAGGCTGTAGAGAGTAAATAAGCGAATAAGGATCTCACGGACAAGGATAGGTCCCTAGGTTAGAAGGTCTTACATGAACACCAAGTAGAGATATATGTACGTGATATTGAGAAACTATACACGCTACTTGGACACACTATCTACGGTTGCGGAGGCGGGGCATATAGAAGACAGAAAGATGAGAGAGAGGGAGAGACAGAGAGAGCACAAAACCAGAAGGCGAAGAAGTTGATCTACATGTTATAAATGGGGGTATCTCGTTTTTACTATCCGTGCTCTCTCTATGTAACATTCCCATTCTATCACTACCTCTATCATGCACTTCCCGCTCGCGATCCATGGCCACAGAAACATACTGTGGTCTCCCATACAATATCTCTCCCAATACAACCCCCTGACACACTAATACACCAAGACACACCGACACACCAATATGCCAGCTTCGCGTGAAGAGACACAAAGCCCACCCAAATCCTACCAAAACAGACTACTAAAACGTGTCGTCGAGGATATTATGGCTCATCTTGACCATAGTAGGGCTATCCTCCAAGGACTCCTCAGGCTCCGCGCCAGCCGTGATGAGGATATCGTCTACGATGCGACGACTTGCTTCTCGAGCTGTTTGTTACCAATCTAAATTAGCGACAATCCGGAATCAACCCATACATATATAATAGAAAGCATATACTCACCAGGCGTCTGCATAAGCTTACTAGCAGGCAACACGAACTGAATCGTCTTAGGCGGACTCATCCCACCAAAGACACTATCCCCCTCAATATCATCATCCTCATCACTCTCCCACGTGATTTCATCCGCTCTCCCTTTCCCCTTCCCGTTGTCCCCACCGCTCCGGGCCGCGGCAAAGATATCCCGCTTCTTCGCCGTCGCAGGCGTCTGCACACTAACCCCCGGCGTCCTCGGACCCCCGCCACCAGCGCGCCCCCGCGTCTTCAGCGGCGACATGTACAAGTCGCTCCGCAGCTTCGGGACCGCCATCTCGGGCGAGCTCATGGGGCTCTCGGCCCACAGGGCGCGGCGCGTCCTGTCTTCTTCCGGCTCCTCCTCTTCTTCCTCTGGGATTTTTTTCTGCGGCGAGCGACCGCGCGTTCGTGCCTGGAGGGGGACGGTCTTGAGCGGGGTGGCTTGCAGTCTGTAGTTCTTGTCTAGCACGCGATGGAGCAGCAAGTCCTTGGATTTCTGCGCTGTGGACTGCTGGTGTTGCGTCGGCTCGTCGAAGAGCAGCGACGATGACCGTGGCGTCATCGACATGTCCGGTAGTCGGGTGTTGCTTCCGTGGTGGTAGGGTGGGAGTTGCATCGTGTCGTCGGCGGCTTCGCCGTCCTCGTCTCCGTCTTCGTTTGTGGGGTGCCGGTCTTTGGAGACCCCCCCGCTCTGGAGTTCGCGCCGTAGATCTTGGTATGGCGAGTCGAAATGAGCGAATTGCGTGCGCATGGATTTCGTGGCGGGCGGGCGCGGCGTACTGCCTGTTATGGTGGCGTCTTCGAGGAGGGAGTCTTCGATGGCGTCGTTGGCCCGTTGCTGTTCCTCTTGGTACTCAGATGACTCGGTGGTGGTGTCGTCTTGTGTGGCATCGTAGTCGGAAGTGGTCTCGTCGACGGTCGTTTCCTCGGCTGTTGTCTCTTCTGTCTCCCCAGCCAGTTCTTCGTAGCCGGACAATGATACATTTGCGGAGGCCTCAAAGAATTGCTTCCAGAACTAGAGCGTCACCGTCGTTAGGAATACACGACTCGCTTATTCGGGGTTTAGCGTTGGGGCTCTACGGACCTTGGAAGCTTCCCATACGTTCTTCGAATGTTCGCCATACTGCTCGATGAGAGGAAGGATATTAGTTGTGACGATTCTGTGAGCTTTGCTGAAATTGTGATCGATTTCTAAGAAGCCAGAGTCAGTCCTGAGAATGCCCTGACGTTTTATGGGAGGTCTATGGGAGGTCTATGGCAGGGGAACGGATAAGAGAGATTATCAAGGTATCAATGCACATACCTTGTAGCGTGAGTGTAATGGATTGCTCTAGCCTCTCCAATTCCTCGGTCAGAGTCAAGTGTCTCCCGGACGAAGCCATGCCGTGACTTGATCGTCGCGGATGCTTTATATTGAAGTTGAAGAGAGTGACTTAGGTACTGTAAACCCCACAGTTGACGTTCAGCAAGTAACTGTACCTAGGTACCACCAGCTCTGGCGGGGTTCGGGAAATTTGTGGGCATCGAAAGCAATTAAGTCGCGTCCCGGCGCCCTGGACACGCGATGCGGGGCACCAAGCTACAGGGTAGGTCAGTTGCCCCTGGCATCTCACAACACTATATCACACATTCTGTCATTCTGCTCTTTGAAAGCAAAGGCAAGATATAAGGTGACCATATCGGACTTGTTCGATTATTTCGATAGATTCATTGGGGTATCTTAAATAACAATATCAAAACCTAGGGCGAGAATAATAACCTAGCATGTCCAGGTTGACTAGAAGCCTATCAATCGTATTCTCCTCCTTCATGCCATCACTTCGCCGTTCACCATTTATCATCTCGTCGTGTTTGTTCTCTCTACCTGTGGCTGACCCTCCCTTTTCGCTAATGCCATGACAGACGGTAATCAAGACTTCTACTTTCTTGCTGAAGGTTTGGTAGAGTTCCTGGATGATGACTTTGCTGGCATCACCTTCCACCTTGCCGCTTACTTCCAGCTGCACTTGTCTTGAAAACTTCAGCGTAAGCCTGAAGATGTCTTCGAGTAGTGCTAAGACGGGCTGTTGCCTTTTCCGTAAGAGTAGTATATTCATGATGCGATCGAGCATCTTCTCTTGCTCTTCACGTACTTCGTCCGGGCTCACCACACGAGCATTCAACATGTCCATGTCAGCTTTGGCCAGATCGGATTGCACTTCGTCGAGCCACCTTTCAAATTGCAGCCATGGCATCTGTATGCCCGTATCAAAGAAATAGGTGGCCACGGCCTGCACCAGATGCTGAGCCTCAAACCGAAACCGAAGCCACACGTCACCTATATCTCGACCTTGGCGTTCCATCTTGACCGTGTCCCTGAAGAGCTGGCCGACGACATACAACATTCGCAGGACACGGAGAAGCAGTTTGAAGATTCTGTCATACTTAACTAAGATCACCGATGTGAAGATTGGCGAAAGAGGCTCAGGAGTCTTGTAGGCTAGCCTCAGGAAGTCAAGCGCTTCGAGCGAAGTGGGATCCATGCATTTATCGATCTCTTCGGGTGGTAAGTCTCGGAGAGCAAAGCTGAGATCGCCTGGAAGATCGAGCTTCTCATTGCTTAATGAGCTCGATTCTCGGGATGTAGGCGGCAAGTAGGTATCGCTGAGCACACCCATTAATGCCAGGCGTAGTTCTGAACTTGCAGGTGGCCATGTCTCTCTTCCATTCATGCGAAGACCCATTATACCCCCATTAAGGGCAACACCAGCGCGCCTCTCTGCTGTCTCGAGATCTGGGTTGAATAGTGCATGGGATAGCCTACTGCAAAACATGCCATTCCTCAAAAGTTGGAATTCTTTCTGGACACGTAGATGCTCTTTTAGGTCATGTGTATTGAAGAGGAGTTTCATGTACTCGCGGTTGATGAGTCTTGCTTGTGATGCTATAAGCGGGCCAAACGAATGGAGTGGGATAAGTGACCAGTGTAAATCGAACCTAGAAGCGTGGGCTCGTAGCTCGTCGTCCTTGCGAAATAAAAAAGTTTCAATCAAGGACGACAGTGCATCCTGGGCGGTCGCAATAGGCGGCGGTTGGTCTAATGCCTGGATCGACGCTAGTAGTTGTTTCTCGAGATGAGTGCCGTCATTGCCAAACACTTGCAATATACCTTGTTCTCCATGGACGTCTCCAACTTCAGGCCGTGTTGAAGGAGCAAAATCGAACGGCTTCCCCTGAATCTTCTGGAGCATGGCCTTTTCATATAGCTTCACATTCTCCTGTAAATCCTCAATGGACCTCCAATCGAATAGCCATTTTAATGCAGGTGGCTTGCAAGAGGCAATGAGACCAGGATCACAAAGTGGGTGGTCTGGATGATGTGTTCGAAGTAGTCGCAGATTCTTACCAGCCTCGAACATGACGAGCGCGATATCGGGTGGTATGAAGTTCGGCATGCGAGCTTCATCAAGAACATATTCGCGCTCGTCAACCTCGAATCCAAAGTCATCCACCCCAGAGATGTTGTCGACTTTGACAAAACTCTTTCCCGGTCCATCTTTTGTTATTGGAAAACCTTCCTCCGCTTTCATCCCTATCCATTTCTCAGCAAAGTCGGTCCAAGGCTCTGTAACTCGTGACAAGAGTTCACACATCAAAGCCGGTAATAACGAGTGATCGTTCTCCAGAACCTCAGTTTCGGTGAAAACTTGAGATAGCACCTGTTCATCGGTTCTTAACCGAGATGCATTACGAACAATGTCGCGGATATATACCAACATGGCCTCGATAGGCTCAACTAGCGACTGCAATTGCAGTAATGACTTCACTTGTTTCCCACGCTCACCAAATTGCTGTTGAATGGCCAGGAGAAGAACATCAACAGCTTTCGCTAGCGCTATTCTGACAGCAGTACCCCGTGTGCTGTAGGTTAGTTGGACATAAGACGACAAGAAGCGCGTTGTTGTCCCTAACCTTAGACACGAACTCTGAAGTCCCTGGAGAACTTCTGTGGAGTAACCAGATATTCTCATTTCCTTCACTGCTGGAATGAAAGAAGCTTTTTTAACGTCCCATAGGAAGAACACTGAGCCTCTCCCGAGTGTTAGGGCGAGCAATGCTGCCAGATATGGATTGCCTTGAATGACAAGGTGATCCGCATTCTCGAGACCGAGGGGATCACCTTTCTCCCTAATCGCCGCGTCATACGCTAAAGGGCCAGCCTCTGTTATGAAAAGGGGATCTTTCTGTGGAATATCTGGCAATGAAAAGCCGTCCCATGTCTTGTACTCTGCGCTAGCGGCGGGCTGATGCTCTCCTGTATACCATAGGTCCTCTATGATATCGAGATCAGGGAGAACAATGTCATGGACCGGTTCTGTGATTTGGTTGAAATCATCGCTGTTATTCTCATGACCATTCAACTCTGGCGGAGCGAATTCCCCAGGGATCTCGAAGAATTCATTGGCAGTCGCATGCAAAGGTTGAGCATTGCCAAGATGGTTGGTTTGTTCATTGGTAGCCTCAACGTGTAGACCAAAGAAGTCCTCGGGTTTGGAAGGCAATGCTAGCCATTTGGTAGATAAATTGTAGTCGGGGAACGCAAAAACATCAGCAGAATCTTCTTCTGGCATGGTGTTCGACGATCGTTGAATAATGGCATCCTTTGCGCCTCACTAGATAGCTAGAGAGGAATCGCATCTAATCTGTCATCCACTCATGACATGTGAAATATTGTCTGGCCGGGCAATGGCCAATGATTCAGTTGTTGACAATCGAGGTATCTGACCAATGGCTATGGTCAATACCGATGTACCAAAGCAAATCACAAGGTCGCGTTTCGATTCGAGTGGTGGTTACAACATAGCCGGAAAAACGAAAAAGTGGCCCAAATTTGAAATGACAAGATATAGCAATCTTCAACGGCGACCATATGTTGGCTGGGAAGATATATATTAATTTGCAGAATAAATTGAAGTTTATAAAGATGTAGGATGCAGCAGGGGTATGTAGGTACAAGTGGGGCAGGCGCGTCTGCCCCGCGACTTGCTAAGCCACGCCACTTACAGATGCAATACCTAGGTAGCTTCCAACTTTCGCCCAATTTGGTAGCTACCTCTAAGCTTTGAACTTTTATTGCAGCTTCATCATACTTAGAACTCGTTTCTACATTTTCTATCACCATCCTGCTTCAGCCAGTGTTTATTAGGCCAATTCGCTGCTACAATATCAAAGGAAAGCTTCTAGATACCATTGTCACATGTAGTTCACCACATCCTTTTACCATTCACCATCAAAACTTCAATGTTGGCAAATCTCCTCGAGTCTTGACCCATATTGCTTGAACCCAGTCTGTTTCGCACTATTCAAGACTTGCCGTTGACAGTACCCCTCAGTACATCAATATTACCGAAAGATATTCCATCTCGAGCAATTCGCACAACAACTGCGACCGATAGCGAGCAATTGGCACAATGCCGCCGAAACGCAAGTCGAAAGCCCTGGCCGAGGTCTCGACGCCCAAGGCCTCGGCAACACCAGCTCAAGATGAAGATGCCATGGACGTCGACACACCTAAAGCCTCAGAAACACCCCGTGCGGCCGACACGCCCGTGACCACAAAACCAAATCATCCACCTGAATCCGAGATCCTCGGCGACTTGTGGACCGAGGATCAGACATCGTCATTATTCAAGGCCATAATAAGATGGAAGCCCTCTGGTGTGTACTTACTTCCAAGGTCGATCCAGATAACCGACTGTACACCTATTTTTGTCAAAGCTCAACGTGCTAACAAAATGCCCTTTCCTTATAGGCATGCACAAACACTTCCGCATCATCGCCATCTCAGAGCATCTACGCAACCACGGCTTCGACCCAGACGTCGAGACGCACACGCGCATACCGGGCATCTGGACGAAACTACGCCAATTCTTCGACATGGAGATGATCGACGAGCGCGACAACTCCTTCGACTACGTTAAGTCGCTAGGCGGGGACGAGGCGCCCGAGGAGATCTACAAGGACTTCGACCTGCCGCCGGACCACTTCCACGACCTCATGTGGGCGCGGGCCGCGGCGGACGAGAACGAGCCGGATAACTGGACGGATTCGGACGTCGAGATGGCCTCTAACAACAATAATAACAATAATAAGGGAAGGCAATCGCAGCGCAAGCGCAAGAGAGGCGATACCATCGCTACCGACGCAGCTAGCGTAGCGGGTAGCGCGACGGCCAGGGTGACGAGACGCTCTAGTACCGTCGAGGACACGGACCGCGAGACGCCGGCCGCCAGTAGTCCTGTGAGCCGGAGTGCGCGGGGCACGCGCAGCCAGAAGCGCGCCGCGGCTAAGGCTCGTACAGAGAGCCTTGCCGCCGAGTCGGACCACGAGGACGATGAGGAAGACGATGAGGAAGAAGAGAAGGACGATAACGACGAAGAAGAAGAAGATAAGGATGATAACGACGATAGTAGCGAGTCAGAAGGAGAAGAAGAGGAGGAGGAACAGGAAAAGAAGGGAAAGGGAAAGGAAAAAGAGGAAGAGACGGAGGCGCCTGCTACTCGGTCTGGTCGTAGCGCGCGTGGGAGAGGAGGAGGCCGTGGGCGCGGGCGGCCCAAGGGGGGCCGCAAGAAACACTGATTCTGGACCTTTTGGTACAAACTCTCTCCTTTTCCTTGGATTTGCTTTTCGCTATGAAGGAACCTGGAAGGTACCATCATGCAGTCTCTCACATAGGATGATCACAGTTGATTAATGCATACCTGCATGGATTCGGGGCAAGGCGTTCGGTTCAGGAGTTGATACGGGGTCAGGAAAACACAGCGCATATCATACATAGCCCATTACGAAGCGGACCCGAAAGAACGAACAACGTGCCCTTTTTACATCTCGTTCTCCTGCTTTCTAACTAGATGGACCCTTTAGACAGGAATAGGCGGATTGTGGTTCTTAGAAGAGGGGGCTATTTACGTTTATTACTGGTTAGCGTGTCGAGATACCCTTTTCCTGTTCTTGGGTGGAATCGAGAGAGGCTTTCTGTTTTAACATAAACATTGTACGGTTTCACTGGCGATAGTATAGTTTTATGGTGTAGTTATTCCTGAGAGCAGATTCAAGCCGGTTAGGACTAGAAGACCTGGGACCTGTGATGAGGGTACGGACAGCATTGCCAGAATGATTGAGCACCAAAGTTCAAGGAAACATGCAAAGGACGTGCTTGTGTTTGTGTGCGTATTTATTCTGATTACCGCAGAACTAAACTGATGCCATGTGAAATTTTCTCATCAGAAGCAACGGCAGAAACCCAGTGAGCCTTCCTTTATCAAACACCACATGCCCAAACACCTGCCTCCTCCCGTTGACCATCGTCCCCTCGAAGCCAAACTGTCGGCCGAGACGACGAGCATAGGTGGCGAAATCGTTTACTTCAGCTTCTTCTTGGGTCGGAGCTGGTTGGTGTGACCGCATTTCTTCTTGCGGCAGTTGGTGGCTCTGGGGGGAAGACGGGCGCTGTAAAGAAGGAACAGGTTAGCTTTCGTGGACGTGGTTCGTCGTTTTATCACCTTCGGTCGGTGAAGGGTCTGGGGAGGAGGATTTTCATGCCAGTGGTGACATACTAGCACTTGCGGCAGATCATCTTGTCTGTACTCAGAGTCAGCTATGCGCAATTCGTAGAATGGCGGTAATATAGAGTACTAACCGCAGTTGAACTTGCTGGCAAGAGCCTTCAAACTGGGCTCAATGATACCGCCACGCAGTCTTAGGACGAGGTGGAGAGTGGACTCCTGTAAAATGACCCTGCGTCAGCAACCATGACACAATATTTTTTATTTCCTTTCCCATAGTGTGTTCGCCCCGTCTCTGCTGTTTGCGATCCGGAAATATGATCGAGAATTGCTATCTGGGGATCTGAAAAGGCGCCACGAACCTTCTGGATGTTGTAGTCGGAGAGGGTTCGGCCATCCTCAAGCTGCTTTCCGGCGAAGATGAGACGTTGCTGATCCGGTGGGATGCCCTCCTTGTCCTGAATCTTGCTCTTCACATTGTCGATGGTGTCGGAGGACTCGACCTCGAGGGTGATGGTCTTGCCCGTCAGGGTCTTGACGAAGATCTGCACTGTAGATTGGGAGAGACAATGGTTAGCAGGACGTCTAAATAATTCTATCTGAAGAACATGGTCCTTTTCCTTCTCTTGGGCTCGGATTCAGGGTTGTTCGGGGTGTGCGTACTCTTGGCTGCCTTTCCTCGTGGTATTTGTCGTGTGATGGCAGTTCGAAAATTGAAGCGCAGGCGAGAATGATGGTGCTCAATAGTGGCGGGGGTTTGGAGTGTGCGCTACGTCGTCTGTCAGCCAGCTGGCAGGATTGGGCTCGCTTGTGCGTGCGAAATCTCTAATCGATAAAGAAATTGTTCGTCATCACTTAGGGTACAGATATGGCTGTATACGAAAAATCAAGATATCTCGTTATTGCTCTTATCGAGTATTAAAAGCCTTCAATTAGTGCATCCATGGAGACTATAGTACCTAACTAGGTAGACACTCGCGCCTGTGGACGTCCTCCTTATGCGTCTCTATCTCAAATTCTCTCATTATCAATCCTTACTTCTGCCTTTCCCCTTTCTATTCTCCTTCGTTTTCTCGATACACCAGAGTTCCAACTGCCTTTCAACTTGCGTGGCACCCCGTATCAACGTTGTCAGTGGCATGGCAGCCAGCTCTGCCGCCCTTTTATACAAGACCTTGGCGGCATCTGGCAAGTCTGCCTCACTGCGCCAGACCGGACACAAGTTTCTCGGCTCGGTTTTGTCATTTTCTGTAGTTTCGGCAACCGGATCAACTGATTGAATTGTTTGACCTAACCTGCCGTATTGCCTGATGATATGCTCGCCACGGCTCTCTAGATTCTGGGACTGATCTGGTATGGACGAGGTCCTCTTCTGCTCGAAGAGATTCCGTACCCTTTCAAGTGCTGTAGCCATGTTTAGCCCAAGGATCGGATAACATCTGCCAATGGTTGATCATGACTTACTCTTAGGCTCCCCGTCATGAAGCCACATCTTTTCAAACCAATCCATGTAATCATCAAGTTTCGTTTTATCCATGGTCAAGACATCGTCGGTAGTGACTTTGTACTCCTCCCCACGTGCCAAATTCGTACGTTCTTCTCCCGGCGTCTCTGCTGTGATTTCCTGCCATTTCCCCCAGTCGACTTTAGTCCGCCTTGGGTCTTGCGGGCTTATGGGAGGCCGTTCTACTCCGTCTAGAGAATAGAGTAATTTCGTAGAGACGACAACCAACGATACGAGTAGAACTTCAGGGTTATCCATCGTACGGATTCTTTTGCCGCCAGTTGGATAGGAAAATTCCGTCTTCAGAATGTCTCTGATGAACTTAGCCGTGATATACACGTCGACTATGTCATGTTAGTATTAACGTAAGGCAAATCAATCGCTGGCAAAGGAGGGGTGACAAACTTGGTAAAACTAAATCCGTGATGAAGCGAAGTATTATAGGAACATTATTTAATGGAGGTATTATCACCTCAAAGTTCACTTTAAGTGATATGACAAGTTGCTGGACCGTATTTTGTAGCCGTCCTAGTGGAAGATGATCCCGCACCTGCAATGCTCGGTGGTATTCAGGAGGTAGGCGATCACGCACATTACGGGGCATTTGGTTGAGCTGCAACTAGTTAGCAAGAATGCCCCCTTCAAGAAAGAGGAAAGGAAAAAGAAGAAAGCGAGGGTGAGAATAGGCATACGGCGGATAAAAACTCCAGATCCCCCTTTTGCGCCCACTTGTGAAAATCCCCTGTCGAAACCGGCAACCGTCTGACCAAGCACGCAAGATAGCACAACGCAAGCGTATCGACGAGCTTCGGCAGCTTCCACCGCCTCCGCGCATCAGGCGCCCACGTAGCCGCATCGGAGAAATCAACATCAGACGACTCGCCCCCCGTCTCGCTCTGCGAGCTAAACCACCCCGACTCCGTCCCCGACTCGCCCCCCTTCCCCTGACCATCTCTCTTACCCCCCCCGCGTCCTCTCAGCGGCAGCTCGCGCACGCGCAGCGCCCACAGCGCCCTGACCAGCTCGGCAAAGTCTCCGGGAAACTTTTGGACGTCAACGAGCCACTGCACCTGCCGGATGAGCACGAGCTGCAGCACCTCGAGGTACAGCTCGCGGCCCTCGTCGCCCGTGAGCTTGACCGCGACCTTGCGGCGCGCTTCCTTCTTCTTCCGCGCCACCCGCCCTTGCGTGCCGAAGTCGTCTTCGTCCGCCTCGTGCTCCGCGAAGCCCTCCAGTCGGTGTCCGTTCCGGCAGTACCGCAGCGCGTCCTGCGCGAACCAGTGCCGCGCGCCGCACTCGTCGCAGCGCTCGCCGCCGCGGAACTTGTGGTACTTGGTTCGAGCCATGGGAATGACGATGTTAGGCGCTCAAATCCTTTTCGCTGGCATTATAGCTTGATCAACCTTGGTCGGATACCGTTCATTATAATTCCGCGAGTAGTCACGAGTTGTGTGTGCGAGTTATATAGCAACCAACTAGTAGGATGTGACTCGGGGTATCTTGGATGGATAAGAAGTATAATTCTTGGTGTTGTTGCTGGCTTGCTCCCAGGTAGGTCGGTCAAAATTGTGGCGTTGCGCTGGCTAGATTTTCTGAAGGTAGCTATCTACTACTTATTATGAACAGTGCCATACCACATACACACTTAGAAATTAATATAGACTCTGCAGCAACTTATATTTTAAACAACTCACGAAATCTTATAGATATAAGAATTTCACCAGATAGAGCGCTAAATCCTAATTATAAAGACCCAGCGCATCAATACACAGATATACGGCTCAAAAGAAACCAGATCAACCTTTGTCTATGTGTACCTATCTGAACTTACTAGCTGTGCTTAATAAATACAAAGACTTGTACTATTCCGGGAACACCCAAAAGGAAACTAGGACAATAGCATTTGTATCGAATAATTTCCAGTGTGCCTTCAAGGCTGCCTTCTTGCTATTCGTATCACTTTCACGAGCACTGAAAAGCGCAACTAAACCATCATACTATTGAGCACGGCGATTGAACTTCGGAATGCGCTTTTCATTGAGCATATCTAGGTGAGATGACACGTAGAAGTCAGATGACTGATATTTCATCATCGTTACTGAGCTCATAACTATTGCAAGACGCTCCACAAAGCGTCTGTATCTCTAACACTCCCAGATGCTGGACCTAAAGCGCTCTGCCCCCAAGGTCTAGGGTGTTAAAGGTAACCTTGCGTGTTGTTGATTGACACTTGAACAAAGTTCACTGTCGCATAGATTTTTCGTCGTTTATTTGACGTCGACCTTGGTCGCGTGGACTTCGCCCATAGAGTAGAGGAGGGTGATCACTGCGAATGGTTAGCACCGTTAAGTGCGCTATGGCGTCGTAAGCAACTCACCAATGTCTCGGCTATCATCAATGGGGAGACCCTCATCATCCACTAGATTGCGGATCTGGTCGCCGACCTCTCCCTCGGGAACTCGGATCTTCTCGTTCTCCTCACCTTCGTCGCTCATGAGGTTGAGGTATCCATCCCGAGTAATATATTGCTAGGTAGAGGGAGGGACCTGTCAGCAGCTTCACCCGGATATTGCTTGAAGGAGAGGACGAGTGTTCGACGTACAAGGTTCCACGATTCCTTTCGGCAGCCGGGAACGTCCATGTTGTGGGTGGAAGGGCAAAGATCTTCGAGCTTCTTGCCGGTGAAGATATCAGTGGCAACAAGATGGACCTTGGCGTGACCGTGCTTGCCAGTCTTGGAGGTAGACATCTCGACAATCTTGCAGGGGCGTCCCTTGATGACGACGAGACCACCCTTTCGGAGAGCAGAGCATTGCGTGGGGGTGGTCAGCGAGGCGTCGGCGCTGGCGGAGCCGAAGTCGTAGTTGTGCTGCAATATGACAAGTCAGTACGGATATGCACACGAAGCCTGCTGCTGCTTCTACTGCTGCTTCTACTGCTGCAACAGTGGCGGCTGCTAGTGATGGCTGATTTGGGAAATGAGCGAGGGTGAGGGTGAGGGCGAAGGAAGCGGGCGATAACTGTGCGCATGAGGATCGCGAAACGGATGGCTGCTTGCTGGCGACAGTATCCTGCCGCGGGGATGGAAATGGTGATTTAAGTGCGGGGTGATTGATGTGATTTGATTGATCAGCCTGCAGTAAACACAACTGCTCGGCACGATGCTGGACAGTTGACTACTCACCTCTTCATCAGCCATTGTGATAGAAATGGTGCAACTACGGCTAGGAGTAGGGATGAGGGGAGTGATGCAAAACCGGACAAGAGATGTCCAAGAATCAAGAGAAAAGATGAATGAGTGGAAGAGTTGTGCGGTGGAAGAGGGTGTGCAGGAGAGATGGACGAGGAGGGAGGGGTTAAGGTAGGAATTCTTTTTCTCCCACAAAATTGGGCCTGTTAAAAACACCCCTCTTGATTCGCCGGAGCCTTTCTCTTCTGACCCTCTCAGTGTCCCGTCCTCTGGAATACAGGCCTGGCCGCCACCCGATTCCCGGCAGGAGATACTTCCATTCACCTCAGTTTACTGGCTCGGCGGGCTTAAGTGGCCACCGGAGGAGCCTGGAGAGCAGTGGCGGGGTAGGTGAACCTACTGTACCTCTGCTTACCCACTTCAGGAATCTACCTAGGTACCTAGGTAGGTAGCCAAAGGAACAAGATGAGCAGCTATATTTACCCATTTAAGTAATCTAGGGTACCTACGCTAGAGTGGTGTGTATATACGCCATGGTTATGCGTAAACTTAGAATTGAAGGTCGATATCTCATTATGTGCGGTTCGTACGCTATCCTCCCGTGGGATCCAAGCCTAACTGGGCACATATATGTGTAAGCCGTCTGTTGCCACTTGCACAGCAACATCACCTACTCGTCGCTGAGTTTAGTAGGTATTTTATAAACATATACCGATCATAAAACACCACCCATGCCCGCCTAGCTAGGCTCGCTTATTTAGGTTTACTGTTAGGCAGTTTAGGGGGAGTCTAGATTCAACTTCAGGCCGGTTAGTCTCTCTTCCCTTTTTCTTTCTTTTTATTTTTATTATTGTTTTATTATTATTATTTTTTTTTTTTTAAATAGAGTATCTTGCAAACCATGAGCCTCTGTCATTTGGTATGACTCTCCTCGAATTTCGCTTCCCTCTCTTCCTCCCAGTGTGTGTCAAATGAAAACATGATGCGAAATAAAACTTAAACCTTGAAGCTGTGTAGTGTAAACCCGCATTTCATACCTACCTACCTACCTAGGTATGTAGGTAGGTACCTAGATAGCATGGGCATTGATACATGTCTCTACTTGATCGCATATCATGCCTTTAACACTTCAATATCTACATATCTACCTACATCCAGGGACTTGGACATCCATGTTTACCTTGCTCATGGCTTGAAGCACATTACGAAGCTTCCTCTCTTCGCGCTCATGCTATAATTGTGTCTGTTGAGTGCTCATTCTAGACTGTTTATTGCACTAGAGCTCGTCCTATGGTCTGATCAAGTGCAATAGCCCTGGATTTTTGACCGGAACAAGCTTCCCAACACGTCACCATCAACCACCCTGATCTCATAGCGCATAGCGCATAGCCCAGACGAAACGCTGAGCCTCCGACATGAGCCAGTGCCGTCACCGAGCAGGCGAGTAGATAGGCGTCCGACAAGATGTGGCTTGATCGTCTAGCTGGGTCGGCGTCCCCAGCACCGTCTGCACCGCCCGGTCGCCCATACTCTCCCGCGCCTCGACGGCCTTCGAGTGGTCTCGGGCCCTATCTGACCTCGCAACAGCGCCCTGGCCTCACGCCGAGATCCTCTTCCCTCTCACTCGCTTCTACCGACTCCTCTACCTCGACTCTGCAAGCTACTTCCCGGCGGGCCCCTGGCTCGAACCTCAAACAAACTACCACGGCCTACACCGGGCCAGATCCTGTGGATATTCTTGGGGCCCTGCTGGGCGGGAATTCCCTACCTAGTTCTACCCAGAGACCTGACTATTCGCGGGATTCAGCCACCTCGATAACATCGGAAGACCTGGCCGCTACCTTTGACTTTGGGGAATTGTCTTTGCGCTCGCTCGCACTGTCAGACGAACCTCGACGCCCAAGCATCGATACAAAGACACAACAGTCAACCGAAGAGCGTGGGTTTGCTTTGAGTTCGCCGTTGACTACTGCCTTGCTGATGTGGATTCTTAGACGAAGTTGCCAAGACCAAATTCGAAGACTTGCACCAGTCCATCCAAGCTTGTGACAAAATACTAGCGTCCGTTGAGACCAATCTCGCAAGCTTTCGAAACGACCTGGCTTCGGTTTCAGCAGATATTGAGACTCTTCAAGTGAGATCGACGGCTCTCAATGTCCGACTCGAAAATCGAAAAGCGGTAGAAAAGGAGCTGGCGCCGGCTGTTGAGGAGATCAGCGTTTCGCCTATAGTCGTGGCCAGGATAGCGGACGGCCATGTCGACGAGGCGTGGGTCAAAGCTCTAAACGAAATCGACAAGCGACACACGGCGTACAAGAAGGGCGATGCGGGCTCGGAGCAGAATAAAGGTTTACAGGACCTTGGTCCCTTGTTAGAGAAGCTGGTACAAAAAGCTGTCGAGCGGATTAGGGATTTTCTGGTTGCTCAGATCAAAGCCCTTCGGTCGCCTCATATCAATGCCCAGATTATCCAGCAGCAGAACTTTCTCAAGTTCAAGGAGCTCTTCTCCTTCCTACATAAACATCATCCTACATTGGCTGACGAAATATGCCTCGCGTATATGAATACAATGAGATGGTATTACGCGAATCAATTCGCGCGCTACGAGAATGCTCTGAAGAAGATAAAACTTCACGTATTGGATAAGCTTGATGTGCTCGGGAACGAAGACACATCCCGCAGGGGCGCCGCGTTGTCTAGTTCCAGGATAGCCGGACCGCCTCATGATGCATTTAACTTGGGTCGTCGCGTTGATATTCTCCGCACCAGTAACCAGGCTGCGATATCCTCTTACTTGGCTGAAGAAGATCAATCCACACACTACCTCGAGACTCCTTTTCGCAATTTTAACCTTGCACTTATCGACAATGTGACATCAGAGTACACATTTCTCGCATCTTTCTTCTCTCCCGCCCTTAGTTACTCTACCATATCTCGCCACTTCACCTATATATTCGACCCGACATTACAGCTGGGACAAGCACTGACGAAGAGTCTTGTATCTGAGACATACGATGCTATTGGACTCCTCCTTTCCATCCGTCTCAACCAACATTTCCAATTCGAACTTCAACGGAGAAAGATACCAGCCGCTGAAGGATATATCAACGGCACAGCTATGCTCCTCTGGCCACGTCTGCAATTCGTCATGAACGCGCATTGCGAGTCTATCCGGGCGCTCACCACCGCACTACCAACAAAGCCGCCGCCAAAAGCAGACCAGGCAAAGCTGTCCACGGCGCCCCATGTCATCACCCAGCGATTCGGACAGCTGCTTCATGGGATTCTCTCCATGAGCACCGAGGCTGGAGACGACGAGCCCGTCGTCACGAGCCTGAGGAGACTGAGGAGCGAGACAGAGGCGTTCTTGACGAAATACAGCACGGCGTTCGGCACGGATAAGAGAAAACGCGAGAGATTTCTGTACACTAATTATAGCTTGATATTAACTATTATCAGCGACGTCGGGGGTAAGCTGGCCACGGAAGAGCAGGAGCATTTCGAAGGTTTGAAGACGGCGTTCCAGGAGGCTGCGTGAGTGAGCCTCACTCATGAACAGGGTTTCCGGTGATTTTTTGGGAGCGATTTAGCGTGTTCACCCAGTGCGGTCAAAGATGTTTTGATATTTGTAGCCATATGCATAAACAAAATAATAGTCCATGTAGATGTGAGGCGATTTTTCAAATTCAACAAAATGTATATATTTTTGGTTTAACCCCCTTCCCTTGACTGTTCGCGGGAACAAGCCCTTCTACATACATACATACGACCAACCCACGAAGAAAAGACCCAGATTTAGGTGATACCGCCGTATTTTAAAAAAAAAAAAAAAATATGAATATCAATACATAACTTTTTGCCCTTAACTCCTACCCAACCTAGCTGTCCACCCTAATAGGCCCACCCAGACGGGTGTTTTCCGCAGATATATCGCGCCTACGCCAACGAGGATCGTAAAGAGCAGAGTCCGGTTGGCCCACGCGACCTGCGCCATCTTCTGCCGTCGCTCGGCCCACCGCAGCTCGCGGACCTGGCGTTCGAACAGCGCCCGCCCATCCCGCAGGCTCTGGCGCCGCAGGCCTTCGACGTCGCGCGTTGTCTTAAGCACGCTGGCGCTCGAGATACGATGCCACGAGCGCAGAGATTCAGGCGGGTGGGCGTCGAAGAGGGCCGCGGCCTCGGCGATGATGGCGTCGAGGTCCAGGTCCGGAGGGAGCTTGGAGAGGACGAAATGCAGCATGTCGGGCTCCTCGGTCTCGAGGAGCTCGGGACGACGGCGCAGGACGATCTGCGTGAAAACGTAGAGGGAGAAGACCTGCTCGCGGGCGAGCAGGGCGTCGAAGAGGCGCGCGATGTCGCTGTAGCGCTGCACGTTGTGCGCGAACATGGTTAGCGTGTCCGAGAGCGCGAAGTACGGCTCGTTGCGGGAGAGGTGCGTGTACAGGGCGCTGTCGACGGCGCGCAGGAGGTCTGGGATTAGACGGAGTTGTACTAGGGCGGGCGCTAGTGTGGGAAGCATGAAGTCCCGGATGCGCAGCACTGAGAGCCGGGATACGGCTAGGGCGCGGAGAGGGGCGGGCAGTACCAGGAGGAGAACCTGGCAGATGTCGTGGTAGCCTTGGAAGTAGCAGAGGTAAGGCTGCTGCCGCAGGACTTGGGTGATGAGGTCCGAGAGCTCGGACTTCTTCTCTTCAAGCTGGGCTTGGGAAGTGTCTGGGCGTGGAATGGTCAGTCGTGCCCATCAAAGATAAGGTTCGGATATGTACCATTTGGGTAATAGACAAAGCTCCTATCGACATCTAATTTGACTTGCTCTTCATCTCGATGTCGTGGTAAGTGCTCCCACGAACTAGATATTTCTGAAGAGCTGTCAGACGTCACACCAGCGTCAAACCCAAGCAGTATCGGCCCTGTGAGTTTCGATCAGTTTCAAGATACATTTTGTTCTTATTCAGGGACTCGCTAATAAGTCAACTCACATGCCCGGCTCCGTAGCCGGTCTGACAGAAACCCTCCTGGTGCTATAGCTATGGTCCTCAGCTCTTCGATATCCTTCCTCTTACATGCCTCTAGGATGCGACTTTTCTCAGATTCGCTGGAGGATACACTAGGCTCCGCATCTGCCTTAGTTTTCTCGGCATGCTGAGATTCTTCGGTACCAGCCATATGGATGTAGATGATGAGGAACCCACTTCCAGCCTCGCGACACGTGGGCCTCTACCACGGAGCCTCGCGTGCCTATGACTCTCTGGGACTCTACTTCCTTGGCAATGAAGACGTAATGCAATAGCAGCCGCTATTTTTTAGACTACATTTGACAATGTACCATCAAAGCAGGCGGCAGCAGAGAGTAGCTGGCTTTCTTTCTTTCTTTCTTTCTTTAAAGCTTAAGGATAGCTGGCGTCATGAATGCAGAGATGGATGAGTTGAAACTTTGGTGAAGTCCGGGGATAGTGTGAGCGAGTGAGGCTAGCTTTCGGCATCTAATAAATGGACCTCGTGAACGGCATTCATCATGGTTTTCTCCTCTGCGGCCCGTGACGGTATTGCTGTAGGGTCCGGGATGCAAGGTACCCGTCTCGTAGGATCGCTATCTTAGGTGGTACCTCTTACGAGATGAGGTCTCAATGTTGAAGGGTCAATGCCTAAACAGGTAGGTAAAAGGGACCGGCCCTGGAGCTACATGTATATATCCGAAACCATGCGTACGAGGACTGGTCTGGAGGCAACCAGGCCCTCCCTTGCGTATAGGATGCCTATAATATAGGTATCTTTGGCAGCTATGTGTGCTGATATGGTACGTTCAAGTTGGAGGTGTCCACTGCACACGTGGATAAATTCCCACCATGCGGCATGTCCTAAAGAATGTACACGTATTGATGCATAGATATTCCTATATGGGGAAGCTTATTGTTAGCACATACATACCTATGGTAATGCAGCCGCGATCCAATCACGCCAAAAGTTACAATGACGCCTCAGTACTGAAGTACTTACCTACCTAGGTAGGTAGTAGGTTATCTTAGTTCTACCTATCGGTGAACCATCACCACCACCCTCTCTGTCTTTATAGGTGCAACTTATCCTGCATCTTTCTGGCTCTCGCCTGGTTAGATGCTACTCATCCATGGGTAGGTGTCTGCACTGGATTATTGCCTTTTGGTGATTTACCCCGCTTCTTCAGCAATCTGTGAAACCTTGGGAAGGAAATATTGCGATATATCATTTATTGGTCTGTTCCTTCATGATGTTGACCTTCCTCCAACCGCACTCGCAAAACGGCTAGGGAAGGAATAATCGTATTCCACATGATACCCAGGGCCTAATTCAACGAGAACAAGCTTTTATACTCTTCGTCGTCGTCGTCGCTACAGCCGTAGGTTAGCTCCTTACCGCACTGTTTGGTTTAATCTCATGCAAGAGGGAGAACCGAAGTCCCCCGGCGTTCTCCATCACTTTTTCCTGATGGTTTCTTACTTCTTGTTTGCTTGCTTTGGAAAGGCAATATCTAATCAAAACAGAAATTCTCACTCGGCCGCCCCAATTACGAGAAGCGGATATTAGAGGCTATTCATTGCTGCTCTAGGGCTTCGAGCTACGCCGTTTGGCTATTGGTGGCTCTGTATCCAAGGCTATGGTTTCATCTCATTCATATGCAAACAATAGGCTGTACCAATCATCTCCTTTTCTAAGCTCCTGGATACGACCTGTTGCCTCTGCTTCGTTCTTTGCCGAACGCTGAGAGCATCTTCCGTAGAGCCACTCCCGTCGCCGGGCTTTCGCTGTCGTCGAAAGCAAAAAAAAGAAAAAAAAAAGAAAAAAGACTCATTACCGACGTGGTGCCAGAGGAAGACTTCTACCCACGCCTACTGGCTAGTCGATACCATGGCCTCTCTCCAGACCCATGTCTTCGTCAACGATGAGTGGGTTACCCAAACCATAAGTGCTGAGGAACTTATCGGCGCGGCCTCCTGTTCTCCTTCTGAATCGGCTGCACCGGCGGCCCCAAAACCACCCACGTGTGGCGTTCTTACCAGGACAATGATTGAGAGTCCTGTTATCCGCTGGGTACATCCTGTTCAGCTGCGGTCGTCACGGTTCAACGACGTAGCTCTGGTAGGGGTATGTATATCTCATGTATAGTCCCTTCTACGATGACTTGGCGCCATTCAAGTTCTTCGTTAGAGTATAGATTGTTCAATCCTTTGTCGGGCAGGTCAAGTATCAACTTTCTTGGCTGCCATCGACATTCCTTTAGAACTGGAGCGTTGCTAACAGCCATAGGACCGGTATGTTCAAATATCCGAATTTGGTACAGACTGTCAGTTAATGCCCGTTGCAAAGAAAGTATATCTGAACTCGAGGATTCGAAATTGTCGGGTTATAGGCGCCCACGACTACCTAACAAGGTATAAACAAGATGTCGAAGCTAATTACAACAAAGGCGGTGATGAGGGTATGACTGGGTTTAATTCACCTTCATCATCCTCTTCACATAAGAGCACTGGACTATTTCAGCAGATATTAGTATTGGTGCTCTCTACTGGAGATCTCGAATTCCTCTTCATGAGCTTAACACCTGCTGCTGATTGGGAATTTGTCTCTTCACGTCTTCCGATCAGTAGCTGGAGATTGGTAGAACCCGGTTTCCTGATGACAATTAGCCCTGATTCGCGATACATAGCCACCGCTTGCTCTGAAGGCCTCTTCGTCGTGTATCAACTGAAATCAATGGAAGAGCTCCGCAAGGAACATAGCGAAGGCGTGCCCATCCAACCCATCCAGTCTACACAAGCACGAGCGTTGAAGGGAGTTATTCATAAACTTGATTTCCTTCATGGTGGCCCTGAGAGTACATCTCATAATGTCCTACTTGTTATTACCGCTCGTTCAGGGGTATTCAGACTGGCTACATTTGAATGGGAAGATTCAGAGTGCTCACAGTCATCGTTCGTAGAAGCATTGAATGAGGGGAAATCGGGAGTCAGGCTCGATAGCACTGCTGGGATACCGTTGTTGATCATACCACTCATGGTTTCACGTCAATTCCTCATCATAAAGGAGCATTCTATGGAAATCTGCTCCGACGTCCTTACCGGCTCGCCTGTTTTCAATCCCTTTCAACTCACGCCTCGAGATGCCACTGATTGGCACCATGGCAGTCACAGTCCAATATGGACAGCATGGACAAGGCCATTGCGAGAGGAGTCATATCATTCAAATACCGATCTAATATACCTAGCTAGAGAAGATGGCTGGGTGAACTTCCTTGAGATTAGTGACTCTGGAATCGAGGCGAGCATTTACATGGGTCCTTTGGAGTGTAATGTTGATTCAGCCTTTGCAGCTATTAGCATACCTCATGGAGATGTCCTAGTGGCAGGCGGAAGCGATGGTCCAGGGCATATTTGGAGTGTATGTTGTCTCGTTCCTGTTTCTCGCTGGTTCTTTATCAATGCTAACATCACATCTCCTTCTAGGTGGAAGCAAGGCGGGACCCGAAGCCCATTGGCCAACTACCTAATTGGTCTCCCACACTCGACCTAGCACTGACACATGACGCGAACAAGCTTTCCAAGTCAGAAAATAGGAAACTTTCTAAACGGACATTGTTGACTGATAAGACAGCAGGCCACACGTCAGCGCCAGGGAAGGTATTTGCTTGCTCTGGTAGAGATGCATCGGGTGCTATTGTAGAGTTGCGCCATGGAATCCAGGCTAAGATTGGCTTAGATCTCCTCTATACCTCACCCATTAAAAAGTGCTGGGTTATCCCTAGCTTCAATAGCACCTCAGAAGAGGGATTCTTTGTGCTTCTCGCGCTTCCAGAACATTCAGCTGTTCTGCATATATCGCCAGACCTCTCCGAGGTATCCGAGAAAGACCAGAGTGCGGTAGATTTTGACCTCCTTTCGACCACGCTTGCGGTTTACTCCTCTGAAGACATTATCGTTCAGATCACAACTATGCATGCAACAATAGTATCTGCAGATGGCTCGTAAGGCATCCGCTCTCCTCGCCAAATTTAGCTACTAATTGCTCATATGACTAGCTATCAACACTCGATCAGTGATATGATCGAGGAACCATTGGCAACAGTCACAGATGCCGCTGTAACTAATGAAATACTCACTCTATCGGTGTATTCTCATGGCACCTTTAAGATGATGGTCTTTGGCTTCGACAAAACCAAGTTTCTACCAAAGGATGTCTTCGACGTGGAAGGCGAAGTGACAACCCTGTCTGTAGCTGCATTATCGGTTGACGTCTGCGTTATGGTCGGACTCTCGCAGAAGGATTTGCCTGTATTGTCGATCTTTCCCATTTGTTGGTCTCAGTTCAGAGAACCAACATCAACTAGCAACCGGCGAGGTAAGGTGTCGATAACTATACACCTAAGACTTATTCAATTACTTACTTGTGTTCTCAGCATCAATAGAACTGAAACTAGGAGAAGACGAGAATGGTGACTCTATGCCAATCGATGCCGTGACTAGCATTATTAGTATTGGCAATGACAAGATAGTGGTTGGCATGAGAAATGGAGGTGTTGTCACGATCCACCGAATTAACAGCTGTTCATCGGGACAAGGGTTCAAGGTAGCCAGAACGAATCATTTTGGTATGTCGCCATCACACGTATTCACAGGGCCAGTATTGGGTGGCCGGCCCTCGTCTCTGGTGTGCAATGATGCAGGGCTTGCAATCATAAAGGAACCGGATGAGAAATCCAACCGAGGTGGCTGTTTCGAACAGATTTGGCAAGTCTGGTTAACCGACGCTAGTGAACCGCATTTTTCATCGCCTACAATAAATTCAGTTACCGGATTACGCGACTTGCTAGACTCTGAAAGCTCAGTATGGGCCATGGTCTCTGGGGCGCATATATTTATAACAGAAATACAGCCCCTTCCCACGCCTGTTCCGCGTTATATGTCTACCGGAGGTACTCCAAGGGGAATTTTATACTCAGAACGACTAGAAGCTCTCGTCACAGTCGTTATAAAGAGTGGCATCCCTTCGTTGCATTTCTTTGATCCCCTGACAGGGACCGATTTATCCCACCCGATCAAGAAAAGGTCGGGCTCCGAAGATGTAGACGTGGACTACATTCCAAATTTAGGCGACCCAGGCGTCAAGATCATCTCTCTACTAGACTGGCGGTATAAAAACGAGGGAAATATCTATGAGTGGTTTGTCATATTAACCAGGTCAGAAGATAGCAGCCAAGGAAGTTGCTTGGTCGTCTCTGCAGAGCAGGAAGCGGTTGTCACGAATACAGGGACCGAACGGCGAATCCGTTTCTGGGGTCAGTTTACAAGGAAAATCAAAGCACCACGATCCGGAACTACTGACGATAATGGGCTATTTCTGAATTTCGGAAAAGTCCTTGAGTATCACGTTATCAAGGATAGAAAATTCAATTTGGCCAACAAGTACGAACTCCCATCCCCGGCCGCATCCTTGCAGGTCATCGACGGGCGCCTGCATGTCCTTACGACTCACCACTCACTAATTATCCTTGAATACATGGAGAATACTGGCCTTCCGAGGCCGAAAATGCTCCAGCTGTATACGGATGAAGTCGCTCGAAACGGGCTACACTCCATCGGAGTGGGACTATGTACCAGTAATAACGAACGGCAACAGCGGCTGGTCTTGGTATCTGATCCCATGTGTAGCGTCTACGGTTTGTGGCCACAGGCCAAAGGCACGGGCTTGCGATTGACATTTGAGGCAACCTTGGGGGCGTCGATTCGAAAATTCGCTCATGGATACACCCGACCACATTGGACCAAAGATCGGCCACGGTGCGGCAATCTACCGATTCAACCTGACCGGCGCAGCATACTAGGCCTTGCAATAGATGGCTCTCTTACGCAATTCTCACTCCTTCACCCCGATGCATGGCGACTGTTGAGATACATCCGATGTCAAGCTGCGGCAAAGGAATGTTCTAATATTCCGTACGAGTATAGGTACAATAGTACGGACAGCATCGACGCACTGGATCCATTTACCGTCACCAAGACTTGGATGCACATCAACGGCGACGTACTGCAGCACTGCATGGATAAGAAAATGCTGGAGTGTCTATTCTCCACTCCAGAAGAGCTCCTTCGACTTCGATGGCTGTTAGTACCGTTTGGCCTTGATGGAAGGATCGGGGACTCGACCTCGCCAGAGCAAAAGCTCGCTGCGTTTGAGTACACGTATGGTCTTCTCGAATACTACCTTTCTCCTGCATTATGAGGAGAATTTCCGCTGTCACCCAGGGTCGCATGCTTGAACGCTGTTCCTCGTCTTCCTCACTAAAGATCATTATTCGGTCTCATTATGACTTTTTAACCCTTCATTTAGTAGATACAGAAATGAGGTAGAAAATATGACATTATACCTTGTCTAGGCGAATATATATCAATAACAACGTCACGTGGTGACGTTTTCATCCAACCTAGCAATCGATCCACACCTCTCAAGTGACACGATCAGTGCTTTCCTCTTGTGTTATTTTCGTATAGAAAGGGATTGGATGTTGTACGGGGTCCTACGCGCAGACGGGAGGTCACCTATGCAAGGCCCCATGATCTACTTCAGCCTCCGTATTCGTGTTCATCATATCATGGGCGTGAAGCCGAATTGCGGAGGTTTCGGATAGTTGATAAATGAAGCTATTCAGATTCTAGGGCATTCGGCTAAGCCTTCCCAAGGGGAGGTATGAGGCCGTAGGAGTGCGAGACTAGCTAACCCTACAAGAGGCTGAGAGTCTTTTGGATAGTCAGGGGTCAATGCGCTCATAGAATATTATTCTCATATTGAGTCATTCTCCAAGCCCTGTATTCAGTCAGCCCTTGTGATATTGGAAGTTCAGTAACAGAGGTAGAGGAAGTGCCGCCAACCCTTGGTATGACTTATGCAGTGCCTGAGCACGATTATAGCTAAGCTGTAGATTTCCCAGATTTCATCGCAATTTAGGTCAAACTAGGCAGACCTCTACTTCCTCCGTAGGTATCATCCACCCCAACTCATGGATCTTCACCTTCCCTAAGCGGCGAAACTTATCGCGATCATCCCGACTTAAGATCAAGCCTTCTGTTTTGGTAAGGGGGAGACACCAACAGCTACTAACTCTCTCACTAACCACATCAAAGGACCCACTAGCGACGACGTGGTTTGACTCTTCTGGGCGTTGGTTGTTGTCGTTTCTGTCATCGCATGTCTGATCGTCCTCCAGTGGGACAAAATCGACTGTGTAGCTCCCTAGATACGATATGTTGATTAGCATGAGTCGAAAGGGGCTTGGAGAATTCGTCTCGACACTCACTTTTAGGATTCGGAGACGCGCCCTTTATCTTTCCTAAACATTTCACTCGTCGTGGTCGACCGAAGAATTTAAACTCGCAGCTTTTGATCTCAACTGCGGTTGCATGGCAGGCTAGACGGGTCGGCCTCTCTGATCGCGCGCTGCACAGAAAATTCGAAGTGCATAAGTCGTGCTTGGTCTGGCATTCGCCTATCCACTTGCGCGCGAAGTCCACGTGTAGGGTCGGGATTCGATCTATCGTCGTCCACATCTCGCTGTACGTATTCGCAGTGGGTGTTCTCTTTTCCCCAGCGTTAGCTACCAGTGGGCTGACTGACTGACTGTCTGTCATGCGTGGTTCGACATGTTATGAAGACCCCTAGCTGGAACTCCTCAGGCAGAGGGCAAGCTATAGTTAGGTTTGCCCAAAAGAAAAGGCCTTCCCACGCTAGAATCAGAAACCTCGTTACCGTCTGTATCCAGCCCCTGGAGGAGAAACCCCAGCCTCTTCTCATTGTGCTTGTACTCCTCCGCCATGCGCGTCCAGCAGAGCGTGCAGATGTCACATCCCGAGTCAGCCGAGTCCTTCAGCGCTTGCACGCTGTCTTGCAGCGGGTGGGCGCCCGAGCGGAGGAGGTCGTCGTTGCGGATCTCGGCAGCATTGGGCGCAGCGCATCGTCAAGTTGCGTATATGGCTGACTGTCCTATCCACGAGAGAGAGCGAGAGAGAGCGTATGTGTGCTCTTGGGTATCCTGATAAAGTGAAAGGTACCTAGGTATTTGAGCTTGAAAGCGGAGAAGGGGAAAATGGAATGGAAAGGGGGAGAAGGAAGGAAATAAAAGCAAGTAAAGGAGAGGAGGAGTCGCGATGAGGGTGCCTACGTAAGTAAGTAATTATGCACAAAATTGTTGCAGGAGCGTCACACAAAGCTTGCCGATCTCAAACCACAGCGTATATACCTACCTAGGTATCTACTTCCTTGAAACAGGCACATATTAGGTAATAGGTACCTACCTAGGTAGGTAGCGGATCTAATAATGCAGATGAGAACAGCACACTCAGCAGAGCAGCCTCAGCCTTATTTACATTTGTATAACACGTCTTAGCTTATATGTAGATATGAATCACCCATACGCCGCCCCAGTATGGCCCCGATACAGACTGGCCTATATAGACTGCACCGCCCCCTGGCTGCACCTTCAACCACCACTTGCACCTACCACTTACCACTTACCACTTACCACTTGCAAATAATGCCATGCCAAAGAAATGTGTATAAAACACTGCATTAGGTATACTATATGCTAGGGGACCATCTATTAGTCAACGTGCAACTCTTCAAACAAGTTCTGGTCAGGTTGCTTAGTTAGTTAGCCGCTAACTGATGAGAACATATCTAATCCTGCCTACCTACCTTGACACGAAAATACAACCGAGATGTAAGTAGCGTATGCAATTCAATCAAAAACTATCCGTGATAAACCGTCCCCATATCTCATTTTTCCCTTGTTCGCCCATAAATATATGTGTGTTATAGGTAGCCGTAGCCATAGCCATAGCAATACAGATCTCAGAGGTGGCGTGTGAAACCAAGCCGCTAGAAATAACCATCGCTGTAGCTACTACATCTTATTCACCGTCTCTACCTAGTTAATGTCGAACAGGGACTTAAGCTTGATAATAAGCGCCCACTCGTCGTTCGTTACTTCTTTTCTGTAGAATTCCTTCAGGCAGTCGATACTAGCACGCGAGATCAAGCTGTACAGCTGGTCCGTCTCTTCGAGTTGTCGACCGTATGCCGGCTGGTGGCCGCCCATCTCGATCTTGACTGCTACCGAGGGTTGACCCTTCTTGCAGATTGGAATCTGCTTATGATCTCTTTCGATCGATGATCTGCACATAACTTGTCAGTTCCAGAGGGAGCAAAGGGCGTGCTTAGCTAATGTGATGGAGTGATGAACTTACACTCGGCCCATGCTAATAACTTCTTTGCCTGTAGGACCTTGTCTCACGGCAGCTATCGGTGTGCCGACTCGGAGATTACCATCTATCACATCGACACCGACAACAATGGGGTTGGTCTTGTTGAAAACCGCCACGGTGTTGAGGACGCAAGGGAAGACGGCGAGCAGCTTCGACTCTTCTTTCTTCTTCTCCAGCTGCTCCTCCATGTGCTTCGTGAAGGCGTCAAACAGATGGTAAATAATATCGGCAGTGAAAATCTTAATCCCGTTCTCCTCGGCATAGGCCTGAGCTTCCTTGTCCACCTTAACGTCGAAACAGAGCATGACAGCGTAATCGGGGCTCTTCTCCAACATCGTACCGCACTGCATCACGTCACGCTTGAAGACAGGCCCGATACCAACGTTGGCTACAGGAATCTTGCAGTCCTTCAAGAAATCGAGAAGAGCTTCGAGTGAACCAAGCGTTGATGCTTGCACGCTGACACCTCGTCCAGATGTTGATACACGGCTAAAGAGCTTGTTCAGATCTGCTTCAACTTCTTCTTCCAAATCTTCTTCGTCATCGTCAGGTCCGACTACGAGCAGTCGGGAACCAGCAATGGCGCCTTCGAGGCCAGGTGCACTTATCTTAACACCCATGGCTGCCTTCACCTCCTTGTTGTGTACATATTGTGATTTGACACGCAATTCTTTCATGACGGCAGGTGTAAGCAGCGCTCGAATGTTCGTAGTGATGGCTCCTTCAACACCACACACCACTATTCGATCGCCCTCCCGGAGAATACCGTTGGACAGGATGACATCGATGGTCATACCGAAACCCTCGATTGCCTTCACTTCGAGAACAGTGGCTTGGACCTCTGAGAGGTACATGAGCGAACCAACCATTCTTTCCTGTGTTAATTGAACAATGAGCTTCAACATATCCGGGATACCCTCTCCTGTGTGAGCGGAGGTTGGAACTAGTGAGACGTATCGGGCCATAGACTTGTTTTCGTAGAAAACTTCGGCATTGAATCCCTGTTCGGAAAAGGCGAGTTTAGTCTGTTCCAATCGGTTCCTGAATTCGTTCTGTACACCTCGGTTCTGAAGAGCCAAACTCTCTTGAAACCCATTGTTGTCAACCTTCTTCCAACCGTACAGGCGATCGATCTTGTTGAGTGCGACAATGAAGGGTGTTTTTCGGTCCCGGAGCAGCTTCATCGATTCAAGGGTCTGAGGCTCAAGACCGTGCATGATATCGACAACTAGAATGGCTATGTTGCACAGCGAAGAACCTCTGGAACGTAAGTTGGAGAAAGACTCGTGACCAGGTGTGTCGATGATCAGAAGACCCGGGACCTTTAGTTCGAATTTTCCATCCTGGTTCACGACGGCAGTCTTCTGCTTGATAGCCTCACCTAGAAGAATGTTAGTTGACGATCTTCGACCCGAAAAAGGGGAGCCGCGACAGACCTGGGAAATACGTGGCACCAATCTGTTGTGTGATACCACCAGCTTCTCCTTCTTGGACGTTTGTTTGCCGAATCTTGTCCAGCAGTTTTGTCTTTCCTGTATCGACGTGACCCAAGATACAGCAGATAGGGCTGCGAAGGTTCTCCTTGGATCTAGCGGCTAGAGCAGCCTGGTGGGCTTTCTCTCTCCGTTCGGCAGCCTCCTTCTTACGCTTGGCCTCAGCAGCTCGACGAGCAGTTTGCTCCTCATCTTCAGAGGATTCCTCCTCTGATTCGGATTCAGACTCGGCTTCCTTGCCCTTAGGTCGCGAAGGCAATGCCTTGGCGGACTCCTTTGCAGCAGCTTTCTTTTCGGCTTCTTCATCTGAATCGGCGTCCCAGCTGTCCTTCACATCATCTCCGGAAGCCGCGGCCGCCTCCCAATCCTCCTCGACTTCATCCTCTGCCTGAGCTTTCTTGGCAGCTTCCTCAGCAGCAGCCTGGGCAGCGGCTTCGGCGGCAGCCTTTTCTTCAGCCTCCTTGGCCGCAGCCTCGGCTTGTATTCTTGTGCGCTCGGCAGCTTCGGCTAAGGCTTTCTCTTCATCCACCTGCGAAAAGGTTAGCAAAAGCAATCGCTCAAGCAAGCCACAAGTATGGATTGGGACAGCAACCTTTTGGTCATTCTTCTTGCCCCTCTTCTTGTCATAGGTGACTTTCTTCTTCTTTTCTTCACCATCTTCCGAAGGTCCAACTTGAAGACCAGCATTGATCATCTGCTGTAGCTTTCTCTCGTTACGAGCCTTCTCTTCCTTCTGAGCCTTAGTCAGATACTTTCCTTCTTTCTTCAGCTGTTCGATCCTCTCCTTTTCCTTCTGCTTTTTACGGGCCCTCTCTTCTTCCTTTCGCTTTTGCTCTTCAGCTTCCTGCCTCTCGAGCTCTGCTAGGCGCGCTTTTTCGCTTTCAGCGGCTTTTTCGGCTTCTTCACGCTGCCGCCGTAACTCCTCCTGCTGCTTTTGAATGGCGGCCAAATGAGCTGGAAGCTTTTTGCCTTTCTTTGCTGGAGCCTCTGCAGCGGGCGCAGGAGCGGGAGCCTCTTTCTCTTCAACGGGGGCTTTGGCTGGTTCTGGGGCCTTCACAGCAGGCGCAGGTGCGGGTGCTGTCGTCTTTTTCTTCGCAGCCTAGACAAGGTAGCAACAGGTTAGAGCTCGGAGCCAATCGACGCGTATGATAGGTAGTACCAACCTGTTCCTTTTTCCTTTGCTTCTCCCTCTCTTTCTTTAGCTTCTCTTTCTCGGCCTTAGTGAGCATCCTGCCCGAGTCGGCATCATCGCCATCGGCGGCGGCGGCCGGGGTCGCTTTGGCAGCAGCTTGGTTTTTGTTCTGCTTCCCTCCCTTCCCCTTCTTCTCGGGCAGAGCGAACTCATCTTCTGCTGTCGCTTCTTGAGGCGCTTGGAAGGAAGTGATGTCAGTGGGCTCAGGGGTTGCGGGTTGTGCTCCGTCAACGAAGTTCTCGGACAAGCCCTTCTTCTTGCGCCTCTCCATGGCCTTTTTCCTTATGGCCATGAGACCTCCGACGGGCGCATCATCGTCCTCCGCCGGCTCTGCTGACTCCGCCGGGGGGGCGTCGGCAGCGGCGGCAGTGGCATCGTCATTGGTGGGTGCAATGCTCTCACCAAGATCGGCTTCCCAATCGTCAGCAGCCTTTTTTCCTCCCTTCTTTTTCGGCGGCATCTTGAAGGCTTCCGGGATCCGTGGCTGGGCAGCGTCGAGGAAGGATACTGAAAGAGTCTTGCTACACAGCGAAGTGTAGGAGAATTGAATGAATGTTGAGAAGAACGTGTCTTCGGTCGTGTCGTGCCGGGTCAGAGGTCTGCTTCTCACAGAGGAGGCAAAGCAAGACAAGGCAACGGGACGCGGGGTGGACGAGTGCGACGTCTAGGTAGACGACCGAAGGGAGAGAGACACGGAAACTAAGGATAGATTGTTACGAGAGATGGGTATTTTAGAATCATGTCCCAGAGAAAGTTCCGAAACATGGCCTGCTTCCTTCTGACGCTTATCTCCGAAGGGCAAATAGAGGCAAAAAGAGACTGCACACTAGAGAAAGGAAAAGGCCTCTCGCGCTCGCTCACTGGATGTTGGGAGGGACGAGAGAGGGTCTACTACCTAGTATGTACGGACAGTAGTGGGGGATCATTTAGTGGTGGTGGGATTTGGTTTGGTGGTAAACCTAGTGGCGTCGGCCGATGTGGGAGAGTTCCAGGCAGCTAAGCATTTAGGTTAGCCGACTCGGATTCTGATGACGCTGCGGGGAGCGATTTACACAATTTTAGTGGGTGAATTTATTTGGTGAAATGCTTGTTGAGCACATGACAGGAGACATTCTCAGGTCCAAGGTTGTCGGATTAAAGTCCGAGCGGCCAATATACCGATAAGGAGTTAAGCGAGCAATGGAGGGGTCCTTATCGCACTTATCGATAGAGTATAGATGAGTATGTAGTCTCAAAGAATTAATGATTATTAAGATCGTGACCTTTGTAATACACATCCAAGTTCCTCAGTTTGGTCAACTACACCTATACATACACCTAGGATAGTGGGCTACTGCTCAATAGATTCAGAGACAAAGAGATAAAAGTAAAAGTCTCCTCTAGGAAAAGGTTAAAAAACGTAAAAATCACCAGCAACCCCTCCACCCCACCACAAATAGCCATAATACGTTCTTACTTCACAACGAAAAAAAAAATTAACCCAACCTACACTGGTAGACACCAAAAGATAAACTCCGAATCGGGGAATCGAACCCCGGGCTTGACGGCACCGTACCATGAGAGCGTCAAATGTTAGCCACTACACCAATTCGGACATAAACATTAGGTATGCGACCTCGGCCGGACTCGAACCGACAATCTCTAGAGGTTTCAATGATTGACCACCGAAATCTAGCGCCCTAGCCATTAGGCCACGAGGCCGGCTGATATTAGGTTACGTTAAGTGATGTTGAGTAATAATATGAAGGGAATGGTGAGTGGGTGAATGCATGTTGTGTGGATGGAAGTGGGCGGGGCGAGGCAGTGGTTGGTTGGTAGGTTGGTTGGGTTGGGTTGCCTTGTGGGAAAGGGGGTTAGTTGTTACACTAGTTCCAGCCAGTCGGGTGGGATAGATAGTTGGATCGCGTGGCTCTGTGTGGAATATTTTACTATTGGTGCTGTTGCAGTGTGGATTGTATGGTTGGTGATTGGTTCGCGAGAAAGGCAGATCTGCCGAGAGAGAACAAGGGCACCGGAATTCTCACTACGTAGTACACTGTATTTATAGCAGGCTGCCTTGTCTGACAAGCTCATCAGGTGTTTTACTCATTATTTTATGGTCCTCAGGAATACCTAATACTGAATGAGAACTACCTATGGACTCAGTTCTGTTGAGTCTCAATATATTACTGTCAACCTCTGCACGTCGATCCTGCACATCGCTACTTGTCGTTGGGAATTATCCAGTCAACCATGTGTATGTACCTAGCTGCCACTGCGCTTAAATAGAACGGTTCAATCTCAATTCCAGTTTCTACTAGAAATTACACAAAAACAAATGCCATATTTATGAACATACCCGATTCCGGATAAGGTCTATCTTTGACTCTGCAGCCGGCCTTGTGTACTGACTGTTGTTTGAGCGGCCGTAGTCTATCTCTAACACCGCAATATCGCAATATCCGGTCGGGATGAGAGCAAAACAATCCCATCTTCCCAAGCCATCATCAAAATATCCATCCTATGCCCATTCCATTGCAATCATTACTTTACTTTTTTAAGATACGTCCTCATGGGCTTCGGCTTCGCCTTCGCGCTCTTGGGTCGCCGAACCGTGTACCCCACTCAACCCGGGTCCTCAGATTAAACTTCTAGGACTGAGGCTCCTCAACCTCGGGCTTGGGGGCATCCGCGTCCGTCATCTCCTCGTCCTTGTTGCCCTCACCCTTCGCCTGTTCAGCTGCTTTACGAGCTTCCTCCTCGGCTGCCTTCTTGGCGGCCGCCTCGGCGTCAAGCTTGGCCTGTAAGGCTTGGCGATCGGCCTCTACCTTGTCGAAATATCTCTGGATGATAGGACCGGCCATAGCACGGATCTCGTCTATCTTGGCGACATAGACGGCCTTTGTGGTATCCTCGCCCTCCTCATAAAGCCAGTCCTAAGGGTAAAAGGTCAGCCGCACGGCATCGGGAAGATGGATAAACACCCAAAACAAAACTTACCTCGCATTCGGTGAGTTTCGCCCTCAGCTTGTCCTTCTCTTCTTCGCTAGCAAAGTCGGCGAGCTGATCGTCCAGCTTGTTGCGCATATCGTAAATGTAGGTCTCGAGCTCGTTCTTCTTCTCTTCAGTGTCGGCCACGAGTTTATCTTCCATAATCATAGCTGCCTCCTTCTCGAACAGAGCCGCCTTAGTGTTGGCATCGAGAGAAGTAGTTCCAGCGACAATAGGCAGATCGCCCTTACGAACTTGCTTCTTAACCTTTCGTGTCTTGGGTTTGCTCTCCTCCTTCTTCTCATCGGTCTCCATGGCCTAAGAGGAACACAAGTCAGTTACACGTTACAGCCGCCAAAAGTTGCAGCGCAACAGAAATGTAGTAGAACGATCAAGGGAAACTCACATCAGCATCTTTCTTCTCGCCATCATCTTTCTTGTCTTCCTTAACCTCCTCCTCAACTTCTTGGTCTTCGACGTAATAACCACTCTCTACATTCAGAATGCCATGGATGTTAACCCTTGCCTTGAGCTTGCAGATCATAAATTCCGTCTTAGGGTCTGCCTTAACCCCCTTAACTGAGAAACGGCCAATGAAGGGAGATATCTTGCCGGGAAGGTCTTTGGGTTCCGAGTATCGGGCCTCTAGATCGAAAGGCTGCTTTCGGTAGAAGGTTAGGATTTTAGTGGAAGGTAGGACATTGCCCCTGCCGAAGACAGTCAAGCTCGTGTCCTCGTCAGGGATGTCCACGTCCTTTTCCCACGAAAATTCGATCGGGTAGTGGACAATATCCGCGACAGAGAAATCGCGAACCTTGAAGACGGGCGACAGGATAGCACAAGCAAATGCGCAACCTCGAGCAATGGCCTCGTCCTGATTGAGAGTGAACGAGAGGCCTTTGCCGAAGAAAGCCTGGATTCTCTCCTTGATAGCTGGCACACGAGTGCTGCCACCGACGAGTTCGATGAAATCGACATCGTCCTTGGTCAGTCCAGCATCGGCAAGAGCCCGCTCTAACGGTGCCGTGACCTTGTTCAGGAGCGGTTCAACCAACGCCTCGAATTCTTGCCGTGTCACCATAGCGTTGACGTCGATATCGTTCATGAGAGACTCGATGTTTAGGGGAGCCTGTTGATTGGCAGACAGGATCTTCTTTAGCTTCTCTGCACCAGCATCGACACGAGCCCATGCCTTGGGGTTAGACGCAATATCAATATGGTACTTGCCCTTGAACTCCTTCTGGAAGTGGTTGACTAAGGCCAAGTTGAAATCGCGACCACCGAAGTGGCGGTCGAAGGCAGTTGATTTGACCGACAGCTCGCCCTTCTTGAACTCGACAATAGAGCATGAGTAGTTGCTGTGGCCGATATCAACGAAGCAAACACGGCGCGGCTTCTCCTCTGGGCCAGGCAAATCCAGCTTCGTGATACCATAGCCCAAAGCGGCCGCAGTGGTATCATTCATGATTCGAAGAGGCTTGAGACCGGCGATCTCGGCAGCATCCAGAATGCTCCGTCGCTGGATGTCGGTAAACCACGGCGGCACGCTCAGGACAACATCGGCTACGGGTAGCTTCAACTCGGCAGCAGCAGTAGCCTTGACCTTGCCCAGGAACATAGCGACAAGTTGAGTAGCACTGAACTTCTCCTTCTTGCCCTGGTATGAAACCTCGGCGCCAACCTGGCCACCGCAGTCTACGAGGGCGGCCGAGACATACTGCGCCTCGATCTGGACATCGGGGTCTTGGAGGGCGCGTCCAGCCAGACGCTTGAGGGAGCCTACGGTGTTCTTGAGGTTGGAAATTTCTTGAGTCTTGGCCGGCTCGCCTATGTAACGGGCTCTGGGGCCGAATCCGACGAGGGAGCTGAGAGCAAAGGTTAGCGGGAAGGAAAGAAACTATCGCGAGCTAGGCGGGGTAACACTTACGGCGTCGCACGGTTGGAGACTTCATTGGTGATCTAATACCCAAATGACCTGTCAGCCTTACGAACAGGAGCTACAGTAGTATAAAACGGACCGGGGGGAGCGGAAGCATGACAGGGAGTTACGTACGACATCGACGCCTCGATTTCTCGCAACAGCAATAACTGTGTTGAGCGTTCCGAAATCGACACCTGGATGACGCTAATGTTAGTAAACAGGAGAATACGCAGCGACCAGGCGCAAGAGTATCTGGGCGAGGATAGGTAGCATACCAACAACGCTCATCTTGTCTGGGTAGATGCAACAACTGGGAGTAGTTTGGTTGCACGGAATGCTGCTGAGGATCGATGTAAGGGGGGATAGAGGGGCTAGAAGATATGTCGGCGATAAACAACAGAGCAGCTCGAAAAGAAAGATGCCAGGCTCGGGCGGTGAGGGAATGGTCGGAAGAGGGCGGGGAAGTCTATGTCCAGTCGTCTGCGGTTTGCGGCACTTCGGACGCTTTCTAAGGCAGTGACTACCTAGCACGACAGAATAGAATATGAAGCGATTCTCTTATAATAAGGTGTAGGAGAAAAAAAAAAAAAAGGTGCCCAAATGCGCACTGTAGGTGTAGACTGCCTGTACCTAATAATAAGGTGGGAGAGGGAGGGACAAGCGGGACAGGTCTGTGGTCGAATTTCTGCGTAGTCTAGCCTCACCCGGCCGACCCATTTATCCCTCTTTAGCCACACCCCCCTGGCGAGGGCGTGTACTGTAGTAGTTGCTCTGGCGCGAAACTTCTAGAGGCTTCAGGTAACTGCCAGCAATAACAAGAACAAACAATCCAAAACATTTCCAACGCATGCGGACCGCTCTTTAGCTGATCCCAGCACCTAAGTACTTACCTACTTCCTACTTCCTACATTTTCAGTTACGATATTGGTTATAAAGTCATGACCCAGCCAGAACCAGCCTTGTCTGTAAGCCATATCCTAACAATTCACACAACATCGGGTTAAATCTATGAAACGTCATGTTCCACTAAGCCTGAACCTGACTCTCTACTACCACACCTTTAGCTTTCAAGGTGCACTAAGAGCAAAAAAGGTTTTCATTATCTAAGGCACAGGTTCATTGCTTGCTCCTACAACAACGACGACTAGAAGCACCCCTCTCAACCACCCCCTTATCACCCCGCCTTCAGCTGTTATCGCTGCCTGCCTATCAATCGATATCACTTTCCAACACCCATAATAGATGGTGGGGTCAAACGTCAAAAACTTGCAGCTATGTGCTCATAAATTTTCCCTCCTGACCGCCCGCCCCGCCATTAAGCAAAAATAGTATCACACTTCTACATATGTACCTAGCCTAGCCTATATATACACGTAGGCTAGCCGGGTGCCTGGGTGTGTGTCAAGAAGTATTATTTCGAAACTATAGATGAGTCTCATGTTTCTTACTTTCACCTCTCGGAAATTTGTTTGGTGAGCGAAGTGGGGATAGAAGACATGTGTCACAATCTTCTTAGATGAAGTTTTTATATACCCAGGCAAGGCGATGATCGAAAAAACGTGCAGTCCTTACCACTGCTGGGGGTGGTGGGGACTGCCCGTTTTTTCGATCACCGCCTTGCCAGGTTATAAGAGGCATAGCTATTAAGAAAGTACCTGAATTAGTCGTCATCACAGCCCAAAGGGGAATGACGCAATACATACCAAATGAGTACCTCATAGGAGAGTAGGCAAACTAAGTAGTTGCCAGTTTTCCTTATCATTCAGCTTCAGTTATGAGATTACGTGGAGAGAAAGAGAGGAATATAGAAGGTTCTTCAGCATCGCCACGAGAGGACAAATCACACGCCGCCTAGATAGGTTTGACAGCTGATTAAAACAAGTTACTGATCTCCAATTCCTTGCTGTGGGTTAGGGTCTTCACGCCAAGTGCACATGGTCTACAGTTGGGCCGTATAATCTGGCTTGTTGCTGGTTTCAGCAGGTTTGACGGATTTCCTTTTGTTTCTCTCCTAGTCGACTATATGCTTCTTGTCTGCCCACGACGGCTCAATCCCGCGACACACAGCCTCATAATCGTGGAATCTTTGGTCATCCAACGTCAACTTTGGAGTTGTCCAGAACATAGTCCAATTCATATCCTTGAACTTCAGCGTGCCTCTTGATCGCTCAAAGTACCACTTGTTGACGGGATTGTCTTTTCGACTCCTCCAACACACCCCCTCAGGGAAACAGTCCCGAACCATGGCATTGAACACAATGTCCGCCACACCTCCCGCGCCCTGGCTCTTGCGGAGGACGGCAAACTTGTCCAAGTACGGCACGCGCCGGCTGAGGTCAGTTACCCCCGGAGGCGTCTCCCACGTCAGGATAGCACCTCCTTCATACTCGCCAGCTATTATAATGCCCGCCAGATTGCCGTTGACGCGCTTCAGATAGTGCTCAACGTCGAGTTTTCGTCCAAAGGAGTCTTCGATTAAAGTGGCCAACCGCGGGAGATCGATACAGGGATCCGTCAAGCTAAGGCTGTTCTGTCGCGGTTGGGGGGGTTTCCATGGTGTAGTTTTGGGATTTGGAAAGATGGTAAGAGGCATACCGCGCTTAGCCAATGTTGTTAATGATCCGATCTGGCACGTTCCAGTTGATGACGTGATTGGCGTGAAACGCTCAGTAGGTAGTGAAGGTGACTGGACCGGCTTGTCAGTCAAGAGACTGTGGATTAGTGGATTTTGTCCCCGCCTGGTGCCAACAAGGGCAAGATCCATCACGTTGTCCTCAGGCTTCCGCTCTTTCGCTGCCTCTTGTGGTGTCGTGATAATCGCTGACGAAGTTGGCGGAAGTAGAGAGAGAGCATCCCTCGCTAGCTTAGCATTCTCTAAGTGATGCGCTCTATCGGTCCCTGCACTTGATGATCCTGGTCCCGCTAGGCTCTCTAGCTCAGCTTCAACCTCGTGAAATTGCTGTTCAAGGTTCAAGAACAGATGTCTGCCTGTTGCTCGATTCTTCGCTGGAATGCCCCCTAGAGGGTCGAGAATGATGATACGGTAAACTTCGGCATATCTCAAGATTTTCGTGGCAGGAAATTCATCGTCGGGAATTTGCATAAACTGAAGGCCAGATAGTTGTCTTGTGAGAGCTAAGATAGCGTCATTCACATTGACGGGCTTGCGGATGCACGTATCTACCGTGTATCCGCATGAAGGTATTATGGCAATGAGATCATCCTGCAAGGTAGTCATGAGCTCACCCGGGTTCCCAACGAATAAATCTTGTGAAGTGAAACGTGACGCAGAGATTCCGTCTCGGTTTGCTATAGTTATAGGCGAGTCGATTACCCGTGCACCTGGAGAGTCATACTTGTCGATGGCTGTGGCGATACGTCTCGCCTGTGCGGCCGCGGTCTGTCGCTGGGTGGCTTCATCTTGGCCGTCACCATCACAATCAGCAACCACTACACTAACGAGACCGAGCTTCCTGAGGCGGCTCAGTGTTTTGGCGACTCCGTCAAATGTGGCGTTGTTCACAGTCTCGGGAACGCGGAACTTGACCAGGGCCACAAACAGGGGCTCTTGGATCGCGAGGTCCTGTTCCAACTTCGGACCAACTTGTATAGCGGCCAAGGCACCGTCACTGGGCTTAACGCTTCTTGATAGAAGAGCAGAGGGGTCAGATGCGTCACTACAGCCTTTTGGACGTGTTTGTACTGCAGTGCGTTGCTTGAAGCCTGTTGTCGATTTCCTCTCGAGGAAAGGCACAAACTTATTCATATAGGCCTTGGCATCTCGCTTAGTAACCGAGGTCTCGAGAACAGAAACCAAAAAGTCCTATTATCGTGTAAGCTCGTGATTTTTTTCACCTATGTAATGGAAATTCAGTACTCTTTCATGGGTCTTCTTCAGCTTTTGCGACTCCGAAATGGAGGCATAGGGCGACACAAAGGGCACTGCAGTGCCGCCGCCGCTGCTACTTGCAGGTCGCCCCGATGGGCGCGAGGCGAGCGTTGAGGACGTCCTGCCTGCTCCATGGGGCAATTCGTCTGTTTTGGTGTGACCAGAATGCTTGAGCAGTGGTGTCTGAAAGAAGAAACAAATAAGCCTTTGGTTACATCCAATATGCTTGGTCCAGCGGTGGCGTGGTGGTGATGGATGCACGACATATATACATATATACACCCATACATCGGTGGATATACACACTATATATGACGGCGGCGTGATTATCAAGGTAAGTGACTTACATTCCAGCCGGTGGCAACCTTCCTACACGTTGTTTGGCGTAGAATCATGACGCAGCGCACATCGTATGAATATTCCTGGATTTGGCAACCGAGGAGGAAATGTGTCTAGCAATTCAAGAGAGCATTGGAACAATTAGACGGAGGTAGGGAGCGACAGCGGCAAAGTCCCAAGTGAACTTTTATACCCAATCTCCAAAGGTTGTGAAACCTGCCTGCACAGAATCGCAGCGTACAGTACACACCGTGACTCAAAGCTCCATCGGTGGAAACAGGAATGTAACCTTGGAGGGGCGCCTCTAACCTTGACCGCACGAGGTATAAAAAGTAGTATGTACTACTTGCAAGTCCATAGCGGTAGCTAGGATAGTGATAACGGTACGATATCTAGTAAGGATTAGTTTAGTGGCAGGTACCTAGCTCGAGAGCTAAACCGCTATTAGGCAGTGATCTCTCCACTATAAATCTAGGTCGTCCCAACTCTCACCAAGCTGAACAACATATGAAACTCTTTATCTTCTCAGTAAGCGTCTTTGCGACCGTCCGATCCACTTATAACCCCGTCGTAAGATACCTATTAGTATTGGTATATCAGACGAAGTTGTAGGTAACTTTCGGGGGTAGATAATTAGCCAGAATCTACCTACAGACTCGGCTATAAGGTTTTTGAGTTAAGATACAGTTGAAGTGGTAAGTATCCTTTTTCTACCTCCTGTTACTGACCTCCACACGGCAAAGCATGCAAGGTCCACAACGTCCCCCATTGGAGTATTCCGTGGAAAGAAGTAGGACTGTAGTAGTATTGCCAAATCTGGTATCTCGTGTGCGTGTCTGTTAAATGAAAAGCTTTGGAGAAAGAAAAATAAACGGGCGAAGGCGACAGCATGGGATGACTGAGGGCTGGCAAAGCCCCTTTTAAGTAGGTAGTATATGAAGTCAAGCATATGCACTCGATATCTAGCTTTTAGAGCTTGCAACAGAGCCCATCCTCTGTGCCGTACTTTACGAAGAATCTCCCGACAATGCATGCCGCCCCTGATGCTCGCATTGCCCGCACGCCCCTATGCAAAAGGGGTTGGTATAGAGAATGTCTCCATCGGCTGGCCGCAGCAATGGCGACGAGACTTACTCCGTATAATCTTGAGAACACGGAGACCCAGAATTGATTGACAGCTTAGCTACTTTAAAACGGATATCCTGCTGTGGTATTGGATGTGTAGCCTTCCTAGACAAAGTACTACGGAGGCACGGTAATGCGGTTTATGTGATGCGATCCGGGATTTGCAAATGGGCTCTCTACCTGTATAGACGCCAATCTGCTACGCTGCTCAAGACTCGTTCTACCTCCTCTTCTTTCGTTGTAGCACTCATTGACACCTCACCCCTAGAAGCCTAGGCCATCAGGTTGCTGACGAAGCCGCTCTCCCATCGACCCGAATGATATGCAATACATGGGAGACATAGCACGATACCACATTAAGCACACAGAGGGAAATCAGACAGCCAGGAACGTATCTAGTGTATCTAACAGGCTGCTGACGAGGCTGATAGCTAGACTCAGGAGGGTGAACTGGTTTTGAGACAAGTATTGAAGTGACCCCATTGGACTCAGCGCCCAACGGGGCCCTAGGAGATAGGTTCAGTCTATATCTCGTGTGGCCTTCAAGCCGTTAATTGACTGATTTGAGAGGGTAGAATTGATGATCGAAGGCAAGGCAATTCAATTAAATTAACGAAAGTCTGCGCCTGTGTGTTTACTGTACCTTTTCTCATCGTGATGTCAGCTGTTCCTCATATACTTGGAATCTCAGCTTCCCATTGTGAGGAGAAAAGAAATTCGGCAGTGCTTCAGATGTGGACAGCCCGGACATACAAAAACTGATTGCCACGAATTGGATACGCATCAGGATAAGTCTGCTATTCCTGTGGCGAGCCTGGCTACAATAAGACCAGTTACTCCTTAACCACCACGTCGACATTGCGGTGAACCCGGCTATATCGCTAGTGAATGTCCTTCTACGGAGCGCTTCCAGTACAAAGCTAAGAGTCATATGAAGGTAAGCTTCCCAGGTCGCAGAAGTCTTTTGTCAACATTGCACCAGCCTCGGCCATCGGGCTAAGGCTGCCCTACGCGACCGTGTCGAAGGTGTGGTGATAACTATACGCAAGATAAATGCCCCGATTACCTAAATATGGACAAGCACAACAGAGGATCTAATGATCTCAGGACTGCAGCGAACAAATCCGGATTTAACAAAAGAAGACGACAAGAGTTATAGCAACGTATAGCTATGGAAAATCATATATGGAGCTTGGCCGAGCCATATAAAACCTACACATCAGACAAGTCTGGTCCTGGTGAGCCAATCGGCTCAGGAAGCAATATACCGACGACCAACTGGCCGCCTGATATACACCAAGCCGGCGCTCAATGACAGCCGCATCGGCAAATACCCGCTTCTCTCGGCCGACTACCAGCAGGACGAGCAGCTAGGGACTAATACAGCTGAAGAAGCATCACTGGACTTAGGCACAAGACTAGGAGGATAAAAGCAGAGTTGGCTCCTCGCCCTGCCTGGGTGCCCCTTGTTGGCAGACTTTGGGGATATCGTATAAGCGAGGATTATATGGTTAGGCCTATCTGATTATTCCATGTTTACGTCGCGACATAGTAATATTCTCTTGTCCTTTTCTCTATATGACTGTAAGCCAAGACTTCAGAATCCAGAAGAGGAATGTACGAGGCGGAGGGTATGCTAGAGAGGCTTCATGAAATTCTCGTCGAACGTGTCACCCACAACGTCGACGGTATTACCGCCAACAATACTAAGAGGTAAAGACCTTGGTCGAGGCACCAAGTACTTAAGGAAGAGGATATAATAGCAAACTAGATGTTGATAGTATTGGAAAGCGTACACCTTCCACCCTGATTGTGTGTGTTTGCCCGCATAATCAACAAAAACGCCGTGCGTGTTCACCTCGAGATCCTTCCCTATCCCCTTGCCACTTGCTACTCAACTCAACACCCAACCCTTCGCCTACCCTACTCGGAACCTCGCCATCCTTATTCCCTCCGCCCAAATTCCCTCTACCAAAAATTGCTACTTGCTTTCCACCACGCTCACCACATCAGCCAAGCAATGAAGACATTCCTCGCTCCCTTGCTAGGCGTCTACGCGCTCCTCGCCCTAGCTTCTGCTATCCAGATCGTCCCTGGCGGTAATGGCTCGCTTCCGCTGCGGTCTAGCTATGATTACATCGTTGTCGGGGCCGGTATTGGCGGTCTTGTCGTTGCTAATCGGCTTTCTGAGGATGCTTCTGGTAGGTCTACCAACTGTACATATATACCTAATACTCGCATCGCTCGCATCACGCTGGCGTCTCATGTGTATATGCACATACACGTACACATACATGGTATACTAACGCGTATGCTTCTCAAGTATCGGTCCTGCTCGTAGAAGCTGGAGAGCTGTAAGTCCCCACGTTGTGTGAATATTTAGCTCAGGGTACTCACCGTCATGATTAGTTCTAACTATTGTTTGAAAACAGAGACCATCGCGCAGAAGATGTCACGGTGCCGGGAAATATCGGACAGGAGAGCCCGTCGCGCTACGAATGGACCGTGACGACGACGCCGCAGCAGTTCCTGGATAATCAGACGCGGACGTTCAGTCAAGGACGCGTTGTGGGCGGTAGCACTATCGTGAATGGTTTGTGTTGGACTCGAGGTTAGTACGTTGGGGTATATACTATGCTCATCCTTTTCTGAGGATTCCTGGACTAGGACGATAGGTCGCCTGATCTAGGACTTCACACTTCTACTCTTGTTTCCACTCTTGTGTCTTTTCGCAAACTCTCGAGATGCCAGAGCTACCAGCCTGAAATAGAACAGCGATTTATTAACTCTGGTTTCTCTGAGCAGGGGCGGCCGCGGACTACGACGCCTGGGAGAACCTGGGGAACCCCGGCTGGGGATGGATGGACCTGCTGCCGTATTTTATCAAGGTGCGCAAATCATCCTTTTCATCCTGGCATCGATAGTTGCGGTCTTGAATACTGACTGATCCACGCTCCCGGCATAGTCTGAAAATTACACGAGGCAGAGTAGCCCAGCGACGCAAGCCAAGCATGGGAGACATGGACCGGTCCAAGTTGGCTCTCCACGTTACGTCTATAACCAGACCTGTGAGCATTCATTCATTGATTCAAATAGTTTGGTGATATATTTCATTAGATATTTCATTAACATGAACCTATGCAGACAATTTCCTTAACGGCGTCCAAGAACTCGGTATCCCCCTGAATGAAGACCTCAACAGCGGCTACGCGACAGGCGCTGACTTGGTCTCCGGAAGCATCTTGATGTCGAATCAGTCACGAGCTGATGCCCGCACGGCATATCTGGACCCGGTCCTCTCGCGGCCTAATCTTGAGCTGTTGACTGGCCACACGGTCACTCGTATCCTGAGCGGAGTTGTTGGAAACCAGACCGGGCAGGGCATAACTCAGAGTCGGATCGTCAGAAAAAGATACGGGAAAGTTACTGTTACTGGCGTTGAGGTAAAGTAAAGCAGTTTCGCATCCATATAAGCCTCTCCTTTGTGCTATGGTCTATTTAGATCGCCCGGTACGAGCTTTCGTCGCTAACTCTTCGTGACGCTAGCTCGCGACTAACTCGACGACCCAAAAATATACTGTTTCTTGCAGAAGGGAAGCGATCCTAGCCGCAGGAGCCATCCTGTCGCCTGTTCTACTCCAGATTTCTGGTTTCGGGCCAGCTGAACACCTGCGTAATCTCGGTGTGAATGTTTTGGTAGATCTGCCCGGAGTCGGAAGCAACTTACAAGATCACGCGATGATCCAGCCCATGTACAAATGTGAGAGCAGAGTTTCCGCTAACAAGTACTTGTGTATACTGATATGCGGCTAGATACGGCGCCGAGCGCGTTCTCAGCCCTGGATATCATTGGCGAAACGAGACGCATTGTCAAGGAAGAGTACCTCACTAATCGCACAGGTAAGGGGATTGACTGGATCATATTTGACAGGGGATTTGGCTGATCTTTGCGAAGGGCCATGGACTGCAACGATGGTTAATGCTGTGGCTTTTCCCGCGCTTGGTCAGTTACCCTCGGAGCTTCTTCGCCTCATTACGAACGAATCAACGCCAAATCTACCCCCGACGTACGATGCCACATTACGTGCTGGCTATGACGCGCAGAAAGCCCAGATACTTTCTTTGCTTTCCCGCCGCGACGTTGCTGCTTTTGAGCTTATGGCAACTTCCTGGGGCCAACTGGCTATCGGCGCAATGCATTCACTTTCCAGAGGCACAATTCATGCGCGCTCGTCTTCGATATTCGATAATGAACCGCCAGTCGTCGATCTTCGTTTGTGCTCGCATGCCTTTGATTGCAAAATCCTGCGGATGGGAGTCGAGTTCAACGACCGTCTCATTGCTACCGATGCCATGGCTGCACTGCTCCCTGTACCACCACCGGGACTAGCAACTGAAGATCTGAAGAATAGAACGGCACTTATGGAAACCATCAGAGGCATGGTGCGCACAGAGTTTCATCCTTCGGGTACGGCTGCAATGATGCCACGTAGTGCCGGCGACGTCGTCGACCCGGGCCTCAAGGTATACGGGACGAGGAATTTGAGGGTCGTAGATGCGAGTGTCATGCCGCTGATTCCTAGCGGACACATACAGTCTGTTATTTATGCCATTGCTGAGAAGGTATAGTGTCGCCTCCTATTTATTCTTTTAACGACAGCAAAGAAAGCTGCGCCTATCTTGGACTAGCTGTATATCAATTTGCTAATATGCTGTACGAGTTAGGCTGCGAACATCATCAAGCTGGAGAACTAGGGTAGTCATCTGCCATCGACGTCTCCTCGACTGCCATCTTCTCCGCACTAACCATAAAGCGTTTTCAGAAATCTGCTTGATAAAAGGTATCAATGGCTGTTTGAACAGTCACGAAGGATATAGACCTTGAAGGCTATCGTGGATTTTCCGCATCAATATCGCACATTGCCTACACGGCACCCAGAGCATAGCTATGATAGTCTCGGTATATCGAGTCAGTGGAACACGCGCGATAGAGGCTTCTTAGAAAGAACTGTCCGGGAAACTCTTCGAAGCAGAGACCTCGATGGCATTTAAATAATATGGAACATCCTCCGACGGGGATAATGGGCTAGAGCGAAGTGGTTTTAATCTGATGTTCGATTCATATGAACGATAGCTGTTTGCCTCGAGGGCATGGTATACTTGCATGTTGTAGACAGATGCCATCCGGACCATCGTTATGAGAAGAGGGAGAAACTACCTACGTAGAACGCTGCTTATTAGGGTTTTGTGTCTATGCGTGCTGTTTCATCTTGTACCTAGGTACTAATTATTGAGATCGTTGTCTCATGTTTAGGCGCGAAGTTGCCTAGATGAGATAGTGGCTTGTCAGATGGGGAATGGACGGCCAAGCCAATCAAATGATAGGGATCAATATCGAATTTAGTTTTTCCATAGACAAGAGCAGTCGAAATTTTTGATTGGCCAAGCTGCTCGAACTACCAAGATAGGTTTGGCTCCAATCGGACCAGAACCCACCCACCACAATCAGCCAAGCACCAGGATGCCCCCACCAAGGGCTATAAGTATGTGTCCTCTCTCCCACCCTCTTAGATCTTCTCTCCTTTTTTCTTCTTCATACTTACCTTGAGGGACCATTTGAAGCTCCAGAATTTCGAATGGTAGGACAGGAGACCTGCATTGCACAGCGCGGAGTTGACTGTTCTGTATTATCCTTCGGGATCGTACTCCTCGCAATTTTTGATGTCTTAACCCTTTCATTTTCGTTGTGTGCATTGCCTTGTGCAATGCCATGAGGAAGATGAGTTTTGCTCGTTATTCCGCTCGCTTTGGCGTAGCTCCCTGTTTTCCCTTCCAACGTTAGTTGCTTTCGGCCGTCCACGTATTGCGTCTCGTAGATGTAGTTAACCAGTATCAACAACCTTCAATGTAAGCTGCGCCGTCGACCTAAAGATTGCTCTGTATTGCGTAGATTGGCTCTCCACAGCGCTTGCGTCTGTCTTCGTGCCATCCGAAGTCACGCCATGTTATGCCATTGACATTATCATAGCTCCCAGATGCGCGTCCCCAATTACGTCAAAGGCTCACGTTATGCAGATGGTAGCTGTCCACAAAACATCGCACAATGCCACAGCTGTGCTACTCTATGGATTAGTATGATTCGTCCTCTGCGGAGGGAAGCGCGAGTTCTTCGTCATGTATCTCGAGCCAAAAATGGTAGCCAATGATGTTCGCAAGCCCTATCGACCCATCTTTCGCAAGCACCCTTACTGTAATGTGTGAATTTTACCTTCTCTGCACTGCCTCCCTTGCCCCCACCCTCCATCCATCACATGTGGTCATCTGTTTGCTTCTCAAGCTTCTCATCCGTCGCCACGGATGCACGCGCGCATATGCAACACACAGCTTTCGAAGGACATCGTGCAGGTTGAAAAGCGGTGAGAGCGGCCGCAACAGGGTGGCTTCACTTTCACCTATGAGCACCTATCAGTGGTAAGTAATGATTGTGGAGGGGAAGGAATTCAGCTGTTGCAACGACGCCGGGCGGTCCACGGCCCACGGCTTCTCCGTGTGGTTACAGATGCGTCATGCCATCATCACTCATAACACCCTACGGACGGCGGTAACAAAAATAAAACGTCCGTGGCCCGACACACATGTCTTATTATCGAGTAACTAATTTCTAGTATGAGATAAATTTCGACGCTGAGTCGCGCCCCTCGAAAATTGGGTACGAGTACACATGAGGAGGGGGACAGGCAGGGTTGATACTAACCCAGCGACGGTGCGGAGTCCGTTTGGGATCTTCCCAGTAGAGATGTTAATTAATATCTGAGACGGCAACTGTAACTACTTCTTTTAATAGGTGGTCGTTTCGCGTCCGACATGGATGCGAAAACCCCTCCCCTACGCAGTAAACTACTGATGGACTGGTATCCCATGAGGATACAGGTTAACTGCCTCTTTGACATCTCGAAATTGGTATTCATCGGGAAGGGTCTTCTGGCGGTGTTCCAGGCTCCTCAAATAAAAAGGGCATCATATGACGGAGGCAGCTGTGTCACGGCAGGTTGCCTGCCATTCGCTAATGCGGCGTTGGTGCAGGAGTGGCCGAGCATAGCTAACCAGGAGCGTGCAACGGATTGTCATATAGCTGGGTAGGACCAACAGCGTCTCCCAAACGAGCCCTTTATCTTTCTTGTCGATCGAGGTGCTTGGGCAGTTTTATTTTATTGGCCGTTACATCGGTCGCCGTGGGAAAGTTACTTACTTCAGTACAGCCCAGCAACCTGGTGCAATATCTCTCACTGATATCACCGAGGTATGTGATAGTATTGGCCTCCGCTGCATGAATCATCAATCGGAGTCGAATGGGTGGTCGAACCCTGTCGGTCAGATTTTTCTCGCCAGTGACCACTCATCCAGCCATACTTAACCTATTGAGCATAACTTGTTTTGGCGCGACGCGGCCAGTACTGTAGGTATTCGGGAACATACCCTGCAGGGAAGACTGGCGTTTTCCGAATCATCGGCCGTGCCATCGCTTTCCAGTCTCTTTCCACCCTACACTATTACACGACTAGATCTGCAGGTAAGATAACATCGGCAGGACGTTCGCTCCGGTGCTCTGTTAACCCTACATGTGCCCATCGAAATATCAGAGGCTTTGATTCTGACCATCTTGCCAACGAGCCTTGCACTCGACCACTGTACCGAAGGACACGGAGTATTGTATCACAGTTCATTGTGACATCAGCGAATAAGGACTGATCTAGGGAGATTGGAGACGAGGCTCTGTTCCCGACGCTGACCGTTATTACCTGCGCGATCCGAATCATTTAGAGCCGAGGACATCGTTCTGTAGGGAGGAAGTGGCACGTGTTTTCCGTCACTTCCTACTGGCTTTCAGAGTCGTTGGTTATTGTAGCTGAGGCATGAATTGCCGAACTTGGAAGCGAAAGTTGGCCGTCGCACGCATCCGAACATCCCACCCCAAAAAACATCTTACACGCCTTACCTTCTGCGTTCTATATGCGAGCGACAACATCGAAATCACATATCATCAGGCTGTGCTTCGACTCCAGCTTGCACTCATAAAAGACTAAGAACCCGAGAGGCCCCAAGAATAAATGCAGTTTCGGGCTTTTAGGTACCTGGCGACGCCTAAGAGACAATTGGGGGAGAGAGGGGGCTCTCGGCCGGCTTAGGAATGGCTCGTGCGAGGAATAAGACAGGGGACAAGGACAAGGGCCGGGCACCGAGGACAGGGACAAGGATGCAGGTGAGCCCAGTGAGGTGAGCTCTGCACAGTACTCTGCGACCGTAAAAAGTAGGTCTGATTGGCTGATAAAGACGTATCAAAACCGGCGCATACGCAGTACGTACTAGGCGCATTTCTGGACTAGCCTTTGCGCCTGAGGCATATCTGTTTTGAGGTAGGTACCCATTACGTACTGCCTTGTGTAAGGTGGAGGAGTGAGTTGGGCCGGCGCTCAAGTGACGGAATGTCTTTCCTGTGCTCTGCCCCCGCCTCAGATTCCAACTAGCGCAGCTACTAAAACTATGCACACTAGTGGGCTTAGGTAGGTACACCTGGAGGTACCTACATGGTACGGTACAGTCTATCACAGTTTAGTCGATACTGTGCGGTCCCCCTTTGCAGGACCCTCACTCATCTTATCATGCCCGCTTGTCGCTTATTTGTTCTTCGCATTTCCCCATTCATTCAGGAAGACCTGCCCACTTCAACATCCAAGAGCATGCCTGCTACCTATTGTACCTTACTTACTCAGTCTAGTGTACCTAGCAATGCAGGCAACACTGGACGAGAATGTCCTGTGCGCGCAGACTTGCGACTGCTCCTCTTTTCCCCTCTATCCTACCCGTCTCTCCTTCATACCAAGCCGAATCTCACCCTCGTCTTTCATTGTCTTCTGTGTTCTAGCCGACTCAGCCAAACTCTCATGCTTTAGGCGTACAGCGTCCATTTATTTGTGACGAGCTGTTCTCTTGCCTTTTACCCTCTGTCGGGCTTTTCCCAAACATGGAACAATACAACAATAAACATCACGCAAAAGGTGGGTGTTCATTTTCTCTCAGTCATATCTGAGAACCTACCTTGGTAGGAGATATTCTTGGGCTTCCTTCCTTGGCTCATCTCTCTCTCCATCGTCAGTTGCCGCATCTGACTCCTTTCCGCTTTCCTCTGCCTCATTTTCCCACCCAACACCAGCTGCCCGTCAGTGGTGGAGGCTTTGCTCAGTTGGTACGGCAGACACCAAGCCGCTACTGGGCCGCTACCCCGCCCCGTCACCCTGCAAGCCCACTATGGTTGGTTGGCTCGCTGGCTGACTGGCTGGTTCCTCTGCGCGCTACCGCCCAAGGGGGCGTTGTTAGCCAGCTACATTGGTAGGTACCTTCGTTGTTTCTCATACCTTCTCTCCGTGGAAGTTGTGCAGGCGGACGTGGTAGCGACACTCGGTGATTCTCGCGATGTCGCTTCCCCCGTCTGATGCAGCCGGTTACTGGCAGCCCAGTACTCCTCTATTGTTACCGAGTCCGTCTGGCTCCTTATTCCTCCTATATCTGTTCGAATCATCAAGACTTATGCACGTTTGGCGCTGTGTCTTATCTCCTATCTATGTACGTAAGAAACGTACCTCGTCAAGTATCTCTTAGCCTGAGCCGTGCCGGGGCGCACGTACCACCTTGCTGCCGGCATGGTACATCGCGTAGGTATCTTTTTATGTATTTTTTTTATTTTTATTTTTCTCGGTTTTCTTTCCCGTCTTTCTTCCCTGCCGCTAACCCAGGACACTGTGCCATGATCAACTCATTGCACTGTATTCGCACTGGCAACTGGCACCCGGTCCTGCACCGGGTTCCATTCCCAATTCCCCATTCCCCCAGCAGCCACTGGCTTTTTGCGAGTGCTCGACTGCCTGCTCTCTCCTCGCTCTGCTCTGCTCCCGGCCCTGGCAATAGTACAACCATCCCAGCACCAGCAGCAGTCACCAGCACCAGTACAGTTTTACGGTAGGTTGGTCCACTACCTAGATTACTTAGGTAGGTACCTACTTAGCTCATAGCAGGCAATTTTGTCTGCCTCTAGGTACCAACCAATCTGTTTTGGCTGGTTTCCTGCTCCTCCCTCACCACCACACGCACACACCACACACAACACACGCCAGTCGTCCCTCGCCTTCTTCCTCCTCTCTCTCCATCCTCCTTTTCCACCTGGAACATTCAATCAGCGCCACCAGAGACTCGTCTTCCTCGGATACAACGCCTTGAATCTCTCGAAAGCGACATTACCTTTACTTAATATCGACTCGTCTCTCGCTTCCGCTCCGCTCGAGTCTCTTTTCTCATTGGGGCGCATCATCCCTCGTCGAACCCTCTCGTCCTGCCACGGTCTCCTGCGCGACTCTCGACAATCTTCGTTTCGTCCCTACCTGTTTACATTTCCTACGCAGTTTTGTCTCTCTTTCAGAACATTTTTTACCAGGGTGGATCTACGAAGGTGTCCAGTGTCTGAAAACCTCGAATCTCTATTGTTATTGTCTTGCTCTTTGTGCACTTATTGCCGCCGTCGCCGCCGTTACCGCCACAACGAGTCTTCTACTGTATCGACCGTCACTCGCCTCCCTACCACTTTCCCAGCAACTGCGACCTCAGTCGTGCCCGACGCATGACCTCCACACGACTCATTTCGCTACGAGACGACCGTCGAGCACTACGTTATCGTCGCGTCGAAACACCACTCGTCGTCATGCCACCCGTAACCTCCAGATAAAAATACCCTATCACTACCACTCCCAGCATCTCACTTCGTGAGGTGTGTCTTAGATTATGACAGAAAAGCCCCCCTCCCTCCTCACGCATTCATCGACTCCGAGTCAGACGGTCGTCCTCAGTCCCAAGTCCGCACTCGCCATATCCAACCATGTGCCCAACAAGACTCTGGCGCCGGCAGAAGAAGAGCCATATACGATTAAATGTATATGCGACTTCACTGACGATGACGGGAATACGATATACTGCGAACTCTGCGATACATGGCAGCATATCGAATGCTACTACCCCTTTAACATGGTTGAGGTGCACCGAGACGACTTCAATCATTCCTGCGTCGATTGTAACCCGCGGATGTTGGATCGATTGCGAGCCAACGAGCGCCAGATTCTGCGGCAATCCAACGGAACCCGCTCCGACAACTCTGAACGAAAAACGACCAAGCGGCCCCCACCGAAGGGCCAGAAGAAGAAGGCGAGACCTACGGATTTAGGATTGAATAGCCACAATAGCCCCGAAAACAACGCCAAACAACCCAGCGATTCGATTCACACTCACCAGCACAAGAAATCAAAGAGTTCTCACCGCCCCAGTCAATCCGTCAGTTCCCAAGCCGCGAAACGTAGCCCTTCATATGGTCAAAAGACAATGAACCCCCATGGCCATCCTCCCAGTCCAGCGACTACACCCTCAGATCTTCCCCATGAATTCGAGATACACAACTACTCCACTGGATTTATGGACTTATACAAGGAAGATCGAGACGTCGCGATTGTCCAGACAAATTCGTTTGCGAGCTTGATAATATCCAACCTCCTTTCGTTATGGTTGCGAGACGGTGAAAAGCTAAGGCAAGAAACTGGGTGTGATTATGGCGATGTTTTCCAAACTCTACCACCTAACATCGACTCAGTTAAGGTGTCACCTCAAGTTCGCTCGAAAAAGCTACCAGTGGGTTCTGACACCGTTGCTCACTGGCAGTACCTAGCTTCTCCCCAGACAGTTGACAAGAATATCCCCCTCGTTGAGCTTAACGGTCAAATCGGCATTCAGAAGGACTATTGCCAAGATCCCAGTAATCGATGGATAGACCTCTCTTCTCCGCTTCCATTTGTTTTCTTCCACCCGATGCTCCCTCTGTATATTGACACCCGAAAAGAAGGCTCTCAAGCACGGTATGTGCGCCGGAGCTGTAAGCCAAACGCCACCATAGATACATATCTATCAGAGGGATCTGAGTATCATTTTTGGCTTGTAAGCGATCGGCCCATCAGAGCTAACGAGCAAATCACGATCCCGTGGGAGTTTCACCTCCAAAAAGACGTTGCAAGGCGATGGCTACAACTTCTGGGTCTCAGTGACGACACGGATAAACAGCCCGAATTCAATGAAAAGGAGACGGAGACCTACCAGAGCATTGCTGCGTGGGTGCACACTATCCTCTCCGAATATGGCGGGTGTGCTTGTGACCTAGGACCGGAATGCGCATTTGCTCGATTTCACACAACTTATATTGCGCGAGCGAACGGTAAGGAGAAAGGATCAAAGTCAAAAAAGGCCCGCAAATCCAAGGCCGGTAACGTTTCGCCAACTAGCGCAGGCCAAGCGACGAATAGTCGCGCACCTAGTGAGGGCCGTGCCGAAGATGGCGTAGACAACGATTCTGCATCCTCAAAGAGCAAGCCTCCGAGTCGCGATATGACACCTGCCCCACGTCAGGGCTCGTTTGACACAATGGGTGTTTTGACCGAATTGACTGACCGAGACAAGCGCAAAGTTCAGATGGTCGAAGACTCGTTTCGCCGCATGGAACAACAGCAACCGCCGAGGAAGAAAAAACGAACCTCGGACGGAACTAATAGCGGGACGTCGGGCACCACATCGAAAGCAAAGTCGAAAAGCGCATCGACAAACACAGCAGCGAACAGTAGTGCGGCAGAAAGTCGGTATGTAGATGCTGGTACCTCTGGCAGCCTTGGTGGCTCGCCTGTCAGCGCAGTCTCACCAACATCCGCCAATCCAATCAAGCAATCGGGCCAACGTAATTCGATCTCGCTTCCCCCACGAAATACATCACAAGGTCTTCGTCCTGAATATCGTGATATAGCTGTACAGACGGAGCCGGTGGACGGGGCCTGGTTCAGCGATGACCGGCCGATTCACAAACCAAAGAGGCGAGTGGTTTCGTTATCCAAGCGGCTGCTTGAAAGTAGGCATCGGCTTCGAGCTGAAGATGAATCGCGTCGGGCAAGCATAGCCACTTCTCCAACCTCGGTAGCATCAGCCTTCGTCAAGATGGACCTGGACTCCCCCACGAGGGAACAAACAGGCATTACCACGACTGTCCCTACTCCAGAAGCAGCTAGTAACACAACCATGCGGCGAAAGTCAGTAGCCACAGCGGTATCTGAGGATACACCGATGAGCGATGCCCCAGTGGTGTCACCCCCAAGTACCAAAGCCGCACTCGTTGATGGATCGACACCCTTAAAAGCTGCAAAAGTAAAATCGCCTGAACTTCGAGTCCAATTACCCCCTGTGCCCGTATTCAATGCGGTACCAACTTCGACAGCAACGCCCGTGTCTGCAAATGGGAGCGTGGTCCAGTCTCCATTCTCTTTGAGTAATCCTCACAGCCCGTTTGGACCTCCAGCCGTGAATGGTGTCGCTATACAACCAAGTCCTGTGAAGAAGAAGCTCAGCCTGAGCGAGTATACCAAAAGTCGGACTAACAAAGCCGCCGCTGCGAAGTCATCAGCGTCCTTGAAACCACCTACTACAATTATCGAAGAGGCTAAATCGCCTATCAGCACAGATACAGTTATGTCTGAGTCTCCAGTTATCGAGAAGAGCGTGGATACTTAACAGGCGTTGGGTTGTTGGCCTCATTCTACATTTCTCTGTCGTATAAAGACTTGAATGTGTGCTTCAGGAGTTACGGGAATGAGTTGTCTCAAACTTTGGTTCAAGGTTAATTTCATGTCCGGCGTTGGGGACAATGGCTTCAATCATGGCGTTTAAACGGCAGAGCGCATGGACACAGGGATCCCAAGATTATTCACCTGACAACAGGTTGGCTTTTCAGTGAGCATGCACAATACCCGTGAACGGGACGGTCCTGTTGGTCCGCCTCGACGCGATGGCGGGCTGGAATCTCTGAGGATCCAAGCAAAGTTCGAAGTAGTGGTGTCGTGATCACCAGGCACTCTTCCAATCCCCCCTTTTCTTCCACGCTCCCAAATACGGGGTGGCGTCGGACAAAGGAACAGCAAGAGCGCTGCTACGAGCCATCAGAGCGGCCGTATATGTATTACTAAACAAGGCGACACATGCCTCGGGTGAAAAGGACTTTACGACATCTTTGTATGTATTGAATTGCATGAGTAGGCACGTAACAGAAAAGCGTTTTTGGTCGAGGACACTACGTGGCTCGTTAGCTATGGCCGAGCTGGATGGAGACGAGACTAGGACTGAAGGGAGGGTCCTACAGCCTTCATTGGGGAAGAATCCAAGAAAACTCTCACGTTAACCACTTTGTCTGAACATTTAAGCTGAACATCTATGCTGTGAACTGATCTGCATGTTAGCTCACTCTCCTTGTAACTTGTGTACGTTCAAAGAATGAAAGATGCCAGGGCTCATGCGGACTGCGTGTTCTCCATCGCAGAACTTGAGTTATATAAAATGATGGGGTGTGCGTGGCAATACCTGACACTTCAGGTAAGACAGGCAAGCAGGCAGATAGATAGACAGATTGTTGAGGCCAACGCCCGAGTAGAAGTGGGGGTCGAACATAGACGTACCTTAGGGTCAGTAGCCCCATCGAAAATGACAGGAATCTGATTGGTTGGGGGGCACGCTCTGGTTGGAGACTTTCAACTAGGACTAACTAGGTACCTAGGTAGGCAGGCAGGCAAGAGTACCTCGTCATCAGACAGCCACGATTTAGGCTTTTTTTGCGGCGTAAGCCTCGTAGTATAACATGCTATGTAGATGGATAGATGGATGTATTTATAGGGAAGGGGTTTTGTTGAGTTTTGTGACGATGGACTTGGACGAGTATAGACGCGAGGCGTAGCGCGCTGGGGGGGACGCGTGGGGAAAGGTATGTGTCTCCTCCGTCTGCTTTGCTTTGCTTTGCTTTGCTTTGCTTTGCTTTGCTTGCGTGTTTTGCTTATATCGTTGGGAAGATCGTATGTTTGGAGAGAGGAGGGTTGGTGACGGAAGGACAGTGAGACGCGAGGCGGAAGAGGAGAGAAGAGGACAGGTAGGCAGGCAGGTAGGTAGGTAGGAAGGATATGGTGGCTGAAAAGTAAATTGCAAAGTAAGGGGGTTGTAAGTACGTACGCAAGCAATGAGGTAACAAACCTACCAACCTAGGTAGCCAGGTGGTAGGTAGGTAGCGTTTGTCAGCTTTTCTACCTTTCGGCTTTAGAGTTTGCTCTCGCTCAGCTCAGCTCAGCGAGAGAGGTGTTGGTGTCAAACGGCCGTCGTCGTCATCGTTTTCTTCCGCTTCTTCGCTCTCGTCGTATATCTATCTACACGACGGCATCCTCGGCCAAGTCCACAGCTGGAATATCGGTATAAGTCTCGTCTCATCGTAGTAAGGGACACAAACAGTTAAGTCTTGGCGGCGGAGGAACGCTTCGAGAAGTAAACATTGCTTTATAGCCATTGAATGGTGTCGTATGAATATGCTGCAAGAAAGAGTGGGAAATAGTATAGCTTGTCTGGCCTGATGTGTGTTATGAATGGGAGATAAATGGTAAATGGAAGAGGAAAGGAAGAGAGCGGGTTAAGGATAGAGAGAGGTTACCGAGGACTCGGGGCAGCCCTGTTCCCCTACCACACGTCCCCGCCTCTTTGCTCATTTTAAGTTTGTTTAAAACAAAAGGGCAGAGTATATGAGACGTTAATTACGGCCCGTACCATTCGCTAGCGGTGGAAGGATAGAAAGCGCGGGTTTGTTCTATGCGCTCTCTCTCTGTCTGTATCTCTGCAATGTGAGTAGAAGAAGAGATAGAAGTCTCCTGAGAGTTGGATTTGGGGAGTTGATAGTTGACGGGTGACACTTCCTAGGTAACTAGGTGAGCAAATGTAGACAAGAATGGTTTCGGGGGCGGGAGGCGAGGCACGGATGAACCACACAGGCCGCCATGGGGGTTGTGTTCGTGCTTGTGTTACCCAGCTCGCCGGCTGTTATCGCATCGCTAACGCAGAGACAACATACAAAGAGTTCGCCCTCGCTGGGGTTATGGTTGCCTTGTATCACGAGGCTGGGAGGCAGGATTCTGTGTAAGGCACCCTTCGAGAGTTGGGTTGCCATGGAAGGATCTGTGTGACTTGCTGACAGGGTGGTGTTGGTGGCGTGTATGACCTGAGTTTCTGGGGTCCAATTTGATGCCGTTATGTAAAGCTATTCTTTATAGTTTGGGCCTTTGAATAGCTTGGCTAAATTTAGCGAGTAGGGGGTTAGAAGTTGATTGTGTTGGCTTGAGCTAATATGGGTATGAAGGGATACTGTTCAGCTAAAGGTGAGTTGATATGTATAGGACCAGTCCCTCCGGACAGGGACTTCAGGGCTGTCGATATAATTGATACTGTAACTACGGCTTAGAGTCACGTGAACTGTGAACTGTGAACTGTGAACTGCGAACTGTGAAATGTGAAATGTGAACTGTGAACTCGGGGACCTGACATCAAGTGCCTCGATCAAAGGTATGAGCAATAGAGACTAAGAGAACCTGGGACAGAGCATGTACATTGTGTAAATGATACAAGAGACGTCTAAGGTAAGTGGTGATAGAAAGGACCAGCAGCAGCGGTTCTCGCACTCAACTGTTAGTTAATTTCGTGCTAAGTTTCAAGAGAGTTTGAGTCTTAAGCTCGCTCTTCTGTGCAAGCGATGGTGCTGGCAGCTGTCCCGCGTCTTAGGCTGTACAGAAGACCAAGAAGAAATTCCGATCGTCTGGGAGTGAGTTTTTCTTTCGTTGCAGTTATTTGTTAATTATTGTAAGCTAACTTTCTAGTTCAGCCCTACGCAACCTATCATCTGATTTGAGAACCAGCTCAAGGTTCGCAGCTACTTGTCTTGGTAAAGGTTGCCGCTTTAGCATCCATTGAGCAGCCCACTAAAGCAAATACCAATACGACATGCTGGTGTCTTTAAATTGCTTACCAACTTTGAAACTTCCGTTTATCGCACCTATTTGTTTGAAATCGAGTTGCTCAGACAAAAGCTTATATTATAGAGGTGGTACACATGGCAGTCCGGAACCGGCAGACTGATTGAAATCGTACAAGGCACTCGAATCTTCATTAGTCAGAGTAATTAGGACCTAGTCAGGCTGTCGCGGTCTGGATCTGTCTCCTTGCGTTTTAATGCAGCGTAACGGGCCCAGTATAGGTGGCATGGTTACAGTATTGGATTAAATGTTACAATATCGATTTAGCCTGGGAGACATACGCCCCAGATCTAAGCTGAGTACGGAGATATGACCGGGCGGCACCGGTAACCTCGAAAGTTGTTCATATTCACCGTGTCTTCTTCGTTTGGGTCCTTGTGTAAAGGAACTCATCACCTACGTGGTTAAGTCAGGAACGACAAAACATTTGAACATGCGTTTCGACACGGTTCCGCTTCTCCTATCGGCCACATCGGCTGCCAAAGGCAACGTTGTTCCAAAGGACGTCGGGGGCTACGTCTGGAAAATTACACAGTGGCAGGCCGGGCTTTCTCACGGCAACCCAGCCGAACCAACGACCAGCTGGTATTGTAAGACTCAACTTCCTCTCAGACTCAGCCTTAACTGTTTGATCATACCGTTGCACGGCTATGCACGGGATGACATTCGAAGGCGACATATAATGACGAGTAGCTAAGAGCCAGTAGCTTTCACTGTTTCCGGTTCTGTTTACGGCTCCCTGGCATCTGAATCTTACATCCCAGCATTCGGGGCGACCTGCAACGGATTCGGGGCTGGGTTCCCATTGTCTTCGAACTATAGCGAGTGCACGATAAACTCGGAAGTCAGCGAAACTGGTGCCTTTGTATCAGCAAGGATTGTCCCTGGGGTGGACAACGTGCAGGCACACATCGCTATAAGCTATGTGTTCTCAAACACGTACGTGGAGATTTTCTAGTCTCGAGGCAAGGGGTGTGCCGAGGAAGGGAGTGTTTGTGTGACTGCGAGCTGATGTTCCCTTGAACAGAGACCACAAGAGGAACTTTACGGCTGTTGCTGTGACAGACTGGGCGCGAGAACGGCCGCCTTATAATTTCACTCTCACCCCAAGTGAGGTCGTATAAGTGGTTCCTATTGGGTGCGAGGACCCGAACCTGCATTACTTTTCAAGGGAGACAAGAAGGCGTCATTACGCGCGACATCAGATCACAGGGATTGGAGTCAGACGACTGGTGCCGGTTCATTATCATTTGTTACGGACGATACTGCAAGGGAGCATGTAATGAGATTATTGTCTGCATGGAATCAAACAATTACCACATACTTACTAAATATGAACCGACAAGTATGATAAGACTAATCTCGGGAACCCGAGTACAAGGTCCTTCCCCCTAGTGGCTGGCGCGGCTGATGCTGATGAGCTCAAGTCTTCGCGATGGACGTTTCAAGATGTAAGGGGTTCTATAACACAAACATATCATACCTTCCCGACGCATATGTTCATCGAGTTTGTGCGCTGAGATACTCACGCTAATGTTCGAACACGGATAAACATACGAGTTGCTGGGTACCCATGAGCCTGCAAACAAACAAACGACCAACAACCAACCAACTCTCGTGATAGGGCGCGTGGGAAGCAAGGAATAGACACGCAATATGAGTCTCAGAAAATCCTTGCTCATGGTTATAGACATAAGTAATGACCAGAAGTGGCGACGACTCTGCGGTATAAAACCCCTTCAGGTCGCCTCGTGAGCTTCATTTTCCATCATCATCATTCCCACAGCAAATCAACTTGCCTCAAAAGACCATCCTCTAGTATCACACAGCTTCACAGCCCCAATCTACCACATCATCGCTGAATAAATCAATAATCACTATCCCCTACATCCATTCAAAATGCTAGGCGCGCACGGGCAGCGAAGAACCAGATGGCAGCAACATTATATTGCCTCTGATGACGGCAAGGCAAATGGGCATTGGGAGTATCTACCCAACAAATCCCCTTCGGGGTACCGTGCAATCGAGCGTGTCAATAGACTCAGAGAAAATATCCAGACATATGTGAACGGCAGCGCGCTTCTAGAGGCGTTCATAGAGCGCCTGTTAACCTGGCTTTACGACGTCAGACTCAAGCTGCCCTGTGATCTACGAGTCCACCTAACGACTCATCGAGGTCATGCGGCAGTCGAAATCGCAGCATTCGACCACCCTCCGTCACACCTCTTTCGCAGCGAGGATTTATGTGAAACCACGCGTCGTTTCGTCTCCGAGCTGGCTTCCGAGAACCCATACGTGGCCCCAGCAGATTTCGCGATTTACTGGCTGCTGGCGAACAGACAACCAGTAAACCCAAAGCACTTGGAAAAGGTATACACTTTGCCGTGGACGTCTGGACTCCGGTTTGGGAAAGATAAGGTAGGATACCACTTCGAAATCGAGGAAGCGCACGAGAAACTCATTTTCCCGCTCCCGGTTGGAAAAGAAGAGCCGAAGGAAGTCTGTCTCAGACTTCGAATGAAAAGGAGAGAAAAGAAAAAGGACGACAAGAATCCTGTTCAAGCGCAGTCAGAGGAAGCCGAGGTCCCGCTGCCGCACAGCCTACTCATTTTTCGAAAGGGGCAGCAGGGATTCTTCATCTCTCTTATTGGAGAAGAGGAACAAAGATTCGTCTTCCATCTTCGAAGAGAGGTGGGGCGAATCGTCATCAAACGTTGGCACGAGGAGGAAGTCGTCGCCCATTATGGTCCGACTCCAAACTTCTTTCGTCGCCCACAATTCGACCTCCACAACACTCTCCAATGCTTCCCCCGGCTAATGCCCAAGAAATTCCTTATACACCACCCCGCGGCACTGAAATTGGGAATCATCAATGCACCGGGAAATGATGGAACAGATCTGGACGGGGTTGTAACCGACTGTTATGATCATGAGTATCAGCGGGACCCGATCGCTATTCCCCTTGAGGGGGATCGTTACGCAAGTGTAAAACAAGAGTTTGGATGGCTATAGGAAGTAGATTAGCATCCTCTCCCCTCAAGCTCATTTTTGGATTGGAAAAACACTTGGGAAAATTTAGACAGAAGAAAAGAAACCCCCACCTTAGAAAAATAGAAAAAGTTTTTTCTGAACTGCCCTCACGTCTTTCTACCAGTAACTGTGTAGAGAAGTAACATCAGGTCTAAGAGTCTGAGACCTGAGAATCTGCTTCGTGAGCAACTCTAAACGTGGGCGTAATATGGATACGCTGTGTCTGCCTGGTCAATCTATCACACATTGAACCCATCGGGTAACGTACGTCAAGGGACGGTTAGCTCACATACGAGGGGTTTTAAGGGGTTTTAGAGTGAACCGATCTGAAGGGATATGGTATCGTAGAAAAGGGACAGTACGGCATCCACTAGAAATTCTAAGCGGCGTGTTAGATATGTAGGAACCAACGAATGCTTGCGTTGTGGGTATGAAACAAGGGACTGCGTGAAGTAAGGGATCAACAAGGTCCTGGGGTGGTTACTGGCTAGCTGCGAATAACGGCGTCGCTATAGCGTGTTGTTCTTCCCTCCCTCGCTGTGTATAAGACGCTACATTTTTGCCGTAACCTCTGGGAGACGCAACTTCTTCCCACTCACCCGCGTATGTGCATCCCAACATTGTCTGATGGTATCTATATCTGGACTTTCATCGTTTCTTGCATAAGATACGTGATACTTAGTCGTCCCTAATATCTCACTGTCACCATGAGTGATAAGACGGATAGCAAGGGGGTCAGCAAGAAGGCGGGCGACAAGAAGCCAAGCGAGAAGAAGGCTAGTGAGAAGACAACTGGTGAGAAGAAGACTAATGAGAAGAAGCATACGAGCGACAAGACGAGTGACAAGAAGATGAGCGACAAAAGGGCGACTGATAAGAAGGAGAGCCTCAAGAATGAGACTGTCAAGAAGGAAAACGACAAGACGACCAACATCAAGACAGACAACAAGAAGGTGACCTTCAAGGCAGATGACGAGAAGACATACCTCAACATCCCAATCCCCTCCGAGAACGCAGATTCCATCTTCCGGGAATCCATCATGTCCGACATATTCAACGACTCGGAACTATCGAACTCAAAGCTCAAGCGCAAGCGCGACAACACCGGGCCAAGCTGGGCGCTCGCCAAGTTCGCGGCGGACGACACGCGCCAGCAAAGCGACAAGGACAAGAAGAATCAAGCTAGGAAATACATCGAGGGCTTTCAGAAGCAACATAGATTGTCCGATAAGGCGCTCAGCTTCATCATGGGCATCGCGCGCGCTCTCGCTATGCACGCCGTTGTATCCCCCCTGGACACGGGTGTGCTCGATCTGCTGCAGTGCAAGATCGTGCTCAAGGCGTCCGAGCGTTGGAATGAGACCACGGGTTTGGATGAGAGGTTCTTGGGCTTTGGGATCAAGTGTCCTCCGGAGACGCCGGGGATGCCGGGGATGAAGATTGATTACGAGGTTAGTTTATCTTCCTCCTATTTTGTGTTCATATATAGTACCAAATCCCCCCCACTCCCCGGGAACATCTTTGGGAACATTTTAGGAACTGTTGACCATCCTCTCCCTGAACTACTCAAAACAACGAAGAGAATCAATCTGCTGACTGTTGGATGTATTTTGGATAGGTGGTACGTGAATTGACAAAGAAGATCTTCCAAGACGTCTATAACGACCCCCGAAATCTCTATCTACCGGCCAAGGTCGAGTTCGCCCTATGGGAGAAGACAGGCTGCCCCGTCGTCCCGGATGATCTAAAGACTAAGTATAACGCGTTTGGTTGGACGGATCTCGGCTCTGAGGATGAGCGCTTCTGCGCTGGCCTCGAGCTTCGCAGAGCGGTACCGTTGCAGAAGTTATTCTTGTCGTATATCACGCTCTACGAATAGGGGGATTGTTGACGAAAGACTAGATTGAGACTGCATGTTTGGGAAGTCTACGCATGGAATTTTCTTGGGGGGCTGCTCTTTTGGAAGATCTAGCTTTCCCGTCTATATCTGTACTATGTAGCAAAGGGGTATCTTGGTGTAGCGTCAAAGTCTAAACGGCGCTGCGAATTTTCAGATTGTCTTCTCGGAAGATCAGCAGAGCGAGTCGATGTCTCACAAATAGACCAAATAGCCCCACAAGCGTCTGCATCACTGTGATCTCTATGGCCAGCCTATCTTCTCTCATCGGCCCTCGCCAGACCAGCCATAAATTGAGTATAGTAAAATTGCTCGTCTCTTCTATTCGATCATCTTCATCTTGCTTGAGCCGTAGAAGCCTGAATTGGGCCAAAAGGCACAAGACTTTGGCGATTATGGGATGCGGCTGTTTTTCCTTTGCCCATTTGGTGACACTGGGCTCCAGTAATCCCGTTCGAGCATTGAAATGCGGTAAACGATGACGTGGGCATGGAACCAGGCCGAAAAGCTGCGGCACGCTGTAGACGAAATTGAAGATTTGGGGAATCAGGAGAAGGATTAATGTCTTGGAGAAGTGGCCCAGGATGCTGACAACGACGAAGATCATGCCAGCAAAGTAACAGTAAGTGTCTCCTACGAAGACTCGGGCTGGATACCAGTTATGGTAGAGTAGAGCAAAGCTCACACCGAGGAAAGGTAGGAGGAAATAGAGGGAGAATAAGTGCGAGTCTGTGGCGGGATGGGGGTATGGCGTGAACAGGTAAAGAGCGTCATTGAGGACCAGTAGAAGCGCAATGACGATGCTCTGGGTGACCTCGATACCATTTATGCCGGCTAGAATGTTGATGCTATTCGGACTGAATATACAAAAGGCTGCCATGTAGACATAGTAGAGGCTGCCAAGATCGAACAATTCGCGGCCGACATAAGGCTGGAGAAAGGTGGGTAGAACGATGGAGGTGACGCCGAAGTCGACGAAGTATATGATAAGCAGCGGGATGGAAGCAAAAGCTGGGATGAAGAACTTGTGCCGCCAGCGGATGTCGAAGAGATCGTCGCCAATTCCAAGAAGGGTGATGCTCTGGAGGGAGATGATTGCTGAAAGGAAGGACGCCAGCTGTTTGAGAGCGACTCTTGTGGTTAGTTGCAAATGAAGATATGAAGGAAAATTATACATATACATATGTATATATATATATAAATAATCATACCTTGCTATGCGGGAACTTGTGCAGCAGTCTCCCCTTCTCGACAAACTCGACGTTCATGACCACGTCCCGGTTTCCACCACCACTGGTAGCAACCACAATATCCTTATAGAAGGGGAAGGGTATGAAGACGATGATGGCTAGAAGATAGACGATTGCGCAGATGGCGCCCATGCACTCGGGAAGGTCGTGGGTGTTGTTGACCTTGGAGAGATCGCGGCCTTTGAGGCCGGCCTTGATGAAGGTCGGGCCGAGCCATCGGATCGAGGCGTAGGTGGCGGCGAAGGCGAGACCGCTGAGCGCGAGTGACGCGATCAAGGCTTCACCGTCGCCTTCCGAGCTTCTAGCAAGGACGGCAACGCAAACGACGGACAGGGCGCCGAGGTTGATGGACTCCGTGCGAGAGAGCGCTGCCGACGCTACTTGGTTGGCCATGTTGAAGGGTTGCGCATCGTTGTGGCCTCGGATATGGAAGAAGTGGTAGTAATGCCTCTGGTGGGGTTGTTTAACCTCGGGGTACAGAAAAGAGAGGTCGTCCTCGTCGCAAGCAAACAGCTGTCGTGGCCTCAACTTGTCTTACAAGGCTGATCCAATTGGTCAATTGCCGCTAAGACTTCGGCTAATGCTCCGCAGGAAGAACGCGTGGTGATCCCTGTCAATTACCCAACTCAGTGGGGTCTTTGTACCTATTAATACCTCTCAGGAACATTGTACATGCTAGGTATACATCTATGCATCCCCCACTAGTGCGACAGGGGTGCTTGCTGAATAAGCCTTACAGGAGCCGGACGCTGCCCTTCATACTGATACCTGCTTGGCCCATGCCATCATTATCGAGAACCTACCTAGGTGCCTATACAGGCAGCTTCGATTAATTGACTCATGCCTTTGTTGATCGGAAATGTTTGACACCACCCTTCCTATTGACGAAATACCCTCTGGTCTCTTAGCTCTCTCGTTCTTGTTTTAGTCTATAGTTTTCGTCTCCAGATTTCCAAAAGGTGCCATTCCAACGTTGAGAACTGTAGCCACGGACGAGATGCCGCATCCTCACCTAAACAAGATACAACCACGATACTGTACGCCAGATTCTTTGGCCTTACCATATCGTTTTTGGGCCTGTCTTGCGTCCCGATGTATGTCTCTGGCCTGCCTGACAGCTGTTTCGGCGTGTCCTCCCCGGCAATCATGACGCTTTTTGCTATGTCTCAATGGAGCGACTCTCGAGCGGCCACTTGGTTGCGAGCGTATGTTAGACGGTGGACTAGACGGCTTTTTCAGCCACACATGAGAAGACGACCGTTTCCGTGGGTAATTGGCCAACCAAACGCATCTAGCTTACGCACAGTGGATGGACGGGACACCGAGCGCAACCATCTCCCAGTCATCGTGTAGAACTGTGATCTCATTCCCTGGGGTTAACGGTTTTGAGTTGTCGTGCAATCAGTGCTCTCTAGCACCCCTAAACCTACCTTACTCTACGTCCATCGAAAGGTTATATGATTCTCGTCTCGTCTCTGACTGTGTTGAATGAAATAGACACCGGTCTTTGTTATTTCTCCCTCTCTGTCCTTACCTGCTTTACCTTCTTCTTTTCCTGTTCCCTTTAAGTTACTCTAGGGACAGAACTGCTGCGGCAGTCCCATGCCAAGATCGGTTTGTGTATACGCGTACAGCGGAACATTATAAGATTGGCAGCTCGAGCGAGAAAGAAAGAGAAATCATCCTCCTTGGGTATCAGATGAAGTGATCAGTGATGTGGACATGTCACTAGCATGCCCTTGGCATCAACCTGACTGACGATATGTCGGTCCACTCTTCAGCAGGAAATTTCTTAAGGCGCTTGGCGATGTGTCAACGTTGAGCTCTTTATGATACATCAAACGATCCAACAGCGGTCACGTATGCAAGATAGACGAAGAGGGCATCAATTCCTACTACCAGTGTTTATGTTAAGCACGGTTCTCCTGAGCCGGACTAGGCCGGACCAAGAAATGAGTCGTGATGCCGACCGCCAACCCGGTCGGTGGTACCCAACATCGAATGACAACGGATACAGGTAGGGGTAATATGCGGTGTGGAAAAGTCGGCAACGTCGTGACATGAGTGAGTCATCTCTGCCCAAAATTAGAGCACCACCACTCAATGACTTTGGTGCGTATAGCTGTTACAAGACGAAATAGAGCTCAGCCAATTCGCCATTGAAATATGTAGAGCTCAGGATTATTAATATATCGTCGACCTCTCTCATTTATAATCGGAATAATACATATAAGTAGCATACTCCGCAACCGGCGCTAGTGTCTTGCAATTGTGTAACGGAAATGGAGTCCGCGAAATGTACCATCGTCACTGTCACGCCCTTTGGCACCCCCTCCGCCGATCCACCACAAACCCCAGCGATGGCGGCGGGAATAAACCCGGGCAGTAAAACCCGGATCGCAAACAGGCGCCCTGCCGAATACAGGCATTCCGAAGAGCCGTCGCACGAGGTCCCGTTGGATTGCCTCTTCTTTCTGCTCCTCCTTCCCCCGCAACCCCCCAATCGCGTCCGTCTTGCCTCAAAGAAGAATGGTTTCCGTCCCGATGGTTGCGGACCATCTCGAACCAACATGGGCGAAATCCTGGAAATATTCTTCCTGGAGAAAAGTAAAGTTGAAAAGAAAGATTGGAGGCGCGCTCCCGTTTGTGATATTTTTTCTGTTACTTTCCCCTTTCCCCACCGTTGCTTAGGTAGCGCATTGTTTTGTTATATATCCTTCGTGACTGCTACAGTATAATTAATAATAATTGTATCGTATATCTTGATGAGTCAAGCATTTGTCTTGACTTGGGTTGATATCCGTCCTAGTCTTAATAGCCTGTTTTATTTTGTCTGTCTGCCACCATGTCACCAGGATACGACAGCGCCTTTCACGAGAAATACCGTCGCTCGGTATCCGACGACGACGACAACGAAATCAGCCATGACGACATTGAGGATGTCGCCGGGGTGAGCTCTCTCCTCGAGATCCCCGTTATTAAACCCGTATGATATAAACATCAGACTCACACGCATAAGGACGAGATTCGCAAAATAGACACCAAGACGAGCCAAATCAGCAAGCGCAGCAGGATCTCGCGCATCCTCAGCAGAGCCAGCGGCGTCAAGGACGCGGACGACGACGTCGCGCCCACCGTCATTCCGGTCTCCGACCTCGACCACGGCGGCAGCGTCGTTGGCTGGGAAGGGCCCGACGACCCGGCCATGCCCCTGAACTTCGACGCGAGGCGAAAGTGGATCGTCGTGACGTGTCTGGGCCTCATCACGCTGTTCTCGCCGCTGTCCTCGTCCATCCTGGCGCCCGCCATCAACGCCGTTGAGGCCGAGTTCGGATCCACGGACACCACCAAGGCCTCGCTGCCCGTCAGCATCTTCCTGCTCGGCTACGCCGTCGGTCCGCTATTTTTATCCCCGCTGTCCGAGATCTACGGGCGCGCCGTCGTCTTGTCGGGCGCTAACGCGTTTTTCTGCGTTTGGCATATCGGGTGTGCGCTCGCCCCGAGCCTCGACGCGCTTATTGTCTTCCGCTTTCTGTGCGGTGTGGGTGGTGCCGGGTGTATGACGCTTGGTGGTGCTGTGATAGGGGATCTGTTCCCGGTCATTGAGCGCGGTAAGGCCTTGTCTGCGTGGAGTATAGGGCCTATCGTGGGACCTACGCTGGGCCCGTTGATAGGGGCTTTCATCGTGGGGTCGATTGGTTGGCGCTGGGATCCGTGGATCGTGTTCATCCCGTCTACCATTGTCACGGCGGCGCTGGCGTGGTATCTTCCTGAGACTTGCCACAAGGTTCTCATCGATCGCAAGGTTAAGCGGCTGAGTCGGGAGCTGCAGAGAGATGATTTGGTGAATTGCTATGATACCCCGGGGAAGACGAGGTTGTCACAGACGAGGCTCCTACTCTTGGGTCTTACGCGGCCTTTGAAGATGCTTGTTTTGGCGCCTATCATTCTTCTCATGTCTGTCAATGTGGCGTTCAATTATGGTACGAGTAAGTACATATGCTGACCCGCTTTGATTTCGGTTCTTTTTATTTATTTCTACGTGATGTTCCGATTAACGCGTGATCATGTTAGTGTATCTGATGTTCAACACGATCCCACCGACGTTCGAAGGTCAATACGGCTTCCCGACGAGCCTCACTGGTCTCATATACCTGGCGTTGGGACTTGGCTATGCCCTCGGTCTGTGGAGCTTCTCACTTCTCTCGGACAGGACAGTTTTGCGACTCATCAAGAGAAATAACGGCGTCTTCGAGCCTGAGATGCGCTTGCATCTCGTTACGTGGTATGGTAAGTACTTACGTGACCCTACCTTCACTGTTCTTCCTACGAGTCTTATGGCTTCTGAGTAGAAGGGCATTTACCTGTCAAGCAATACTATAAATCGCTTATGGCTTGTACCCCTACATTGTGTCCATCAACTCTACCAAGTCATCGTTTGCCGACTTGTTCACTAACGCATTGATTATGAAGCCTGCGTCGCCCCAATAACATTCTTCTGGTACGGGTGGACGACATACTACAAGGTGCACTGGATCGCGCCGATCCTAAGCCTGATCCCCTTCGGCATCGCCATCCTAGGCGTGTACCTACCGACTCAAGCCTACATCATCGACGCATACCCGCTGTACTCGGCCTCGGGGCTCGCGGCCTTCACAGTGCTGCGGAGCGTCGTCGCCGCCTTCCTCCCGCTCGCCGGCCCCTCTTTATTCGGATCCCTGGGCCTGGGCTGGGGCTCCTCCGTGTTGGGCTTCATCACTGTCGGACTTATTCCTATCCCTGTTTTGGTGCTCCTGTTTGGGACTAAGTTGAGGAAGAAATACCCGGTTAAACTGTGAGGGTTGGTGAGAAGGCGATTAATTAGGTTGGGAAGCGGCTTGGTGAAAAATTAAATGTGCTTAATGCTGGGTGGCAATTGTTAATCGTAACTTACATGATCGTTTGCTTGGCCTCTTGGGGATTCACCCCCGTGCAGATAGCTTACATGTACAATATCTAGACGAAGGACTAATTGAAAAATACATAATTTAACCGACGATTCAAGAATCAAAGTCTTTTATTATTTCTTAATAACGTAATTTATATACGAGCAGGATATTTGTGCGAGCGGGCCGAGTTCTTGACTTGCCTAGGTCAGATGACTAAACGGGCACAATAAGGCCCCATTACACATGTTACAGTGGACAATGAAACAACAACAGCTGAAGTGCCTTCTTGCCTATATTCTCTACATATCATAACACTTGGTCGCGCTCCGCTAAATCATGCTCACAAACGCGTGATCTATAAACAAGGTCCATCAAGTCAAGAAGTGGCTTCAGTCCCTTGACGAGGACCTTGATACGACAGAACAGCCAGCGACGAAACGCCCCCGTTGTCGCGCGTACGGTGACAACGGTACCTTTGCTAATCCCTACAACCTCCCGAGCTCCCCTCCTTTCACAATGTCCGAGGCTTCGTCAAAAAAACGACGTGCTAGTAACCTAGACCTTACCGGTAAGCTACCGTCGCCTTTTGATATGTTGAGGTTCTCGCTAACCTGTGAAGTGGTCGTCAACTCGCTGCCGTTGTCACCAGCTCAACCAGCTCAACCCCCCTCTAAACGCCGGCGACAGAACAGTCCTACCAAAACAAATCCAAAAGATATTCTCAAGCTGTTTGAGAAGCCTGTATACGTAAAATCTATTCCTATGAAAGATGCCCTTTTTCCTAAGGACATAAAATCCTTGTTCAAGAAGCTTCAGCAGACAAAGTTCAAACAGAAAGTTATCCCACACGAAGTACGCGACAAAGTTGTCAACATGGTTGGCGATGTAACCCCATCGTTCTGTTTCCGCGAGGAAGCAACCCCTGACGCAAATGCTATTCATACTGCTTTATGCGACATTATACTCGAAGCTCAGCTAGCCGAGGAGGACAACTACCAGGAAACAGGCTGGAACCACCTAGTACATACGCCGCTCCTTAAACTAGTGTACTCGTCAAGGTTCTCGGGCCTTCCTATCCCACAGCAAGATAACTCGAAAGAGAACCCGCAGCCGGAGGCAGAGCCTAAAGCGCAGACGCAACCGCAGCCTGAAGCACCACCTAAAGCGCAACCGCAACCACAGACATCGGTCAATGTACGAATGGTGCCTGTCATGTCCGCAACAATCTTCAACCGCTATATACCGACCATCAAGACGCCCTCCGGTGGGCCTTCGGCCTTTGCGGTCACCAGCAGCGAGACAGGCTCTGAAATGCAGGGGTACACTCCCTCGGAATATCCTGGTACAGATCCATACAGCGAGGTGTTTACCCGTAGCGAGAAGTCTAATCGTGAAGACAGTAAGAAGGTCGACTACGTGCTCGCTATAGACCCTCTAGACAATACACCTCTCCAGAAAGTTATCTCGGCTTATGTTCTCGATGAAGCTTTTCACCAGATTCGGAGCCCTCACGTCAATCAGACCTTGTACTCGCCTCTGAGACAGAGTCCGATTGCCTGCTCTATTGAAACCAAGATTGAGTTCCAGGCACAGGATCCTCTCTTACAACTTGGCACATGGATTGCTGCTTGGCATAAGCGGATGCTTTATCTCCGGAAGTATATTACAACTTTCAGGTTGCTATCTGATGATGGAGTTCATAGCATTCCTTCAACTCTTCTGATCAAGGTAGCAAATCACGAGTGGCAACTCTATTTTGCGTGTGATGATTCTCAATCAATCAGTTTATATGGGCCACTTTCTCTCGGATCAACACAGGAGCTCCCGGCACTATATGGATTGGTCGCTTCTCTCCAAGTTATCAAGGAATGGGCAGAAACGGATTTTCGTGAGGGCATGGAGCAATGGCTAATGTGTGATAAAGTTGTATTGAAGTGACCCTTATGGGCCAGCGCCCGTCTGGGGCCAATGCCTTTAGCGGATAAGCTATACTTATACTTTCCGAGGCCTTCATGTCTTGACAATCGGCCGGCCGTCCGTAAAATGAATTGGTTAGGCCGGGCGGCTTTCGCGGCTCAAAGTACCTACTGGTTTCATGGGGGAACGTTGCTTTTTACGCACAGATGGATTAATAAGCATAGGAAGTTGAGAAATAGGTGACCGCGATACCGCGGTATGTTTCTAAGTAAGGATAACGGCACAAAATATACTTTTGGACGGCCTACCGGTAGTTGACGTCTTGCGGGACATGTACTACCGGGTAACGGTGCAATCGGACGGGTAAGGCTGGTCCGAGGTCAGTATGGCTTAGGATTGATGGCTGGGCAGCGAATCGGGCCGTCGAGCCTAGCTATGGCCCGATTTACTTCAACGAAAGCAATTTCTGTCACGAGAATCTTGCAGACTAACATGCAGGAACGGGTAATCTCGCCGCGGTATCTCCTCTCGGTGATATATCTACTCTGGCCACGGTAAGTAGATAGCGCGGAGAGATAGAGGATGAGAAGGGAGGGAGACAATCGAAGCGACAGTAAGCGCTGCGGCTTTTTAGTTTCGTCGCGCTAAAATGAAACTCTTAGCACGCTCGCCCATCTATCCAATGAGAATGACGGCCGGACGCGACAAAACTATCGTGAAATCGTGCACTATGGGTGTTGTTAGCCTGGGCTGTGTGAGTGGAATCGTGTGGAGATAGAATCGGAGAAAGGGCCTAACTGTGGAGCTACTCTTAAGATAGCGGCATCGTTCGGTCCTTTAATGCTGCACTGAGAAAAAATTATCGTGAAATACGTTGGCGGCGGACATGAAGGGACAAGTAAAATATGAAATCAAAAGGGCAAGGGAACGTTAAAGGTCGCTGGTACACCATAGATATGCATGGTTTCGTAATGGCAATGTTGATTGGCAATGTTGACAATATTCAATCGAGATGGCTGCAGCACGATATCGTGATTCTACTCCAGTCGTTATAGTGGGAAAGTCTGGCTTTATGCTTCGCTACATACCATCCAAGTCGAACTGCAGTGGCCCTGGAAACTGGGGTACCGTAGTGGCTCACCAAGGCGGGGCGAAACGCGTCGATGCGAGCAGTACAGATGAATATAATGTGTCCTGTCTGGATAAGAAATAGACTTTATGTGATTGGTCTTGTTGCCTACTTTCGTAAATGTCAAGCTTGCTTGAATCCTAAATGGGAAGCTCATGACAGGAGCCTCAATAGTAAACGCTAAAGCCGTGTGTGGACCATGATCACCAGGGGCTTGTCGGATAAACGAAATGTAAGTGTACTCAATAAGTCCGAACTCGATTAGAGCTTTCTCCAAATCCCGTTACCTGAGTGGGCGTCGTATGCCGGAGAATTTGTACTTACATTTTTTGTCTACCGCGGCCAGCAGCAAACATGACTGTGTCTACAGACAGATGATAACGTTTCCGGTTGGAGTAAAAGTTAGTTTGCGTCGAATAGAAAAGAATACTTGTTCAATGCTACTAAGTGCCCTGATTATGGAGAACGGCAATGCCAAATGATGCAATACGTGTGAAGATGTCCACGGAGTGGGAGAAAAGAGGGCATTGATGAAATTACCCCACTAGCAACGTTAGGTATAGCTTATGGAGTGGGCCTTGGTGAGACAACCCATGACGTCTTTAGGAATCGTATCTGGTCTAGCTATCTTAGCGGGGGGCACTACACTAGGTAACTGAAGTTGGAGGTAAGTGCACCGCGCTAGGTGCCTGACTGTTTCTCTAGGTTGACTGCTTCAAATTTATTTATTTCGTACCTATGTATGAGTTGAAAATAATCTCTCAAGTTTACAGGCATGAGCGAGATCGGATGAACACATATGTAAAGCGTCACGCGGAAGAAACAGCGCATTTGTTTTTGGTAAGTATCTACCTGGGGTGTCTCCTTAAGAGATGCAGCATCTGGTCTGACTGCTTCATCGAGATTGGTCGACCATCAATTGCGTCGCACGATTAATGCATGAGGGAATTGTATCACGCTGCAGTACTGTAGGTACCTACCGTTTGACGATGGGAATGGCACAGTAGAGTGTACGGATCCCTACAGGCACGCTTTGGTATTATTACACGGTGACCACTTATTACAGTCCCTAACGCAGCGATGAGGGGAAAGTGATCTTGATGGGTGAGCCTATCTAGCCCTGTCGAGACGAGACAAGATAGCCCGTGAATGTAATGAGACAAGAGTATGTCTTGGGTTGATATGTACTAACTTACGTGATGGTATTTCAGATATTATCTACTAAGGCAACATTCGGCTGTTGACATAGAATTTGTCGTACTGCAGGCCGAGCGAACATATTGTCCTTAAACACAGTTTGATACCAGACGATCTTGCTACTACCTACCCAATCAAATAGGCTGGTATTGCACATGCGCTACATCAGCATGTTTGGTTGAAGCTAATGATCCTGTTACCCTACTGCATCTGTGTGCGTGTACTTACAGCACAATGCACGAGTTCTGGGAAGTGAAGGTACCTGTATCAGCTCGCCAAGATGATGAATGATACAAGTTGACGCTAATGTAGGCAAGTACTTTCCGCTGGAACCCTACCTAGGTAGAACTGAATCCTGGAATGCCCCGTGTCCTAGGACCAGTAGTATCGTACCAAGGTGAGTGTACCTCCACTACCCCGTCATTATGCGGACGGTACATCCATAGTAGCACCGGAATACCCCTCCACCCACTTCGTGCCTACCTGCTTGCCCGTTGCTGCCCCTCTCTCACCCGACTCACTGACTGTACCTTAGGTACCTATTCCCTCACCTCTTGTCTCTTCTGATGTGTGACGAGAACCAGAATCATCCTATAAGAACTCACTTCTTCCCCGCCTCAGTCTTTCTTTCCTTCCATTTTTCCTACCTTACTTAGCCCACGTCGAGTGACCCATCTCTCTTCAATTGATCTACCCTCAATCAACTACATTCCTCTCTTCTCCTCCACAACCGTCTCTCTTCCTATCCCCACAGACGTATTACACAGTCAGTCCTTCACCATGGCTAAGAAAGCTGTTCATTTCGGTGCTGGCAACATCGGCCGAGGCTTCGTTGCCTGTTTCCTCCACGAGGCTGGCTACCGTGTCGTCTTCGCCGATGTCGTCGACAAGCTCGTCGATAGCCTCAACGCCCAACCTTCCTACAATGTCGTCGAGTTAGGCACTCACGGCACTACCCAGAAGACCATCACCAACTACGTCGCCATCAACTCCCGCACAGACGAGGCCAAGCTGATCGATGAGATTGCTTCTGCCGAGATTGTGACCTGCTCTGTCGGCCCTCGAATTCTCCAATTCATTGCACCCGTCATTGCAAAGGGCATCGCCAAGCGCTCGCTTGACCAGGCCCCTCTCACCGTCATTGCTTGTGAGAACATGATCAACAACACGGCCAACCTTGCCGGCTTCATCAAAGACCCGAAGAACACCCCCCCCGAGAGCTTGGCCGACCATGACAAGAAGACCGTCTATGCCAACTCGGCCGTCGACCGCATCGTCCCTGACAAGAAGGGTGAGCCTACCCTCGATGTCCAACTCGAACTCTTCTACGAGTGGGTTGTTGAGACCACCCCATTCACCAAGGCTGGCGCCACCAAGCCCGAGATCCCCGCCATCCACTGGGTCGACAACCTCGACCCCTACATTGAGCGCAAGCTGTACACCGTCAACACTTCTCACGCCACAGCCGCCTACTTCGGATACAACCGAGGTAAGCCCACTATCCACGACGCCATGGCCGACCCCAGCATCCGAGACTCGGTCGCTGCCGCTATTTCCGAGACTGCCGCCTTCATTGTCAAGAAGCATGGCGTCGCCAAGGATGAGCAGGAGGCGTACAAGAACAAGATCCTCGACAGAATCAGCAATCCCAACCTTGACGACTCAGTGAAGCGAGTGGGCCGTGAGCCTCTGAGAAAGCTCGGCCGCCATGAGCGTCTTATCGGACCCGCTGCCTCATTGGCCGAGGAGGGTATGGAGACGTCGGCGCTGATGAAAGCTGCCGAGATGGCCTTCCGATTCCAGAATGTCGAAGGTGACAAGGAGAGCGCAGAACTTGCCAAGATCCTAGCCGAGAAGAGTGCTGACGAGGTAGTTGGCCACGTCACTGGTCTCGAGACTTCACACCCTCTGTACGCCAAGGTCAAGGCCGTGGTGGAGAAGGTGCAGGCGGACAGCCGAGAGTGACAGGTGCACCGGCGAGGGTCATCTCAGTCGGGAACTGGACTTAATTTTTCTACGAAGTTATGAAATGGCAGCAAGCGTGCTCGGGACTCTTTTTTTTGAGGGATTGATATAGGGAACAAAACGGCGTTTAGAATCAAATGATACCGGAAGGGCATAATCGGGCGTAACGGACGCGCACAGAGAGTTCTTCAGACATGAAAGCATGACGGCTGTAGACAAAGCGCGCACCTTCGATGCTAGATATCGTTCTTGTGCCTATGCACTACACTACAAGTACAGGTGATAGAGGATCAGATTCATCTAGAAAATGAAGAATGCCTACATTTGAAGTTGATTCTACAGCTGTACATGCATGTCCTGTAAGGTTATCCGGCGTTATACTTGTCTTGAAGTTAACAACCCATATAAACATGTTTGTTTCTGGTTGGTTCATTGATAGGATCATGTGTGGTGACCTTCGCTTTTAATGTTCGATAATATCTATCACGCATCCAGGTATAAAGAGCCCGAGCGAAGTTCCTAGGTTGGGCAGGGGATTCCGCTTCAAGTCGTTAAACGTTCAACATTGCTTTACATAAGATAGTGGGGGCTCGAGATACCTAGGTACTTTGGACCTCATTGGCGGCACCGTTTGGCCATAAACTCGCCTATATGTATGAATGAACTACGATAAGGGTGGGTTGAATCGATAAGGCGGAAGTGACCACATTTGTACTGTGACCATGGTGGAAATAGGGACCACGCCCAACCAATCACCATTGCTATTCAGGCTGCCAGTCCAGCACCTCCATCTGTCAATTCACTTAATCCAAGCCCGTTATACGTTATACGACACTTCGACTGACCAGTCTACCACACTCTCCTGACCCGTGCCTGTGTCTGCTGCCGACGACGACAAGTGGGGTGACTACCACTGCAACAACGGAAACGAAAACAAGAGGGACAGGCGGCAGTCCTCCAACTTCACTGTAGCATCGGTCTGGGACCGGTGGACTTATACGGCTCGGAGCGCTCTCTACATATGATTCTGATCTAGCACCACGACCGCCAATTGACCCTCCGCCGGCCCTATCCGATCACGTACTCTTCCCTAGTCTGTTTCCGAGTCGCTTCCTGCGAACATGAGGTTAGACGTTAAGGTGCGTATGCGCAGTATTGTACAGTTGGTGGGCCCCTCTTTCAGGCCCATGGGCCCCTGAAGGAGACTGAGATGCTTTGAGAAGCTCTAAGACTTGGTGGTGCTCTGACTCCGCCCGTCTACTTGCTCTCTCGGCGATCTACCCACCCCCCTGATCCCTTAAACTGGAGAAAGCGAGACATGAAAACGGGAGGAGAACAGGGAACACGATATCCAATGCTAACGTATGCTGAACCTACAGCGTCAGCTCTTTGCGCGCAGCGAGCGTGTCAAATCCGTCGACTTCCACCCCCAGGAGCCCTGGATCTTAACCACACTCTATAGCGGCATGTCTCCAGCAATTACGGATTACTCTCGTCGTCGACACATACTGACTGTGGTCCAGGCCATGTCTACATATGGTCCTACGAGACGCAACAGGTCGTCAAGACCTTTGAGGTTCGTGTTTTCTCAAACCCCCCCCCCCGCCGGCTATGTCTGGTTGCGAACAATCGCCGCAAGAATGAAATCGCTGGCTAACCTCTATCTCGTTGCAATAGTTGACCGACGTTCCTGTACGAGCTGGCCGTTTTGTCGCTAGGAAGAATTGGATTGTCTGCGGGTCTGATGATTTCCAACTCCGGGTTTATAATTACAACACATCAGAGAAGGTCACATCCTTCGAAGCGCATCCAGATTACATCCGAGCCATTGTCGTCCACCCGACACAGCCTTTTGTCCTGACAGCTAGTGATGACGTGAGTATATGGATGGGTTTGCTATCTACCTCGTGACAATTTGCTAACGTGTCTGTAGATGACCATTAAACTTGTATGTCGTAAAAACCCTTCCTGCTTCTATTGGTATATTGTCGCGTACTGTTACTGAACGTCAGTTAGTGGGATTGGGACCGCCAATGTACGTTTTGCTTATCCCATCCTTCTTTTTCAATTTCTCTTGGTAATTATACTAAACAGCTGTCATGCAGGGAAATGCGTCCAGGTGTTTGAGGGCCACAGTCACTATGTGATGAGCTTGGCAATCAACCCGAAAGATACCAACACCTTCGCATCAGCCTGTTTAGACAGGTATGTCAAAGCCTCTTGCGCTATGGAGACCGCGTCTAGATACTGATTGGGACTGCACAGAACCGTCAAAATCTGGAGTCTAGGATCCTCCTCCCCTAACTTCACCCTCGAAGCTCACGAGACAAAAGGTGTTAATCATGTAGATGTAAGTCGCAATACGGTCTCCTGCGGGTCTTGAAATCATGATTTCTTACCAATAATGCAGTATTATCCTCATAGTGACAAACCATATCTGTTGACCACCTCCGATGATCGGACTGTCAAGTAAGGCTGGTCGCCCCTACTCTTTAGGACGTCATGTTCACATTCATCATAGAGTATGGGATTACACAACCAAGTCTCTCATAGCCAGCCTGGAAGGACACACCAGTAATGTATCATTTGCGATTTACCATCCTGAGCTGCCCATTATCATATCGGGCTCCGAGGATGGAACCATCCGAATGTGGCACGCCAATAGTGAGCACCTCGAATCTAATTGGTGAGGGAATAGAAGGAGAACGGGTTTTATCTAACTTTTCGCAGCATACAGATTCGAACAGTCTCTCAACTACGGGCTAGAGAGATGTTGGTGTGTAGCCTATCAACGTGGCAAGCAGGGTATTGCCGTAGGTTTCGATGATGGTGCTGTGGTGGTTAAGTTGGGCCGAGAAGAACCTGCCGTATCAATGGATAGCTCTGGGAAGCTCATCTGGGCACGGCATAATGAAATCGTCTCGTCCATCATCAAGGGTGGCGGTATGTGTTATTGACGACATCGCTAAGCTTCCTTTACTAACAAATAAGCAGATGCATCTGTTAAAGACAACGTACCCATAACCCTCCCAACTAAGGACCTTGGTACTTGCGAGATATATCCTCAAACCCTGATTCACTCTCCAAATGGACGTTTCGTCGCAGTGTGCGGAGATGGGGAATGTGTGTAACCCGTTGCAGTTGCAGTTTCGGCTGCAAGATGACATACTAATATCGTGATACAGATATTATCTACACAGCTCTAGCTTGGCGAAACAAGTCCTTTGGTTCAGGCCTCGATTTTGTATGGGCTTCTAAGGAGAACAGCAATGATTATGCCATTAGGGAATCTAGCACGGGTAAGTACTTCGTACCTTCTCGACAATGTCTTCTGGTCACCGCTACTACCAATAGCTTTTGCCTTCCCGTTATTGTATGAATTTGCATGTACTAATGTTGCATCCTTCAGTTGTCAAGGTGTACAAGAACTTTGTCGAGAAACCTAGCGGTTTGGATATCCCATTCCAAGTTGACGGCTTAACTGGTGGTATTCTCCTGGGTGTGAAAGGCCAAGGAGGAATCTCCTTCTACGACTGGGCAACTGGTGGTCTTGTGCGACGCATCGAAGTAGAGCCGCGACAAGTTTACTGGTCAGACAGCGGTGAGCTTGTGGCGTTAGCTTGTGAGGACACCTTCTATGTCCTAAGATACTCGCGTGAGAACTACATCGAAGCTGCTCAAGCCGGACAAGTCGACGAAGATGGTGTCGAAGCTGCATTTGAGGTCATCACAGATATTGGAGAGAGGTAGGTGACGTTCTCTATCGTCAAAAGCGTCCCAGTACTAAGTTCGTCCTAGTGTACGTACTGGTGTGTGGGTGGGCGATTCGTTCATCTACACCAATAGCACGAACCGCTTGAACAGCTTGGTCGGCGACCAGACCTACACCATCACCCATTTCGACCAACCCATGTACTCGCTGGGTTTCATTCAGAGGGATTCTAGGATTTACCTCGCTGATAAGGACGTGAACGTTACATCTTTCGCCCTTTCTCTACCTGTCCTTGAGTACCAGACTCTCGTATTGCGAGATGAGATGGAGGCGGCGGCCGAACTGTTGCCTAGCATCCCCACCGACCAACTCAACAAGATTGCGAGGTTCCTCGAGGGTCAGGGCTACAAAGAGCTGGCGCTTGAAGTTGCTACGGATAACGAGCATAAATTCGATCTTGCGCTGGCCCTGAACCAACTCGATATTGCTCTAGACCTAGCACGCAAGGCTGATGTGGATCATAAATGGAAGACGGTGGGTGACGCGGCCCTCGTCGGCTGGGACATAGCGCTTGCCACCGAGTGCTTCACGCACGCACGGGATCTCGGCTCTTTACTCTTGATTTACTCGAGCACTTCAGACCAGGAAGGTTTGAAGGCGCTGGCGAAACAGGCTGAAGAGTCCGGCGTTCACAATGTCGCATTTACTAGCAAATGGCTGCTTGGTGACACGGCCGGCTGCGTGGACATACTCGTCAAGACAAACCGCTTGGCAGAAGCTGTACTGTTCTCACAGACATACAAGCCCAGCCTGACAACCGAGGCAGTCAAAGGATGGAAGGAAAGCCTAGAAAAATCAAAGAAGGGACGTGTGGCCAAGATAATCGGTGTCCCGACAGAAGACGAGGAATTGTTCCCGGAATGGGACGAGTGGCTGCAATTAGAAAACCAGGGGGTTACCGTGGATGGCAAGGCCGATGAGAAACCTAAAGCTGCTGCTGCTGCTGCTCCTGCAGAGTCGGAGGGTGAATCAGAGGAAGAGGAATCAACCGAGGAGGAAGAGGAAGATGACGACGACGACGATGACGATGAATAGGGCTTCGTGTCGTCTGTTCGCCGTGGTTCAGAGACGACTTGAATGAGAAAATAACAATGAAAACTGTCTTGATAGGTAATTGATGTGATGTGGAGTTTCAAGAGGCGAGTTAATAAAAGAAACCGAATGAATTAAATGTTCATTGAAGCTTTGAATCGTGATGCTGGCTACTATACTAGTATTTCTTACGCGGTCTCGAGTCCGCAGGCAGTGATTAACAGATGCCTAACTGAAAGTCGGCTGGCTGGCGTAGAGGTGTGATAACAGGAGGACAATGCGTATGAGGTGAAAGTTATGTATCTATGTATGTATGCCTATTATGTATGCCTTGTCTCAGCCGCCGGCGAATGATGTACTACAGTACTATAGAAATATTACAACCGGCTCATTCGAAGTAAAATAAAGTAGAAATACAGAATATCAATATATACAAGGCGAGAGTCCGGTAAACGACTTGCAATAATAGCGAAGCTAAGGACACAGTATTAATTGTCGTCGTGCTTGATGGCCGTTTTCCCATGTTCAACACATGTCAAACTAGCTGCCTAGCTAACTATCTAGCAATTCATAATTGCCGCTGGATGGCCAATTGACAATACTAGTCCCAACCTCTAAGCACAGGTTGCAACATCGATGCATATATCTGTTGGGGGCCTTGAGTTTCATCAATTCTTTGCCAGCGATGATCAAATGTACATGAAGCCACAGACTAAGTTCCTTTCGCCAGATTTGACATGTGCTTCCTGTTATCACCAGACCTCAACTTCGGAGCCCCCGGAGCTATAAAACAGAGAACACATGCAGAGTTGTCACTCTTCCGTGCGACTGAATAAAGAATTACTTTTTTTTGTCAAACATCCTCGGAACTAAATGTTCTCCTTCCACGGCCAAAAAATACAAGCTAATCTTGGTATCGGATGGGCTCACAGCTAATGGGCCCGGGTTTTTGTTTTGCTGTGGTCAGGTTATCGTATCTCGTAATATGAATCCGTGTCCATGCGGGCCAATATCTCTCAATAGTTCGTGTCATTACAACATCTCCTCGTCAAATAGGTCCATCAGCTCCTCGGGCAGAAGAGCGCCGGGATGACACTCGCCACAGTTGTCACACATCATAGGTTCCTCGTCGTCGTCGAGGAAGTCGAACATGGTGGCTTCTTCCTCGGCATCGTCCCACGGCAAACCGCTAATACGATCAAACAACTCCCACCTACGTTCGTCAGCTCCATGCATTTTGGTCGGCACCTTTTTCCAGATAGTACGGCAGGAATGGGAAGGGGAGAAAGGGGGTTCGCCTTCGTCCGCAGGTGCTGGTGGAAAGTCGAGCCAGCTGTGTCTATGATGCTCATCATCGAACAAATGGTCGCCCATGCCATGCATGGCCCGGACTACCTTGACCGAGGGATCGCATGTGCTATGAACGCAACGCAACAAGCGAATACCATCCTTGACGGCCACCAATGTCGGGGGATGTTCAATCAGCAGACCCTCATCCTTCAGCAGGCCCGAGAGCTCGGTGCTCACTCGGAGACCACACTCGTCGGTTGGGACGCCGGTCAATATGATTTCGTTCAGCATGCAGCCAAGTTGATGCGAGGCTAGATCGTGTAGCTGTGGCGGAGGGTACTGAAGAAGATCCTCAATGAAATTGACAAAGTCGATGCGAAGTGTTTCGAGGCCTGGGAGCAGTCTCGGCTGCGTGAACGACATCTTGGAGTCGGGATTGTAAGGGGGTAGCAAGGCATCGAGAAAATCGATCAGCTGATACCAAGCATAGGCGCGAAAGCCACGTCGAGCTAGCGTCTTTTCCTTGGGACGACGCTGAACGGCTAGCTTGATCGAAGACTTGAGGTTCGGATGATAGGATGCTGGTAGTCGGTGTACACGATCTTCATCATCGTAGAATCTAGCGATGAGGCGAAACGTGACATGTCGGACCTGTCGACGATAAACGAAATCGAGTTCTGCAAAGTGCTTAAGGCTGGCAGGGCTTGTAAAGAGGAAGGTGTTGTTGGACCACAGGAACCTCGTGCCCTCGTAGCGGTAGGCTTGACATGTGGCAAGGAAGTGAATGGCAATATTATTCTTCTTGCCCTTCTCGCGAGCCAGCATACGTTCAGGCCTGCTCTTGCAGAGCGGATCGACTATTGGATACGGGCTAGTCAAAGCATATGACAGCACTCTGAGTTGAATCTCAACAGGTAAATGAGGGAGGGTTCTTTGTTGGCTTATGCTAGACCGAGTAACACGAGAGCACTTCGCACGGACTGGCCCAGGTTTACTGGCCTGCCAGGAGATGTTATGCTTGCGCAGTAGGCGTTTGAGTGTTAAATTCTCTTCCTCTAGACGGCGATTCTTGGCGCGCAAAGGCTGGTTGTAGTACAGCTCAGCCTGATCAGCCTGATCACGGCACTCCCAGGCTGGCCATGCAGAATTCTAAACATGAGATCAGCGCATATTTTTTGTTACTAGCATTGCTTCCGCGGACGGACAACAGCAATGGGGAGTACTTGGTGAGTGGACTATTCTTACCATTTTGACTGTTCCCCAGCGTGAAGTATTAGGACGGTAATTGACAAGTTGTGTGGGCTGAGTGTGATTTAAGAGAAGCAGAGCAGGGGAAAAGGATGGAAAAGGTTACGATGTGGTGTCGTTTGACTGCGTTAAAGAAGCCCAAGAGATCTGAGGAGACTAAACACCATGGACGTCTCTAGTCGACAGTAAAAGGGACTGGTCAAAAGTTAAACGGTTTCAAGCCCGATCAACGTTTGATAGGGGTGACCGACTTCCCGGTTTCCAAACCTAAGGTGATGTTAGATACGCGCTGAGTAGCATAGCATTATATAAGGTAGGTGGGAGAATCTATGACATTTTGACAGGAGTAGTAATGGGCAAGGTATAAGACGCTGAATAGGATGACCGGTATGAATAATGATAGATATGATGTACAGTGATGCGATGATGGTAAGAGAACAGAGTATAGAAAGTGTGGTTCTGTGAATGAAAAGGCATGGAGGACGGGGTAGCTCGGACTCCGGGATGGACATGGGCCGGCATAGAAATACGACAGGACAGACCAGAATAGGAGTTGAATAGACAAATTAGACAAAGATGTTGCCGTTGGTGCAGCAGCCAAGATTTCATGTCAACTTCGACATTGGACGACTGTGAAGATGAAACTTGGAAAAAAAAGACAGAAGCAAAAGACCATGACTGGGCGTAAGAACGCAGTTGATGGTTAAGAGAATTGTACTGCTTGCTCCGGACATTTAATTAACTTACCGATGTGAACGTCGCCAAGCAGACACCTGGACGTCGGGTTTGCAGATGCCGAGTATGTACTGAGAACGTCTTGTACGTAGGCGTCCAACTTGCCGAAGTGATGTGTCAGGATTGCAAGACGGCGCCTACAAGAAAAAGGCCGGCGGCTTGAGCGATGGATCGAGGTTGAATCGATGGTTTGGAAGATTGACAAGACCCAGAACAAAAAACAGCAAGACGCCAGAGTCGATGGCCAAGGCTATAGAGGGGGGTGGTGCAGGTAGGTTGGCGATGGGGAGAAGAGGGATTGACGAACGAGATGGCAGATGGCAGATGGTTGGACGACTTGACAGTCGAGTTGTAGGGCCAATGGCTGCAACTTCGGGGCAAGCTCCGACAAGGCTACCGGTCAGATGCTGAACGTCGATCTGTGCATTAGACAACCTAAGGCACGAAGGTATAAATTACGGCGCATAGATGTCGACTTATGTTGGTCGATGTCCGGGTGGCTCCTTAGACTACCGGTTTAGACTAAGGTACCGACAACTATCCGGTCAGCACCAATGGGGACACTTAGTCAGAACGCGTTGTGCGATTTGATGAGGGCGCCGGTTCACAGCTAGTTTAGGTCGTTGGCCGTTGGCCGTTGGTAGCTGTTTGCCGATCCGACTTCCAGGTGCCGTCTGGGTACCACGTGTAGCATAAATCCTCTCTCTACTTATCCGGGTATGGTGCAGATATGAGAATGGACGGGAGAAGTGACACGGGAGGTGCTGCGATAGACGAGGTGATGAGAGATGAGTACTCAGGCGGAGCAGACAGACGACAAAGAAGTTGAAGGAGCCGTACATGCACTATCCCACCTGTAGGATGCAGGTTGGTGATGGTGATGGTGATGGTGAAGTTAGAGTTGATGTTGAGGTCGATGTTGAAGCTGAAGCGAACGGCGCTTGTCTATCCTATCCACTTTCCTTCCGTCTCGAACGTGGGGGCAGGGCGGGAGTTGGGAACTGAGCTGGACGAATCAGGTGGATGAACTCTATACCCCGTTGCCTCCAGTCCCCTACCTACCTGCTTTGCTTGTTACTGTAGATCAGTATATGGAAACGGTAGGCAGGTGCCTCGTGGGAAAGCCGAGAGAGATGGCAAAGGATGCATCCGCTCCTGCTGGGGTCGCTCTTGCGAATCTCTCTCTCTCCCGAGAAGACGTACTGGGATGGTGGGATAGAAGTATTTGAATCACCAGATGGAATGGCCAATGTACTGTGGCAGCAGAGCTTCTGTACTTCCTGTGGGGGCGGCGTGGTCTGGGTGCTGATTTACTGTCAGACTACCTAGGTAGGTACATGTACGGCACGTTGTTCAGATATTGAGACCCCTGTCTTAGGTGCTGTCTTAAACTGACTGTTGTTCGTCAGGTAGGTGGCCCATGCGCAGGCACTTTATAATCCCCAGACTGTATGTACTGCCTCTACGTAGGTACTTCCCGTGTAGCTTTTCCGGTTCTATCGCTTGCCATCTCAGCATCTTCATGCTGCATATATTATATGGTCCTGTATATATAGGTAGTTCTTAATAGGAGAACAGGACTATTATTACTTCAAAAAGTCCCGTCCGGTTTCTTGAAGTCTTGGCAGATTATCTTGGGATGTCCAATTGACCGGGGGTCTCGGCCACCCCTACACCTAATTCATGTGCTACGCAACACCATCGCTGAACAGAAAATATTCCTAGGATAAAGGTTTCAAACTGATACATACATAAATTCAGGTAGGTTTACTGTAGGTAGAAACCTGCAATGGGTAAGTAGCATGCGTACCTGCCTGTGGCGCTGTACCTCCAGCTGTACCTACCTACTGTAGGTAGGTACTGTCTTTCTAGCTCATCCCGGCAATTATGTCTCGTCCGCTCCTGACGCTCTGCATGGAGCGAAACACCACTTGAGATCATGCTCCAAGAGAATGACACTAAATCAATCCAATCAGTCAAGAAGGCCAATTACAGTACCAGGACGTCTATCGCAATTCAATCGTTTCTCCATCTGACACTACCTAGGTATATATACACCAATGGCCACACTACTTTCCTCCCTACATACATACTAAGGGCGCGCCCACTATACATTTTGACGTCATTACCCGTCATGTCGTCCACAGCTCAGTCCCAAAACACTATAAAACTTACATATGACGAGTAATCTATGATGAAATCTGCTAGCTGCCCGCACCCTGCACACCGATCTCCTTTTCCTCTCCTAATCTCTTTTTTCGATCGAACTAATCGGGATGTAGGTACATAGGCGGCTGGGTATTTTGCGCTGCCAAATGCGGACATGTATTTTTATGAAGTCACTGGCCGGCAAGGTAGGTATGTATTACGTTTGTGCACGCAGGTTGTCGCACATACGCGGGCAACTACCTAGACATGAGCAAGTTTAAGATGTGGATATCGCCCATTGCCACCTAGTGTTAAAGTAGGTACAGCTATAAGAGAACCTTTGTCGCCCGTTCACTACAGCAGGTAGTCATTCAGGCTTCACATCCAAACATCCCCCCCCAACAAACGATAGGAAATATCAAGCATCAAAGCAAAGGACCAGAAGGACCAGACATCGACAGACAGTAACAGACAGCCGAACTTTCAACTACAACCATGTCCTCGACCTTCTCCAACACCGACACGGGCAGCAAACCAGCTGACCCTTATACACAAGCCAACAAGGAGGAGGGCGTCACCCCGCAAGATAAGATCGATGCTCTCAACAACTTTGCGAATGCCTGCAAATTCGGCATGATGACGACGCGTGACCAGTCTTCTGGAAAGTTGATTTCGCGGTGCATGGCCGTTGCCGCCAAGGTAAGTGTACCACACCATGTATAAACCAATTGCAATATGAACTTGTCACTCACACGCCTTTTTAGGAGAACAACGGCGTAGACTACCTCTTCTTCACAAACACAGAATCACACAAGACCGACGAGCTCAAGAGCGATCCTCATGTCAACATCGCCTTCCTCGATTCCTCGGGCCAATGGGCCTCGGTCGCCGGCACAGTAACCATCGAGACGGATCGTAGCATCATCAAGAAGTACTACAGCCCGACCCTGAAGGCTTGGATGGGCGATCTCGGCGACGGCAAGCATGACGGATCTGAGAACGATCCACGCATCGGCGTAATTCGTGTCAAGATGACGACTGCCACATATGCCATCACTGATCGCACCATCCTGGGCCGCGTCGCCGAGGTTGCGAAGGGCATGGTCACTGGCGAGCAGGCCAATGTTAACAAGATCCGGGAAATCACCGAGGACGAGGTGAAGTCGCTGAGATCTGTGTAATTTCCCATGTTGCTTTTACGGTTATGGCGTTGCGGGTCAGGCCATTGTGGGAACAGGTTATCATCATAAATAAGTAACGAATATTGGAGATCAAGTCTTCATTGCTTCCCATACTGTTCGGACCATGTCTTGTCCCATATGTCTTTATCTATAGCGAACTCGCGGGCATAGTCCCTCTCTAACTCGTGTGCTCGCGAACCCAACAGCACGAGACTGTGCAGCGGCGGGCCAAGTAAGTCGTCAGCATCGCAAAGCTGCTGTAGGGTCCCGGCGACGAATTTTTCCGTCTTGCCGCCCACTCGTGCCGCGCCGATGGCCAGACTGTTGGGCCCATATACGCCCTCCTTCGTGTCTTCCTCGACCTCAAGCATCTGTTGCGCACACTGTCCCACCGTCATGTAGCGTGGCGGCTCGTATACCATTATTCCCCGGGCCATGTTCTCGAGACTCTGCTCTTTCACCTTAATGTCGAGGAGCACGAGCGTATGTAATCCGATGGCGCGGTTCTCCTTGATCCGATCATAGAACGACGCCGGTCGCCAGTTGTCCGTGAAGAACACCATTGATACTGTCTGTCCGAAGTTGTAGAGCTGGAGCCCGCACCCGCCGATGGCCGACATGATGGACGCATTCGGAATTGTCTGGATGGGGATGGACAGCTCGCGGGCTCTCAGGACTAGATCCGTGTGTGTTGTGGCACTGTAGCGAGGCTGTTAGTTCTGGGCGTGTGATCACCGTCATGCGGACTTGGGTTGAGTCAGCGCGTATACCCGAATGGATCGCCGACGACGAGGAACGCGACATCTTCGGTTTGCGCATCTTTTAGGATCTCGTCGCTGTTTGACTCGACCATTTCGCGGTCGGCGACTACGATTGAGCGTCCATAGTAAGCCTCCTACTGTATCATTAGCGTTAGCCGTAGGTATGCGAAAGCAACACGTTATCCTGCGCGTAAGAAGGACAGACATGGAATATCAATTAGAAACACAAACATCTGCTATAAATCGAGAAGTAGTAGGGAGAGAGGAACTCACCAGCACGGATTGGTCTACTAGCAGGATGCTTGTGTAGGCTTCGAGATAAACCCGCGAAGCCTTCTTGACAACCTCAAGACCACGGACTGTTATGTCTGTCTCGTCTGAAAGACCTAGACCGACGAGGTAGAGCATCTTGATTCAAGGGATAATAATGAATCTGAGCTTATGCGCCTTTGGAGGGTCTGGTCGCAAAGAATTTTGGGGAGTGGTGGAGGGGTTGCGAAGAGGTAGAGGGGGAGGGGTACCTAGGTACTTTTACAATTCAGTGCTGCTTTGCTACAGCTGATATAACGATTGTAAGTCGGATACTGCATAAATCGCGGGGTAGCTCTGTGCTTCTGCTCCACTTCTAAATTCGCCTAGTCGCTCAGCTGCATCTTGACGCGATTGTCACACTGTGCTCAATTCCCTCCATCAAAAGTTCAATTTCCTACCTAGGTAGGTCGTCGCATATCAATAGCAGGCTAATTCCACCTCCACGGTCCCGACTTTCCGGGCGCCAGACAACAAAATACGTCCTCGAAATTAAATACAGCTTCTTCTCCTCGTTCTCTCAGACCAAGCCCAATTCCGTTCTCCCCCACCACCCATCTCGACCAAGCCCGACAAAATGTCAGGCAAAGGCTCAGCCTACGGCACCCCGGCGACGGACACGTCGTTCCGGCGGTCGTACGACCTCGACGAATACGCCGCGAAGGCGAAAGCGCGCGAGGGCGCCGAGCGCGAAGAAGCGAAAGCGCGGTACGAAGCCAAACTCGCGGGGAAAAAATACTACAAGCCGCTGACGGGGGACGAGACGCACACACGCGCGCGGCGCGACGTGCTCGACCTCGAGGCCAACGTCGGCAAGACGACGCTCGTGCCCGCGGGCGCGGGAACGGGGAAGAGGGGTCGGGGAGCCGGGTTTTATTGCGCTGCCTGCGACCTTACGTTTAAGGATAATATTCAGTGGGTCGAGCACATCAATAGCATGCAGCACCTGCGGAATATTGGCGAGACGGGGGAGGTCAGCAAGGCTAGTGCTGAGGATGTGAGGAGGAGGGTGGATGAAGTTTGGGGAAGACTGCAGGAAAGGAAGAGGGCTGCTACGACCACGCTTAAGGAACGGCTTGTTATTCGTGAGGAAGAGGAGGCTAAGGAGAAGGAGGCGAGGAGGGTGAAGAGGCTGGAGGAGATGGCGAGGAAGAAGGCGGAGAAGGAGATGATGGAGAAAGTCAAGGTTGAGTATGGTGAGGATGTACGCATTGAGGGCGAACATGATGAGGATGATATGAGGGCCGCTATGGGTATTACGGGATTTGGGACGTCGAAGAAGAGATGATGACGAAGGAGAGGAATCTGTTGAATGGCATATCTAAGCAAGATTCAAACGGCACCAAGGGAGAGACAGTGCAGCATTTAGAAGATGTCACAACCGATAAGTCATGACGCCGATGCGGGCAAAGATATCTGAAGCATATGGAATGGCGTTGGGGTGTTCTTTGGCGCAGATGATACCTATTCTACGCATACCTGTTCACGAGATGGTAGCTGATTATTCTTTGAACCTCATGGATGAGTTGTCTAGCCATCTAGAGGATGATTATTAGATCTAGGCAGATACGAGAACTCGTCATGAGCACATGGATTACGGACTACCTACTTCAAACTCACCTGAAGTCGCATCCAGCAAACAAGAATGCGATGTTGACTGATCTCTAGCCGGCGCTAATGCAAGCACTACCACCCCTGACTTTTTGATAAACAGCCATGACTGGCTAGTACCTAGTAGCTTAATGCTAAATGATACGATCAGATTTCTACACAGGGACACTTGATCCACGATAATGGACTTGTATATACAAGACCAAACTGTTGAGTTTATCCATTTCGATTTGTTTTTCTATGGCTCTTTTGCCGGGGAGTTTGCCTGGTTGAATGGATATCTATTAATCTACCTAGGTAAGTAATTACTTATAATTACCTAGGTAGTTAGCTACTTAGGTACTTATATCATGTTTTGCTTTAATAAAACGGTGGATTGCAACGATAATAAGTTCGGCAAATCGATTTGAGTTATATGAAGCAAAGTGAGGTAAATCACGTTGCCGTCCGTCTGATCTCCAACTCGACCTCAAATCGCCGTCCCATTTATTTTCCGTCCCAGTCCACTATTGCCTCGCTTGCCGAAGCAATCCCGCTCTTATCCGTCCCGCTTCGTCTAGGTATCGAGCCCGGCCAGTACCTCCTACCTTCCGGCTAGGTACCTTCTTCTTCTTCTTCTTCTTCTTTGCCACCGGCTTGACAGAACTTGTCAAGCACCTACTTACTTAAAGTAACGCCTTATTACCTACTCAGTCTTACCTGTTTATCCACTTATGTTTGCCGCCTTGCCTACGATCCTGAGCACTTATATCATCTGGCTGTACCACGCTTCCAACACCATATATACGTTCACTCGAATCTATACCTACCTATCCACGAGCCACATTTACGCACAACATTAACAGGTCTTGCTCCATAGCACAGGGAAACGGTAGATTCCCGAGGTCAGCGACCAACTTACTTTATATTCTCGGTTCGCTCTTTTTCCCTTTCCGATCCGTCATTCCTCCGCCAAGCATCACACCTCAACGATCTACCCCGCGTGTTCCATCCCTCCGTCCTCGGCTGGTCTAATCTGGTCTGGTCTGGTCTGTTCTCGACAGCAAGGGAGCTTTGGGAAGCTCGCACTTGAATGATCTTCTTACGGTTATGGACAACAATAGCAAGATAAAAATGAGCAGCAGCACGCCTTCTGCACAGACCAGCGCCGCCGGCACCTTGCTGCAGCGGCAGCTCAAGGAGATCAACACGGCCAAAGACCTCTCGGGCGTCTCGGTCGGCCTCATCCGCGATAGCAACGTTTTTGAGTGGGAGGTCTCGCTCATGATTCACGATGATTGCAAGTATTACGGTGGTATGTATCTCTCCATCTCTCTTCTCTGTCGCCACTCAAATTGGCCTCGACTAACACTGTTCATTTGATTCATTTCTCTAGGCGCCATCTTCCGCGCACACCTCTTCTTCCCCCTCGAGTACCCCCTGATGCCCCCCAAACTCGTCTTCCAACCGCCCGTGCCCTTCCACCCCAACATCTACGAGACGGGCGAGCTCTGCATCTCGATCCTGCACCCGCCCGGCGAGGACAGCTACGGCTACGAGAGCGCCAACGAGCGCTGGACACCCGTCCAGACCCCCGAGACCATCCTGTTGAGCGTTATCAGTTTGTTCAGCGAGCCCAACGAGGACTCCCCCGCCAACCTCGACGCCGCCAAGCTGCTGCGTGCCGAGCGCGAGGGCGGGCCCAAGGAGTTCAGGAAAAGGGTTCGGCAGTGCGTTAGGGAGAGTCTGGGGGATGTCGATTGAAGATGGGAAAAATAGGATGGAATAAAAATAACGAAAAGGCGGGATCGTAGCATTCATATGTACTTGCGCACGAAAGCGTGGGGAATGCTTCGAGCGGGCAAGCTTGGGTCTGGATCGGATATATATATATCTACCGACCTACCTAAGGTATGTTGGCTGGAGCTGAGGCCTGGTCGAAGTTCGTATAAAGCGTCGAGAAGGTGTTACTTGTACCTTCCGACGACGGTGATTCTGGTCGTGGAGGGTTTGGTCGGACCTCTGCTTTCTAGCGCTGCGTTATTATCTCTATTGTCATGGTGGTTGGTCATCATCATCAGCATCATTCAGCATCGTTTCCGAACCTAGCGATACGGCATCGTTTCGGAGTTTGTTTGCATAGCTATAGGACATTGAAATTTGGTTTAATTTCCTCCACTCTTATCCTTTCCCTAGACTCTGCAGGTCGCCTGTGTCTTTTTGCTTTGACTTGGTTTATTGGTTTTACTAATACAGTTTGCTTGGTAATTTGTGGTTGGCTGGGTTCAGAGTGAATACACGGTGTGTGATGGTAGGTAGATGCACAGCTATGACCGATAATGACCACGCACACCCCCTTATTCCGTGAACCCAAAGACACGTCCAAGCACGCGATCCCACTCCTCATCCCACCTCAACCCGCTCTCTTCCCTCGCACCCCTCCGCAATCTCCCCAATTCCTCCCCATCCCCTTCCTCTCCACCACTACCAAAAAGCCTCGCGAGAATCTCCGCGAGCTCATCCGCCGTCTCAAACCCACATCCATTCACACCCTCTTTCACCAGCTCGTCGAAGCTGTCGTACGCCGAGTACGCCGCCACGGGCAAGCCCGAGCCGAACATGTCCACGACCTTCATCGGCAGGTCGACGCCCGAGCTCGACTTGTGCAGACAGACGCCGAGATCGGCGCACCGGAGAAGCGCCGCATAATCGTGCATCGACGACAGCCAGGCCGTCTGGACGATGATCCCGGGGAGTTGGCCGGTCTTTCGCAGCGCTGCGATTTCCGCCTCGTAGAAGGCCTTTTGCGGGCCCTTGCCTGTTATTATTGCTAAGATGGGTGTATGTTTCTGGGATGGTTGGGCGTAGGTCACAAGGGCGTTGAGGAGGAGAGAGAAGTCCTCGTCGGGCGTCCATGATGTACTGCTTACGATTAGCTTTGTCTTACCTGATAAAATGCTCTCTGCGAACGGTGCCGTCACGGGTAGAGAGGTGAGGAAGACTTCCCGCTCCGAGGGAGACGAGAGCGGTTGGAAGATGGAAGCCGGCCGGTCGTGGAGCGTGACGATGGGGGATTGGGTGATGTTGTAGGGTGGGCTGTGCAGCGAGCGCTTCATGGCGTGCGTCACGGCTATGTTGGCTGTTGGGGCAATTTGTCCCAGTAGACATTCGTACGCTTTGGAGAGTGCCACGAAGGGGTGAGATGGGCCCTTTGTGCCCGAGAGGATGGTCCAGCCGTAGTTGTGCCAGTCTATCAGGAGCTGCGTGTTGCGCAGGATAGAGATCAGGAAAGATACGGCTAGGGTTGGGATTGATGGGGGATTCTGAGTTCAGTGTTAGTATCTTGGTGAAAATAGAGATGGGGAAGTGAGACAGATATTGGGAGTGGTTTGCCATGTACCTGAACTAGGAGCCATGCTGATGCCGGCGTCGTGTAGCCCAAGACGTGAAGCAGCGTGCCTACTTGCCATAGGACCTTGAGAGGACCGGATATGAGAAAAGGGACAGTGGAAGATCGTAGAATTCTCGGGGGAAGGGCTAGACCATGAATCGTAATGTTGGGATTTGTGAGAAGGTCTGGATGAGGTGGCGACTCTGAGACTCATGTTAGTCGGTGATGCCGCATAGTCAACTTGATAAAGGAATAAGCATAAGCATAAGCATAAGCCCAAGCCCAAGCCCAGGAAACAGGCATACCATCGTATCCGATGAGATGAACAGTTCCTCCATGTCTCGCGATACTTGATGCGTGATATTGCATCCGCGGGCTTCGACCGATGTCGCCCAGCACTAAGATCTGCACCGACACCGAGGCATTGCCCGATGTCGTTGAAGGCCGCTCATATCGAGAGGGCAACAAGATCAGGACGGCGAGTGTGGCTATGAATAACCCACCGAAGGTGAACCATAATATGATGGCAAGTGGTGACATTTTTTGTTGCGCTTCACTATTGCTGCTGTCTTGATCTCGGCAAATTGAGATGGATGAGCGATCTCCTTTTCTCCGCCTAGAAGATTGGGAATCGTATGCGATTGATTACATTCCGACGATATCGGGTAAATCACTCAAAGCTTACAATTGGTATATTCTTGAATGGCTGAGACGAAGAATCTCAGTATGCAAACCACCAAACAATCTTAGTCTGTAATGTTGAGGTATGGAAAAATCGCTGCTCTATCCATCGGCCCGCGTGTGTTACTGTAAGTGGTATATGTGGACCAATGGGAGCAGCCGAAAGTCTGAATGTGTGCAGCACTGGGTAGCTGTTTCGGGCGCTGGATAGTGTACCCAAGTACACTTGCAGGGGTCTACTACAGTATGCCCTCTAGAAACAAGTCCTCCTATTTTACTCCGAACAAGTTACTCTCGTTCACTCAAGATAAAAAGCTCTAAAGCTTACAGGTTGCCATTGCATAAAATTAGATAAAGGTAGCATGTTTATTCATGTTGAAATTGGAGATGATGTCCGAATCTAACGCTATCTAGCCCTTCATTTTAGCTCCACGCTGTCATAGCAGCGGAGCAGAGTGTGCGGTTCGACCCCTTATACAACGCCTTGATCATATAATATGGAGATGATGAGGTCTTTCGCTGCATGGCCAATTGCGAGAATTTACTTTGCTTTGTCCAAGAGTTGGAGAGCTTCACAGCGTCAACTGTAGATGTTTTGGCTGCCCTACCTACCTGGTCATGCTGCTGTCTTAATAAGAGGTACACTCCAAGCGGGAGTCCTTTGGCAGCAGACCCAGAGCCAGAACTGAGTTCTCACAGCGAGCGTCACACACGAAGAATAAATTATATGAAAGGAGAGACGATCACTGTGGCCATAAGTAGAACTTACGAAGACATATGGGCATTGATGCTGTTGTGTCTATGTGTCTGATTACTGTTGCCCATTGTCTATTCAATTTTCGTCTTCGTCTTCGTCACTCGGGTACTCATTGCTGTGTTTATCCTGCTGTAACACGCGGAAAGAAAATAGAGACTTGCCTGGTAACTAGTTCACATAGCTTCCGAAAGGCTGCCTTTAGCGCCATTCATATATATCGATATATCTAGGGACCTCCGAGTATGTTGGAGGTTGAAAGGGGTTATGAAGTGCTGTCGAGACTGCGATCCCTGCCAATGTGTGTAAGTGTTTGCCTGATGAGCTCAATTAAGTTGGTATTCTGACTTGAGGTCAAACAAACCTATACGGGAATGTCCACTTACTTGCAGGCGTCATGCGGCTATGACAGGAGCGCGCATGTGGATCTCTGAGAGTCAGTGTAACAACAACGTCGATGTCACTGATAGCCAAGCAGGTTGCATGCTCCACAAGGAGACCGTGTCGTAATCAGAAACACAGGTCGTAAACATGACAGCATGCGATCATTCACCACCGTCTCAATCCTCCTCAACTCATTTCGTGCCGTTCACTAGCTGTGCTTTGATGACCTCATTGAGACGGCCGGCGCTGGCGGCTACAAAGCCGAGATAGGGTTTCTGGTGGATTGTCAGTGTCCAATATTTGTGCGTACATGGGATTAGATCGAAAACTAGAAACACTTACGCTGGGAGAAAGCACTCGTGACTGGTACTCGGCGTGAAATTGTGTTCCTATCGTCATGATTAGTTCACCAGAGCCACAATTACAATGTACCGATTGCCAAAACATACCAACGAAGTAGGGATGGTCCTTCATCTCTAGAATCTCCATACGCTGACCAGTCTCGTCCTTGCCAATGAAGTAGAAGCCCGCCTTTTGTAACCGATCCACAAATTGAGGATTGACTTCATATCGATGTCGGTGTCTCTCATGAACTCCCTGGACTCCGCCGTATAGGGCTCGGGTCTTGGACCATTCGCTACCTTCTTGAAAGATGGTCTCATGCAGACCAAGACGCATGGTGCCTCCCATGTTCTCACGGTCCAATTCGGGCATATATATGATGACTGGTTCTTTTGTCGCCGTATCAAATTCTTCAGAATCCGCATGAGGTAAAGAGCAGATGTCTCGGGCAAATTGCATGACGGCTACTTGGAAACCAAGACATACCTAGTGAAGAAGTTAGAGATGAGAGCTGGGAGACCCCGGAACTACACCTACGCCTAGGAAGGGAATACTGTTTTCCCGAGCCCATTTGGATGCCAACATCATACCCAAAACACCTCGTTTACCAAAACCACCAGGAACGATTAAACCAGCGGCAGTGTGAAGTTTATCCCAGGCTTTTTGATACTTCTCCGGCTCGGCGGTCTTCATTTCAGGTTCGAGATGCTCGGCATCAATCCAGAGCAAGTTGAGTCTCAGGCGTAGATGCATTGTAGAGTGCTCGAGAGCCTTTGTGACGCTCATGTAGGCGTCGGGTGAGCTAACATACTTGCCAACGAGAGCAATGTTAACAGTAGACGTATATTCGGCCACAGCAACAGACTTCCATGCTTCCCAGAGCTCTTCACCCTTGGCTAGCCGGGGTCTAGGGATTGATTCAGGGGAAAGACTCATTCTAGCCAGAAGCCGAGGAACCATCCTTTGTTCGCGCAGGAGTACTGGGACCTGATAAATGGTCGGCATATCCCTGACAACGACCACCTGGTCCATCTCGACCTGGCAATGAAGTGAGATCTTCCGGACAGTTCCCTCGTCAAGAGGCTTTTCGCAGCGGCAAGCGATCTTGCATTCTGGTTAGCGAAAGAACTCGGTAGAGTAGACATCCGGTTGAGCATACCACATCAGGGATTAAACCATGACTGCGAACGGATTTGACGGCATGTTGTGTGGGTTTTGTCTTTTGCTCTCCATGAATCACGGGAACATAGCTGACCATGATCGTGGCAAAGTTGGTACTTCCGACCTCATGTCGTACTGCAAAAGCCAGTCAGTTAACCAGTGAAACTCATTTTACCTTCAGCCCAGCTTGTTCGTGAAGAATAATGGGCCAGGTATCGAGATGAGGTCGAAACACGTACACTGAGTTAAAGCCTCAAGGAAGGGCATCTATTCAATCATCAGTATCAACTGAAGCGACCAGCCTATCAATGAAACTGGGAGTGGGTAGGTAGGAGAACGAGCCAGACTGGGTGAAAGGATGCTACGTACGCTCTCGATATCGCCTACAGTTCCTCTGATCACAGTCTATCAGTTAGCATGATATTTCCCCGACATCTCATGGCACTGCGTCGACCGCAGTATGGCGGCCATCAGGACCAGCATGCGTTTGGTTAGTTCAGAGGCGGGTGAGTTATGATGACTTACCCCAATTCGATGATACAGACATCGGGCTCTTCGCCGGAGCCATCGACGCAAGTATGGGCGACACGTTTAATCCAGTCCTTAATGGCATCGACGACATGGGGTACGATCTGAACGGTACGACCTAGGTAGGCACCTTTCCTCTCCTTGGAAATGACGTCCAGATAAACCTTTCCAGTGGTGATGTTGTTGTCACCGGTGAGGCTCAAAGACAGATATCTCTCGTAGTTACCCAGATCTAAGTCAACCTCTGTATGCAGTACAAATGATGGTGTTCAGCAGCCGTGCAGAAAGAAGAGACGGGAGATAACCGGGTATACAGAGCACAACAGAGTATCACAAGGATTAGATGAATTGGTGGTACTAACCCGAACCAGAGCCTAGAACGAAGCATTCGCCGTGTTCGGCAGGGGCCATTAGCCCGGCATCTACAGACACATACGGATCGATCTTATTTCACAGCATCAGCAACCCATTTTGCAGTCTATATGGTGTATAGGGCATGGCCGGGGGGTTGGCTTGGTACCTTTATGCAACTGACACGAAACCCGAGAGACTGGAGAAGCTGAAGAAGATGTCAGTCGAAACGTTCATGATATATATAAGCATTAATTGGACGGCTGAATGAGGCGAGATAAGAACATACAAGACCGGTGGACGAGGCTATGATGCCTTTTCCGACTCCTGGCGGGGCATTAGCGATGACGGCGTTGGAGTGAAGATGCATAAGACAACAAAAATACCCGAAATGACACCACCCGAAACGAGAATGTAATGCATCGTGACTGCGACCTTGAAAGTTGTTGTTGTTATATGCTGCTGTAGTGCCCGTCTTATCTTGATGTCATGTTGGGTGGTGAAATTTCAAAGGTGTACAAGTGAGAGTCAATACGAAATATTTTTTGACACTGGTCGCCGCTGAGTGGTGAACTTTTTTTTCTTACCAAATTTTTGCATGTGCTACCAATGCTACCTGAGTACCAATTGGTGTCTTTAGACACGGTCAGGTACAGAGTTGTACTTGCACTGAAGTTGTATTACCACTGTAGGACCAAAGTTTGTCCGCATAGGAGAGGTACCCGAAAGTAGCAAAACCCGCCTCTGGTGTAGGTAGGTAGCACCAAGGTAGTGTACCTACCTAGGTACCTACAATGGCGCCCACCCCGCGACTCGGGTGGCTTGAGTCACTCGGCGTAACAACCAATGTAGTACTTAGATTTCTACTACTCAATGTCTAATGACTACCTATAGTGATGCTTTTGTAAGGATTTCCAACCAGAAACATGATTGTGTATGACGTCAATAAGAAATGCCTGGTACAGTAAAACATCTTTGGGGTGCTCAAAGCGTTATACATCTACTGGTATAAAAGTTCAGCTACTTACCTACATAGGTAGGTATGTCACGGCGTTCCCCGCCTCTATCCTCACATGCAAGGGTGAGTTGTATTTACACCACATATGTACATCAGCATGGCATACGGCATGATATCAATTGATCTGGATATTTGCATTATGTACCACTACGTCTTCGTGTATGCCATGTAATGTATCAGATGTATTGTGTTCTACATGTTAAACTGCTTATCTAAGACAGGGTTCAGTAGCTGACTTTAGCTGACTTTCGCTGACCCTGCTCGCCTGTCAGTCTACCTAGGTACTCATAAGGGGTAAAAGGCACTTAAACAGCCCCTAATTATAGGTCATGATAGGTCTATGCGGCCCGTATACTACGTAAAGGCAACAAAAAGGAAGGTCAGATACATATTAGTGTACAGATTAAGGTTGCATGCATCTCCAACTCCCACCTTTGAACAAATACATACGGTCCAGGTTCTTTGGACCTTTGATCCTTTGTTTTTCCTTTCCCTAAGTTTTCTCTTCTTAATTGTCCTCGTTGCTTCTACCTATACTAGTTTCCGTCTGTTCAGACTATACCCCTCTTCTTCTCTGCTTGAGTGTCTGCTTGAGTGTATAGTAAAGGTGTAGTGTAGGCGCTGCGCCAGGCACTTGTTTTTCTCGAATCCTCCGTGCCACCCCTGCCTATTTGATAAACCGCCGACGGCGCGCGCAACCATCCTAAGATCGTGTACTTAGATTCCAGCTAGTTCAGATTAGACCACATCCGACGCGGCCGACCGATTGAGACGGCTGTTTGACCTGCTCTGTTACCGAATGCGGATGTCTCAATCTACGATACTCAATTGAACGTCGTCGTGCAACAACCATCTGATCTGCCTTGGTATTCTGGTACGAGAACTGTCGCGAGTGACTAGTTAGACTTCGTAGGGACGAGTGGTTCTTAATCGCTTCCTTCGTTGGCGCGGCCGAACGCGAACCCAGGACAACCTGACGACAACGACGACGACTCGATACGATAAGACGAAACCGACATAGTATCCATTCATCTACCCACAAACCCCCGCGATTCACCTCGAAGACTCTTCTGGTCTGTTGAATAGCTGGTAGTTGGTATCCGACTGTGCTCGTGACAATTGGGCATATCAGATAAAAGACGTCATGGCCTCATCGTACGCTCTCCCGCAGGCGCCTCTGCCACATGACCATGGCCATAGTCCTCACAGCTCCATCGACTATATCCATAATCACAGCCAGTCGCCTCCCTCGTTCGGTCATTCCAGGTCGCGCTCGTCTATGCGATCCCACGGTCATAATCGAAATCATAGTTATGGTCATGGTCATGGTCATAGCCCCAGCCATAGCCACGAGGATATCCAAGAAGAAATTCAGACGCAGACTCGTCAGAACATGTCGCAATACCGGGCCAATTCCTTCATCCCCTTACAACGGCGAGAGAATCGACCTTCTCCTTTGCGCCAAAATACAGAAGACTTGCCGAGTCCCGGGGAGAACAAGGTCGGTGTCGCTTCCCACAGCCATACGCATTCTCACGACGACGAACATGACCATGATCATGGCCACTCCCATTCTCATTCCCATTCCCATTCCCATTCCCACTCCCACAGCCACGACCACCGCCGTAGCCACGAACCTCACCACGGCCACTCGCAAGACTTTTCGAGGTTCACAGGCTTCTTGCTTCCTTACACGTCTAAATGGCCGCTTGTCCACGCCATTATGACGGACAAGGACTCGCGACGTATCTTTTACTTCATGGGGTGTGTACTACTACAATGGACCCCCTTATCCTGCATTACGCTGCGTGAATGCTAATTCAAAGGCATTTATAGGGTCAATTTCAGCTTTATGACCGTCCAGGCTGTCTATGGCTACCTTACCGACTCCCTGGGACTACTCAGCGATAGCATACACATGTTCTTTGATTGTGTTGCGCTAGCTGTGGGGTTGTTTGCTTCAGTCATGAGTAAATGGCCACCCAGTGAAAGATTCCCATATGGATTTGGAAAAGTTGAGACTCTAAGTGGCTTTGCCAACGGGGTTTTCTTAATGTAAGCAAACCGACGACTTTTCAATTGCCGCGTGATTAACCCTGTTCGGCAGACTAATCAGCCTTGAAATTATGTTTGAGGCTTTTGAGAGATTACTGGAGGGAAGGGAGACGAAGCGTCTTGGGGAGCTATTCGTAGTTAGTACGATGGGACTGATTGTCAATTTATTGGGAATATTTGCCTTTGGGTCCCACGGGCATGCCCATGGTCATGGTCACGACCATTCTCATCATCATCATCATCATCATAATCATGGCCATGACCATGAAGAGAAGCACAATTGCAATAGCTCTGAGAAGCATGCGCACGACCATGGACACTCTCACCACGGGAACCACGGTTACAGCCACGACAATGAAAACATGCATGGGATTTACCTGCATATCCTCGCCGACACACTAGGCAGCGCATCAGTCATTGTGTCCACAATATTAACCTACCTAATGCCATGGTCAGGATGGGATCCTCTCGCGTCTTGCCTGATTGCGTACCTCATCCTCATCACAGCAACACCTCTGGTCAAATCCTCGGCGCAGCGACTGATGTTGACCAACACGGCAGACACGGAATACAATCTCCGCGATGTGCTCTCCGAGATCGCCAACCAGCGTGGCGTGGCGTCGTACTCCGTTCCCAAATTCTGGACTGATGACAGAACCGGTAGCGAGTCCGGGGGTAAGCTGCAGGGCGTCATGCACGTGGCGGCCATGCGCGGCTCGGATCTCGAAGAAGTCCGCGATAGAGTTCGGAATTACCTCGCCAGGCAAGGGATCGACGTCACGATTCAGATGGAGCGCGAGGGCGACGGCACGTGTTGGTGCGGCATGGGTCGCATGAGTCCGCTATCTCCTAGGCTCCCGGGCGGTTTCTAGTCCTTGCCGTGCGAATGTAGATGGGGAGGCATCCGTTGTTGAAAGTGTTGGCACGCACTATATACATAGCGAACTGTTGTTTTTATGATGCCAGTATATAGAGGTTGCAAGACGTGGATGGTGTCGGCATATATATGTATACAGGTTGGTAGGGAATTGGAAATAGAGCCTTGCCGTGCCTTATTTTGCCTCGTCTGACGCGTTGGGAACGAGATAGGGGAATAACGAAGCAACTGTATAATATTAAAGCGTGTGTATAGCAATGAAATATATAAAAAAGGAAAAGGGTCACTTGAAGTAGGTGAAAGTAACGTCTAGGGGCTAAGACTATATACGTAGGATGTATTTGTCTCCCTATGAAGACATTTTGAATCTGACAGCCTGTCCTATTCAGAGCTTCGGTCTCGAATCTCGACGTTGTTTTCTTTTGTCTCCCTTCCCTCAAGTGAAGTATATACACAGTAGAGAGACCGGAATGCTGTTGACTCAGTCTACTTACTTTATTATTCAGACTGACACTTCTTTACTGTATGTAAAGATTCTGTGCCTAAATAGGTAATTAATTATTGCTCGAGCCGCGCCATCCGCAATCACCATTTGTATTTATTCTATTTTCTCCAATTTTTTCTTCTCACATGCCAGAGACATGGGGATGGCTCTCCAGGGGTACTGTCGTGGGTTATGTAAGTAGCGTACTAGAATGGGGCATGCCTGTACAGGATTGTAGGAGCACCATAAAGTTAGGCGGGCTAGGCGGGCAAGGCGGCGCTATGGGCGTCTAAATACCTGTTACACTAGTGGGAGACTACCGCCTGACGAAGTGGGATGGATATTTATTCCCTTGAGCCGAGGCACTTGACTGACGTCGTTCTCTCCGGCGCGGCCGCCAATTGCCGACTTCTTGATTGACTGATTGGATCATTCTCTTTTTATTGTACGGCTAGACGGACGCACAGGGCTTTTTTATGCCTGCATAAGTGCTTGTAAGTCCCATTCATTCATGTTGAAATGCGCGTATTTCTTTCGGAATTCTGAGATATTTCTTGTTTCCCCTGCTCTGGGGTAGCCTTCACTTGAGCCTCGTCGTTCCAGGCCCTCTTCACTCACCACGATCTTACTTGGGACAGACCTGACTAAGTGTGCTAACAGGCGAACTGAAGGGACAGACCTCTTTTCGTTGTCCTTGCGAGCGATCGACTCGGCCCAATTAGCGAACCTGCTTCTTACTTCTGCATTACTCTGTTGGGTCTCGTGAGTCTATATTGTACGACTCTGCGCAGAGTTTATTCTACAAGTGCAGTCCACGTCAGGAGACAGAACACAGGAGACGACGGAGGAGATATCAAGTGCGAAGGACATACGAAAGGATATAGATATAAACACAATCCATCCGCCTCGAGGGCTGTACTGTACTGTACCTGGCTGTATCGGACGTCCGGATATCAAATAACGCAGCCCTCCGTCTTCTACCCGCCGTCGCCGTCGGATAGCACGAAGCTGTCGCTTCTCTCCCTCCCTTCTCTCCCTTCCTTCTCTCTCTCCCTTCCCTCCCTTCTCTCTTACCCCTTCATCTCCTTCTAACGGCTGACCCGTTCATCCATCTGCGACAACCGCCACAATGTCGTCGTCGACTTCGACATCCTCGAAGGCCACCGCCATAAACCAGAAAATTCACGATCACCTCCCCGCGCCCGTCGCCGACCATCTACCCCACATCCCCGAGAGTAAAGACGAAGTCAAGGCCGATGTCAAGGCCGCCGCAAACAGCCTCGGCTCGCAGCTGAGGTCCTTCGCGGCCGGTGGCTTCGGAGGCGTCTGCGCCGTCGTTGTTGGCCATCCCTTCGATCTCGTCAAGGTCCGCATGCAGACTGCCGAAAAGGGCGTCTACTCTTCTGCCATCGACGTCGTGCGCAAGAGTGTCGCTCGTGATGGCCTGCGTCGCGGTTTATATGCTGGTGTCAGTGCGCCGCTTGTTGGAGTCACGCCCATGTGTACGTCTTTTTGCTGCCCCTATATTATCATGTCCTACCCCGTCCCGGTATGTACAGAGTACTCTTGGCTAACGCACCGAGAGGGAAATAGTCGCCGTCTCCTTCTGGGGCTACGACCTAGGCAAGCAAATCGTCACCTCTGTCTCGACGCCCTCCCCAGATGGATCCCTCTCCATCGCCCAGATCTCCACCGCCGGCTTCTTCTCCGCCATTCCCATGACTGCCATCACCGCCCCCTTTGAGCGCGTCAAAGTCATTCTCCAGGTCCAAGGCCAGCGGTTGAAGCCTGGCGAAGAACCGAAATACAAGGGCGGTCTAGACGTCGTTCGTCAACTCTACGCCGAAGGCGGCCTGCGCTCCGTCTTCCGTGGTTCCGCGGCTACACTGGCGCGAGACGGCCCCGGAAGCGCTGCTTACTTCGCCGCCTACGAATATATCAAGAGACGCCTCACACCCCGCGATCCCACTACCGGGAAGCCCCAAGGCGAGCTCAGTCTGCTCGCCGTCACAGCCGCGGGCGGCGCTGCTGGTGTTGCTATGTGGATCCCTGTTTTTCCTGTCGACACCGTCAAGAGCCGCCTGCAGACCGCCGAGGGCAACGTCTCGCTCTTTTCCGTCGTGCGCGAGTTGTATGCCCGCGGCGGCGTCAAGGCTTTCTTCCCTGGATTTGGTCCGGCACTCGCTCGTGCTGTCCCTGCTAACGCAGCTACGTTCCTCGGCGTCGAGCTTGCGCATCAAGCCATGCGCAAAGCTTTTGGGTAATGGTGTCATCCGCTACTTTACGTTACGAATTTGGGAACAGAGGAGTCTCTTCCGAAGTGCGCGTTGCCTGCTCAAAGGCAAAAGAGGGTATATCTAGCGCATGACGAGAGTCACATCTAGTATAATCTGCTTGATGCGTATACTATATAAATGAATCCATACAGGGACAACAACGCAAGACATGACCAATTGCAGAGCTATGGACGTACTAAGCCCCGGATCTGGATGTTCATGCTCTTACTTGCTAGAGGATCAATTGCTGGAGGATCAGTAGATTTGGGACTTCGTCTCAGGGAATATCATTTTCCCAGGCTGCCTGATATTGGGAACTAGTATATAAGTACGGAGTACCTGCTGTATAGAAGCATGGAAAGGAAGTTTGGAGCGATATAAAAGAATAGAATTGCTGATTCTAATGTTCAAAGAGTATGACTTTCGAGGTTGAGATCTAGTTTAGATCTAGTCTTCAATGCGTTCGGTGCTGTGTGATGACTCTTGTTGTGATAGATTCTACGTTCATTCTTGCTAAAGCCTATGACAAACCTGCTATCACGACTATGAGAGAGGGCATTTACTCGATATGCATTCGCGAACTCCATATGTCACGTACTGTTTCTCGTTCACTCTTCCGGGCTAAAGATAAGCAAAATTTTCATGACATTATTCCCGCTATCGTGATCATAGACCGCGACTTATGCTATGGTCATGTAGAACTAAGTACATCCCTGAAAATAACAAAACCAAACACGCTCTTCTCCCTTGCCTGGGATAGCTAAACTATTCATTTATTCATCCATTCACTCGCTTTTCTAATGCCGTTATTTTATTATGTTTGAATGCCCTGTGAAAATGCCCTAGATTCTGTCATGTCATGATTGAATGGTGGTATGATATAGAGTGAAGAGGTCATCGGAATTCGATGTCTTATGCTTTCTGTACCATGGGAGGGGAGAATGGGGAATGAGGAATGGAGAAACGTTTTCGGGGACACGGTTATCGTACCGTTTCATTAGCACAGCATCACATTATTATGGGCATCATCGTTCGGTAACTGTCCACCGTCTCTTACTAGAACTGAAGTCGCGGAGACGTTCGGCTTCACCTGGTGGTGTGGGGGCTCCCCATAGGCCATTGCCGGTCCCAGGCCACAGACGCGGGACTACATCTTCGTCGAATTTGTCATGTTCTTCGTCATGGTGATCTTGGTCGTGCGTAGCACTTTCCTTGTCAGAATTTGTGATAATGGCATGCTCTGACTTGCTAGTATCAGTAAGCAACGAGGGCTTTTCCTCTTCTTTGACTTCCTTATCCTTGGCGGCTTTCTCGTGGCTAAAGTCAAGAAACATGGGCGTTTCCGGTTCGCGGTCGTTCTCGTCTAGCTTCGGACTCCATAAACCCCATGTGCCCGACCCAGAACGATCCGGTCTGGTTACTGAGAAGTTTGACACGCCGCTGCCAACGGTAATGCCGCCGGTGTTAGAATTGTACACAGATGGGCTCATAGCTAATGATAGAGGCCCCGGCGATCGTCTTGGACTGCCTAGGGATGCATTTGACGACTGGCCTCGACTGCCACCCGGCGAACCTCCATACAAAGAACCAAAGTTGATTTCTTTTAATGCAGAGGTATAACCGGCGCCGAAACGAGGGTGCGGGCTTGAATTGGTAACGGAGGTTGAATGGCTGAGACCTGATGCAGGTGATGAAGTGAGATGGTCGGTGTTGGCCATCAGCTTCAGCTCGTATATTTCGGACAATTTTGCTTTGGATATGGGTAGGGTTGCGTGTAGAGACGTAAGAGACTTTTCTCGGGTGAGACTGATTTTCCGAGGATCAAAGTCGGCTCTCCTCTTGGCCATAGTCAAAGATGACATGGGGATATCGGCGAGTACCGGCTGATTTGTGATCGCGCCAATGAGGGCATTGCAGCCAGCGCCATGTGAAACTAAAATGATGACTTCTTCGAATTCGTCATCTTCACCATCGCTTTCGATTGCACAGTCTGATTGAGACTGATGGGATGTGTGTGGTGTCTTGGTTACCATCTCGCCTGCATTCTCTGTTGAGCTGTACCATTCGATCAGGCGCCTCAGCCCTCTCCTGAATCTCTGGTGCATGGCAGCCCATTCCTCTGGCAACGTTCCCCCGTCGCCCCAGGCGATATTATCTCGTGAAGAGTCCCACTGGTAGTCTATAGACACACAAGCATCTCGAGCATGGGCCACGTAGCCCTTGGGGATCGGTTCGGATGAGGATAGCGCATAAGACGGAACGGGAAACACGTAACCAGACAACTGCTGATTCTCCTGAGCTGTTGCCCGCCCTCCCCTTGAGTCTGAATGTCCATTGGAGCTGTTCTCATTATTTGGCAGGCTATCACCGAGGTGGGACAAAGTATCCAAGCTGGAAATACTATGAGGGCCATGGACAGGGGGTGTACCTGGAATGCCAGCTTGACTGGATAGGTTACCCCATAGCTGACTAGATGCGCTCGAGTGTACGCGGACGTGGAAATGGGGGTAGTCGTGATAGCTCGATCGACGCAGCAACTCGGCTTTGGCAGTAGCTAGCATGAGAGCCGACTTGGGAGGCGGCGTTATGTGTTCGAAGTAGTCGGGAGATAGCCATTCGCCTAGGAAGGCATCCAGACGAAGGACAGCCTTCTCGAAATGCCTGGGATTGCTGGAGGCTTCATGAGAACTCGTCGAAGCTGGTACAGGAACATCGGGTCTCGTCTTCGTCGGGGCAGGGTTCGAGAAGGAAGAGGCCTGGGTCGATCGCAGAGTTCCTCTTGGCGTAGGTGACGGTAAAGGATCCGCAGGACTGGGAGAGGCAGAAGAAGAAGAAGAAGAAGAAAAAGAAGAAGATGGAGGATGGTTCGCAGCGAGACCGGCACTGATGGCGATCGAGGTTTGCACGCAGCGAAGGAATGGAGAGCTATGAACGACGACACGGAAGCGGCGGCACTTCCGTGAGGGCGATGTCGCGGCTGAAGATGAGAGGACTTTGGAGGGACTGTCGGTGACTTGTCCTCCAACTTGTACCCCTTCCTCGGCTTCTTTCCGTAGAATAGCAGCAATACGCGTACCGACATTTCTCGAGTGCATCCACCCCCCGTAGGTGAGAGGTGGATCATAGGGTGTTGGCGACGTCAGATGCCATTGTTTATCAGCCGCATCGAGACGGTTTCCATGCCTGTTCAATTGCCAACGGACGTGGTTAGCGTCATGATACTGCTATTCGATGTAAACGCAACCCCTAAGCAAAGAGAGACAGACACACCTACCTAACCACGAAGATATAGGCCGGGGGACGACCCATAGCACCGGCAGAGCAAGGAGGGGAGGGCTACGTATTCACAACTGCGCGGATAGTGTCTTCGTCGCTACTGCAGCGTGCGTTACTTGTCTTTCTCGTTGAAACTGTATTAACGCTTGAGAAGAGATGGTAAATCTAATATTGCCTGTTGTTGTTGTTGTTGTTGTTGTTGTGGTTGTGGTATATTTACATTTATTGTTGGTGTGGTTCAGTTTACTTTGCTCAGCACGGGACTTATATTAGTATAAGAAGCTAGACATGAGCATGTGATTCTCCTCTGTTACACTACCTAGGTACTTAGGTACTATGTACCTAGGTAGGTCTTTGTACTGGAAGATGCAGGGGTGAGAGTACATCTACTTCACATGTCAGGGGGCTTGGCATTGAAAAACTGTGATGTCACCTCTGTCGAGCGATTTTCTGATGTAACTATACCTATGGCTGTCAATGGCGCGTACCTTATATAGGTATGACATCGTGTAGATGTAACTTCGTAAAGCTGCCGGCTTACGCGCCAACCGAAAGAGCAAAGAAAGAGCAAAGCGTTACTGTTACAAAAGTGCTGCTACAATACATGAAAATGCGACTTACAACATGACAAATCCAAATTTCAACTCTTGGTTGAATATTTCCTACCCCTACGTAAGCCTTAAAAGCATCCTTTGTCTATATATTTGATTTTGTAGCGGTTGCGAAAAGGCTTACCACTCTGGTAGACCTTGCAGCAAGGCCTACAGGAGACCCCCCCCGGCCTACTAGGTAGGTAGTCCCTAGTTTTGTTTCTATCGCCTTGTTGCATATACCTCTGATAAAGGGGCAGAGGGCTGGGGTAGGTACAGACACAGCAGGATCTTGAGCCGCTGAACACGAAGCTACCTAGGTAGTTAACCGTTCCCAAGTCTCCCTCAACAACGGTTTACGTGCCATAACACCACCACTTAATCGTAATAGATGGAGCCTGAATATGGAAGCCGTTGTCGGCTGGGCTCGCTTCAATAACAGACACATTTCTATCTTCATCTCGATCTATATCTGGCGAAGTGGCCTACAGTCTGACGACCAAGTCGCCCGGACTATCGAACAAGGGGACAATTCCAGCTGCAAGGTCCCCGGTGTCTTTTTCTATGCCCAGGGGATGCCCGTGGTTGTGAACAAGAACATCTACACGTGGATTGAAGGTCGTGAACGGAGCAGAGTTCACTGCCTCAGACGTCATTCCTGATACCAAGTACCCAGGATACCATCTTGCCGACGTCACCGTCCACTTCGGACCGCCGCTCGGTATCCTCTTGCAGTCGACAGAGACAAAGAACTTGACAATTCCATCTCTACCACCGGGGACGGTACTCATCCGGCCTATCTCACACACCATCGATCGCTCCCACTTCGAATTCCTATCAGATCTTGCCGCAGAAACAAGGCAAGTATTTAGGGCCCAGCAAAGCTTTCCATAGCCTGTACTATGCTAGTGAACTAAACCTGTTATATAAAGCCATTGATTAACCCAGCTATTAATCATTCTTAAACACTAAACTCTGCCGGCCGACACTGGCAACGCTGTACCTCGGCCTATAAAATGCCTTTCTGTTAATAGTGTTTATGCTGCGATACTACTGTTTCTACTATGCTTTGTTGCTTATACATAATCTGCCTCAAGTTCTCTGCCTACTCGAGTATTGTATATATTGCCCGGTTAGATCCCTCTATAGCGGTATATAATTTTTATAAAGAGTGTTTTATTTTATAATATGCCATTACTAGACTAGTGGATCGTTTTGGGCGTTATTAAGGATTTGCCTCATCTGTAAATAGAGTCTGATCTGCTTGTTGCCATCTTCTGTTATTAGGGAACACTACCTTTCGCAACTTATCGACCCAAGGGATCAGGGGCTTGTAGTGGTCTGTGAAGTATTTGTTCGCTATGTAAATAAAGTCCTTCTCATCATCGATTACTGCTTTCTTAAGACCGGCTAATGTCATCGTGTCTACTTCATTCCACTTGGTAAAATCTGTCTCTCGGCCGTGGCCATTTCCGTCGTAATGAACACAAGTCCAGAATAAAACCCAGAAAAAAGACTCGAGGTCATCCATATAAGAGTGACCTTTGCCCATGAGAACACCGATTGCCATAAAGGCTCTTGTGCCAGTGATCTCTTTTGCACCTGATGCTTGTGCTCGATCAACTTTGACCGCGAGATCTAGATCAATCAAAAACGAGGACAAAGAAGACTTATTGCTCTCGTTTATTATAAGATTATTAATCGAGATATCTCTGTGTAGGAGGCCAGCCTTATATAGAGATTCATGTCCTTGAATACATCCTTCTAGGGCACCGAGCAAGGCAACCCGGGAAGTTGCTTTATAGATGGGCACCCCGTAATCGCGGAGAACGATACGTCGATGTATTCGATTAGGGAGGGGTTCGTTGCTAGGCTTTGTCGGTGGCGCAGAGCCCGAGCAAGAACGTTTGCTGGGTGGGAGAACAGCACTAGTCTGGCTAGAGGACCGCTTCGAGCCTGCAGAGCTTTGACGTGATAGCGCTTCCACGGCTAAGGTCTGCCGGTTACGTGTGCGCCCGGTTCGGTAGTTGCTTGCTCTCGTAATATCCAACCCTTTCCGAACATTGCCCTGAATATCATCATCTTGGCCCTGTATATGTACTGTTTCGTGGTAATAATACCGAACTACGTTCTTTACACCCTCACTTGTTGCTTCTTGGAGTAGCTTGCCTTCCTCGTCACGTTCTGGGAACTGCCACGAATCCTTGATAACGAACGGCGTAGATCTGTCTCCTTGCAAGTACCCTTTCCAACAGACGGTCGCACGGCCTACTATGCTATGCGCCGGTCTGATAAGCTTGTCGAGAACTAGACGTTCTGTCTTCCTGTTCTGATGGATCTCGATATATTGCTGATGATCTGACTTAATGATTGTAGGGTCGAAACCGAGGGCCTCGTTATCCATCCAAAGGAAACCAAGGATTGTCGATAGAAAACGCTGGCCGTCTTTATTGATGTCGAATCTTTCCGAGGCGATGCCGCCAAGCCGGTCAATTCCCAAAGCCGCATCCAGCTTCCACACAGGGTAAAAGCCAGAACAAAGCGGCGCGTCGACTGAGCGGTAAACACCTCCTTCACATATCTCGCTATATCGAGGTGGGCTTTAGATGGTGTATCATCGTTCAGGTTGCTCTTTAACTCGCCGGGCACCAGGATATGTGACCAATGGTACTTTGCGGCTTTATGGGCCTTTGGATCGTCCACAAAGCCAACATCTAGCTTACGCCGCGCAACCGAGCCCTCGAGCGGCGTATCGGGCTGTGCCAATGGCCTTCGTGCTATTGACTTATAGGCTTGTGCCCATTGTAAAATCCGTTCGACAAGATTAGCAAGCCAGTCCAGAACGCCATCCTGCTTGGCGTTCGCCGGCCACCCGGCCCAGCCCTGTTGAAACAGTGGCTGTGTTCCTTGGGTACACTTATGGAAGATGTCTTGGGACGCCGTCTCGAGCTCGGGGACGTTGCCAAAAAAGGCTTCGTAGAAATTCGGAACATCGACATACATAACGCCAAGTTCATCGCTAAGTGCCTTGTCCATATAATTGCGTTTCTCTCAAAAGTTTATGATGCTGCTTGTAGTGAGGCGCCATGGTGTCTGTAGGATAGAGGAGATGGGTTTTCGTGGAGGGGTAGATTCGGTGACGGCGTAGTAGACTTGTTCCCAGACGTCGGAGTCAGATGCATTCGTTAGCACCGCACTTAACAGAGGTCGGATCCGGTTTGGGTCGAATTCGCCGGAGTCGAATAAGAGTTCTAGTCGTAGTAGATCATTTCGGAGAGCACTACGACCTACAACTGATGGTAGGGCGCGACAGGCCAGATGGTTCTGCAGGAAGGGAAGAAGGGCAAGCGCTTGATCTCGAAGAACTGAGAATATATTAGAACACTTTGACAAGAGTGGCAGTTTGCATATATACCTTCGTGGCTGGCTGTATCAAGTTCTGCAGGAGTTGGGGTAATTTCACACAATGAAGCACGTACTGTATTAAGATATGCACCAAGAGGATGGGCTTGAACAATATCTTGCTGGTGTTGGTCCATCACGGCATGGCGACAAGATAATGCATTTGGCAATCATGATGAGGAGGGAAAGTCGGCGAGGCGCGTTCTATTCGAAAACTGCGATAAGTGCACGGATAAGTGCACGAACCATTAGGATACATAATGGAACTTATCTTTGTTCTCCTACCCAAACAAGACAAGGCTCAGGGTCCTGTTCAAACCAGATTCAGTACTATATAACTTACCCGATCCCACATGAAACCACGCTAAGCTGCCCCACCAAGGTTGACACAAGCACCTGCTAGCCCCACAGTATATTACTGTGAACATAGACTGTACGAGGGTCCAAGGAGAGCATCGCCGTCGCTATTATTACCAATCCATCGGCACTATCGTCGCCGGAATCATCAACTCACATACGCCCGCATCGACACATCCAAACCCCGACTTTGCTGGCTAGATATTGAATCTAGGAACCCGAAACTTGTATGGGAAATAGAAGATAGCGTACATCAACCAGTATGAAGCTGTCGCGGATACTTCAACTACCGGTGCTTCTCGCATCAGCACTCCTTGCCCCCATCCCTCACGTCGCTGCCGAGCACACCAGCAATTGGGCCGTGCTGGTCGGCACTTCGCGTTTTTGGTTCAACTACCGCCATCTCGCCAATGTCCTCTCCATGTACCGGACTGTCAAACGACTCGGCATCCCCGATTCGCAGATCATACTGATGCTACCCGACGACATGGCCTGCAATCCTCGAAATGCCTTCCCGGGCACTGTCTACAGCAACTCCGATCGCGCCGTCGATCTGTACGGCGACAATATCGAGGTCGACTACCGTGGCTATGAAGTGACAGTCGAGAACTTCATCCGCTTACTTACCGACCGCGTGGGCGACGAGATGCCCCGAAGCAAACGCCTCCTAACCGACGACCGGAGCAACATCTTAGTGTACATGACCGGCCACGGCGGCAATGAATTCTTAAAGTTCCAAGACGCCGAAGAGATTGGCGCTTTCGATCTAGCCGACGCTTTTGAACAGATGTGGGAGAAGAGGAGGTAAGAAGACGAATTCGGGAACCCCTATTTGTTCTCTACCCCAAACTCGACTAACTATATATCCTGAACGCGTAGATATCACGAAATTCTCTTCATGATCGATACATGCCAGGCGAATACCATGTACAGCAAGCTGTACTCACCTAATATCATAGCCACCGGATCCTCCGAGCTTGACCAGTCATCCTACTCGCATCACGCCGACAACGACGTTGGTGTCGCTGTTATTGACCGATATACATACTACAACCTCGAGTTTCTCGAGTCTGAGGTGCGAGACCTGAGCAGCAAGAAGACTGTGGGGGACCTTTTCGACAGCTACACGTACGAAAAGATCCATTCAAATGCGGGCGTGCGATACGACCTCTTTCCGGGCGGTGCGGAGGGCGCTCGAAGCCGATTATTGACGGATTTCTTTGGCAACATTCAAAATATTGAAGTAGACGGTGCCAAGAACTCGACAGTGGATGATGAGATGCTGTCACTCAGCCGAGCTATCGCTCGACTACGTGCTATGGCCGACCGGCAGGACCTAGAAGCTAAGAAGAACACCACGACGTCGGCCAATCCTGACATGCGACTCAAAAAGAAGATTCAGCTTGCTAAATCTCTTACGGATGATAACTGGTGGAGCAAGAAGTTGATGGGAGCCACAACATTAGCTGGTTGTGTAGCCTTATGGAGATTAGGTTCATACTTGGAGGGCTCCAAGAGGTGAGGTACGTGTGGTTGGGATGGTGATAGTGGTAAATGATTACAATCAATCCGACGACGAAGCAAAACTGTATCATTACAAGGATCATTGCAAGGGCTTTGTGAGCGGGCATGTTCGGCGCAACACGGTTGTCATTTTTTTTTTTTCCAATTATACGTATTTCCTACATGAGACAGACACTATTAAGAATTTTTAAGCCAAACATCTATAATATTAATTCAGCATAACTATGGGTGCCTTGCGCCATGTAAATGCCGGTTCCTCGTGCGCAGTGAGTGGATGAGTTACGAGGAATGAAGTCACGGCCAGCCACTGAGTGGGCTCTGGTGAGTGGTGAGAAGCAAAGCACTACTTAGGTAATTCATTTGTCTCAAAATCAACAGTTCTCATCCTCATCTAGTCATCACCCAATTGTCTTTTTCTTATCGCATCTACACAACTGATACCTTCATCTCAATAGCCAATTGCCTTCGCTTAGATATCGACTTCTGAGATTATCACTTCCTACAGTTATGATTCGTAAAATGTACCCCGAGCAAGCCCAGTCTCATGCGTCCTGATGTCTATAAGCGTCACCACAGCAGCACGAAGATCTCATAAAAGTCGATGACAACCAGGCCTTGCCTCATCCCATCTTGAAACTAGCTCATCGGATTGGTGTCACATTGTCTACGTCTCGTCTGATGCGCACCATGCCGGCCTTCATGAGCCCGGCCAACGCGCTTCCTCTCGAGTCCATACACCTCTCCATCGTGCCCAAGACGACGCACAACATCACCTGGTCGCCCGACAACGAGCTCGCCATCGGCTGCGACGACTGCGTGCTCGTCTACATCCCCGACTTCACGCTCTCTCGGCCCGCGCTCTCTGCCTCTGCCTCTGCCTCTGCCTCCGTCGTCGTCAACGGACGCGAGGGCCCCCGCCAGTACAGCGAGGCCGCTCTACGCTTTCCCGTGGCGCCGTTGAAGTCGCCCGAGCTCAATCGTCACTTATTTGATGCCGTGGGCCAGGAATTCGCCGGCTACTCGTTCTTCACCGGCGCTGGGGACGGTATTCTCACCGGACATGGTACGACCTTGAACCACACTGTCGCGTTGCAATGGTCACCCTGTGGTCTCGGCCTCATGGGCCGTTCCGTGCTCGCTGTCCTCACGTCCGCGGGTATTATTACCGTGTATTGCCAGGGCGCGCCTGACGATGTCGTCGCCTCCTCCAGCAATCGCAATGCCGGATCCATGCGGCCTTGGGTAGCTGCGTGGCATGTGGGCGCCGGCTTCCTTGCTCCTGCTGCCCCGGGACATGAGTCGCCTGAGAAGAAGGAATGCATTATCGCGTTTGCGTGGGCTGCGGATATGGGAGGGAAAGGTGCTCTCTTGGGGTACGTGAATAGTGCTCGTGAGGTTGTCCTCCTACATGTCCGTGCCGCGCACCATAATAAGGCTGCGCCTGGGCATCCTGGTACATGGAGGGTTCTGGAGGTCGCTCGCTTCGTGGCGGATGGGCCTCACCCGACGCTGACTGATGTGAGTATTTTCTGAAATGTCTAAATTAAATGAGGATAATTGTCACTCTTCGCGACTAATCGCTCGTTCCTCTAGCCCACAGATCCTGATTATACATACACAAGTTCTTCGTTTGCGCTGAGCTGGAGTCCTTGGTTGAGGAGAGGGAGCTCTTTGACGTGCATGCTCTCGTATGTGTCGCATAATTACATCGGCTTCAGACAAATCACCATCGATGAATCGGTCGATGGATTTGACGTGCCCAGTGTCCACGTTAATCGTGCGGATGCCAGCGGTGTATGTCTCTATCTGTCGACTGATGCCTTCGTTGTTTGGGAGGACAAGGTACGTATCGTCATACTGTTGCACCTAACGGCAAAGCTGATAAGGATATAGATTTGGACGGTGCCTGGTTCTAGTATATGTAGAGGTGTCATTGCGTCCCCTACTGAAGTCCAGGCTTTCGAGTTACCATTCGACCATACGTCACCTATTCCTAAGCATACCACGGACAAGTGTGGGACTACTTATCCATCAGAAGAAGACACGATACACATGGGCAATCCCATCACAGGTTTGTTTCTATCTATCGTGCTGTTTCTTCTTGTCAACTCTAACTTGGAAGTACAGGGTTAATCATCCACCCGCCTTCATCTTTACAGAAGACCTCCACACCATCCTACACTCTCGTTCGTCTTTCTGCCACACATGATAACCCAGCCTGGCATCAAACAAACCTCGTCCTCCCTCCAAGTCCCGAAGGGTCCGTCAACGAGCTCCGCTGGGCCACGGAAATTAACCAAATCATCGAACACCAGCTCCCTCGCGCCCTCGCTCATCGTCAAGCAAATACCGGCGCAAAGGGCGGAGGCGAAGCAGACTTCGACTTCGAGGACGAAGACGACGAAGACGACGAAGACGACGAAGACGACGAAGACGAAGACGACGAAGACAGCGACTTAGACTCGTATTCGGACGAGCAAGAAGAAGACGATGATAGAGCCAACTTCTTTGGCATCCGCGGCGTCGACACCGAAGACCAAGTCCATCTGCACCGCGTCCGCATCTGGGGTCTCGCGGCGAGTCCCGCCGGCGGCACCAGTGCCGTGTTTATCAGTCAGCATAGCCATCTTGAGCTCGAGCGTGATACCTTTGCCGGGCTTAAATGTCGCGTTCTCTTTGGCGCGCACCCTCGTGTTCTTGACGCGCTGGACGAGGATTTAATTAGATCGGACACTATGTCGGTGAAGACCTTAAGCACTGAGGCTAAAGCTTGGGAATGGATGTATGCTGGGGGTCACCCTGTTCCGGGCTTCAGCATCCCGGCTCGAACATCTGGCGATGATCGCGCTGCGCTGCGAGATCAATTCGAAGTTATTGCGCGGAGTCAGCGGTGCGTGTTCTGCGAATTACCGCTTGCGCCGCGGGACGATGGCAGCTCGTCTTGTTGTGCTAAGGGACATGTCTTTGGTTTGTCTTCAACTTCATCATACATTCATGAAATACCCCCTCGCCCCTGGATCTGGTAGCTGACCTGCGCTTGACTCGGCAGAGAATTGTGCCAATACCGGCGTCCCTATTATTGTGCCCAATGTGTCTCGGACCTGTGGCGTCTGCGGCATGAAGTGTCTGAAACCCGAGGAATTGCTGAATATTGCGCCCCAGCTGAAGGATATCATCGAGCAGGATATCTCGTCTGAGTTGTGTGGGGGGTGCGGTGGGAAGTTCACGAATTAACACACGAAATCTGTCAGTGACGCTTGTCTGCAGGTGCTCGCGTCACGACAAGAACATATGCTAGCACGTCTATTAACTTATCAAATCCCAAGAGAATTCCCCTGGGAGCCGACTACCTTCGGATCATGTACGTGGGACTATTAAAAAAATGGACGTGTAGTTCCGCATTGCATCTATGACATTGAGCTAGCTGCACCATCACGATGCTAATTTACTCAACAAGCCTCTTGAGATTTTCTTTCAGAGTATCCAGACCTTCATCCCACCCTGGCTCAACTTTATAAGAGAAGTCCCCATCGTAGCGGTTCCCTTCATCAAACAGAGCCGAGGTACCAAGCATACGATAGGCGACAGAACCCAGCCTATCCTTTACATTATTCTTAGAGTCTTCTTCCCACAGTGCTTTAGCTTTCTCCACGAAACCATCCAATGGTGCAGCAACAATCTTCCAGTCATCGCCACTGACCTCCTTCAAGATGGAAGCCAACTCATTCGTCGAGACGGAGTGACTCTGGAAATAAGCTGGTCTATTACGGTATTGCTCAGGTGAGCGCAAGACGGCGACCACAGCCTCTCCACAGAGGTCTAGTCGGCTGATACTCGTCTTCTGGTCCCCGGAGCCAAACTTGGTGATCGTGCGACTCTTCTCATCGATCCAGAATTGCCCATTCTCGATGGCCCAGTCGTACCAAGCGCCGACGATGATGGCGGTCCACGCAATGGCCCTGTTCGAATCTTTCACCGCCGCCTCTAGAACCCGCTGGGCCTTGCGTTTGGGCTCGAAGATCTTCAGCTCGTCCACGTAAGGGTTGAATGTGTCGGAGCTAAAACCTGGCGTGATGAGGTGCTTTACACCCGCTGCGAGAGAGGCTTGCATGATGATGCTTTGGTTGACCGCTGCGGCGGGGTTGAATGCTTCGATCACGGCATCTTGGTGTTGCAGCGCTTCGGTGAGAGTAGCCAGGTCGTCGTACGGAGAGACTTTGTACGTCATGCCCGAATGGTCGAGTGTTTTGCTCTCTGGACGGCCGATGGCTGTTACTATGAAGCCATTGCGTAGCAAGGCTGATACGATGGTTCGGCCTAGCGTACCTGAGGCCTGGAGTAAAATGTCAGCTGGTGAGTAGCGGCTGTATGGGACGGAGTAATTGACATACACCTAGGACCGCGACGTTACTGATTCCGGCCATTGTGAAAGTGTAGAACAGGACTCCGAGGAAGACTTGAAATTCATCCTTAAGGCATTGGTCAAGAAGGTCTCGACTACTTTATATATTGTTCACCTAGATCCCTTCATATATTACGGCACTCTGTGCTCACTACCGACAAGGTCAAGTGCCAGCTTGACTATGTTCTACTCACGTAGTGTTACGGCATGTTGTTGCAGTTGTGTTCTGCGACCCCTTGCGACTCGAAGCCATGAATCGCAATACAATAACCATTTGTAAGCATAAATTCACGCTCACGAAATTGATTCAATCTCTGCAACGAGTTTCAAGATATAGAATGTATAAGCAAGCTCGTGGGAAGACCGCGTAGCCCACGATTCTGGCCCTACTGGCCCTTGCTACCGCATTGTCAAGCATGGGCTGACTCTCGAAGCGTCCATACGCTCGTCATGAAAAGCAATAGTGGGCGGGCAAGTCGTTGTCGGCCGCTACATCAATCAAATGGCGCTAGCCCTACCTGGATGGTGCAAATGGTGTCGGCCGACACATTGACGGGAGCCTCTAAGAGTCTTGATTGGCTACCCGACTATTCCCGTGTGTACTCTTTTTGGAAGCGTTACGATATGCGCACGAGAGGTGGAAGAAGTATTTTGTTGGCTCTGGCTGAGTAGAACGCTCGCAGCTAGGATTTCTCACCTTGTTCTTCGAAAATCGCGTTGAGAATTAGTCATTGGAGATTACCAAGCGCGCTCGAGAGAAGACACAACAGAGAGGCTGCTGTTTGTGTTATATAAGGCCTAGATCATACTAGAGAAAACGGATAATACACCTAAATCTATATGAAAGCATCGCGACTTATCATTATCATCGAAACCTGCGCGAAAAAGTGTCTGATCGTCAAATCGCCCTTATTACAGGAGCTAATGGCGCTCTGGGAAAAGCCATTGCGGAAAGTCTAGCAAAAGACTACGGATACCATGTCATAATCTCTTCACGCGATCCAAGCGCCGGCGCCGCTGTTGCTACTGCTATCTCGTCTCAGGGGTTTTCGGCATCTTCTCTTCAACTTGATCTCGAATCAGACCAATATATAGCAAAAGTGGTGTCGTCAATCGAGTCACAGCACGGCAAACTGGATGTTCTCGTGAACAATGCCGGCGTCAATCTAGAATACATCAAACCAGCAGAGCCACTGACACCACGAGAAACGTTCACGAAAACCTTCCAAACGAACGTAATCGGCCCTGCTCTTCTCACCGACGCCCTTCTTCCCTTGTTGAAGAAGGCCGAGTGTCCCCGAGTTGTATTCGTTTCGTCGAACCAAGCCAGCATCAATAAAAGTCTGGATAAAAGCTGGTATCTCTATGGTCTGGATATACCTGCCTATAAGACGAGCAAGGCGGCTGTGAACATGTTGGCTGTTACCTTTTCGGTCAAGCTCGAGGCCATGGGAGGAATGTGCAACTCTGTTTGCCTTGCTGGGGTGAATTCGAAGATGTCTGGATTTAATAAGGCCGCTGCGACGCCTGAAGATGCTGCGAAGAAGGTCGTGGAGATGGCTACGCTGCCTAAGGGGGGCAGGACGGGTACGTTTGAGGATGCGCAGGGTGCATTCCCCTGGTAGAATGTACATATATATACATCTACTCAGATTCTGCGGCTTTTATGTTCTTTCTAGTCCCTACACGAGCCTAGGTAGCGATATAAATCATACATTTGTGTTTTAGAAATCTGAAAGGGGTACTCATAACGAGCTCATTGAGCAGTACTGATTACTTCTGTCTTTTGTGCTATATGTCCTATTGGAGTACAGAGCGCTTGCAATGACCGAGGAAGACACTATCTCATGAATAGGTCTTCTGATCGAAGAAAGATCGTTATAACTCACAAGGCCAACTCACTTAGAGCATAATTTACTTGAATTTCTATGACGGACAACATGCATAAATGGCTAATTTATTATTTTAACAACCGTGGCACCATTTTTAACGCTAAATATCATCTTGACCCCAAAGATATATCCTCATTCCCTATTTGTTACGAAATAGGCAGCCTTCTTCGGTCCTATCTGGTTATAAGCATTCTCGAATGCCTCCTCCCACTGTTCCAGGGTGAATTTTCCTGTGATCTCGTAGCCGCCACGCTTTCCAATAGGAAGCATACCACTTTCGACCAACTTAATAAGCTCATCAGCTTGTTGTCGGGTATACATGAAGGTCCCATGGAGCGTCAAGCCTTTAAACACTACCGGGAGGTATGGAATTTGAACATCGTCGCGGACACCACCCATGAAGCTAATTCGTCCCTTTGGTCGGAGTGAGGCGATACCAGACTTCATATGTGATGGGGTGGAATCGAGTTTAGGGGAAATGTCGAAGTAGACGTCAATAGGGCCATGCGCCTGAATTGCTGTTCTGTCGGCTTCCACATAGCCTGTAATAGGTACTATCTTGACACGATCGCCGGTTCCCTTAAGGATCTGTTGGAGTTTGTCCGTGTTTCGACCCATGGCGATTACCTTGGCGGCGCTCATTGCCAAAGCGACAAACACAGCAGCGCTACCAAAATTGCCCGTTGCTGGAGCCACCACTATGGTCTCACCTGGCCGAAGCCCTACGTCGCAGAGGCCGCCATAAGCGACCATCAAGGTGCTAATGTATCCAAGCTCAATAATGTCGTATCCGAGCTGCTTCGTCAACACCTGCTCGTCAAGAACGTGGACGTTCTCTGCGGGGACCTTGACTAATTCTGCCCAGGTACCATTCCTCCACTCTCCTTGCATCAGGGCTTCGCTTTCAGGGGTATAGCCCATGAGGATCCCCTGAAGAAGAGGTGTCGCTAAAGTATTGTCACGAGGTCGCACGACCCCACTGGTGTAAACGAGCATTCCAGGCTTCAGATACGGTGTGTCCTGGGGAACGGCAGCAATACGGCAGATCGCATTGGTTCCTGGGATTAAAGGGAGAGGATAATTGTAGCCTCGGGGGTTCCCATTACAGAAGACCTCCTTTGCGTAGGATACGATGTTGGAGTACAAAGGTCGGAGGATGACAGATCCAGCAGTGGGCAATGGTGTTGGGAGTTCAACAATCTTGGCTGGTTCAGTTGAGGATGTGAATTGTAAGCCCTTGAATGTTGGGGGCAAGTTGTAGGATGCGTGCTGAGCCATTGTGATCGTATGTATTTGCTTAATCAGAGTAGTAAAGCTGGAGCTCTAGGCGGGAATGAAGAAGGGTAGAATACTGTAGCTAAGTATTTCTTCTTTGTAGATGATGTCTTGCTTGTATTCTCGCTATTTTACAAGGCCAAACCTCGAAGTTTAATACTTATATACTCTTATACTGCTGGAGGTTGTCGTGACGTGGTTCTCTCGATACTCAAGAACTATCTACACCTAGAGCGCAACACAAATCCCCGTTATCTACGACGCGAAAGACCCATTTACGGAGTTACGAGACGCGCGACTCCCCCGCTATGATGAAGGTTCGAGCATGTAGTAGTCAAGACCGGATTCAGGGGATGTGATTGTCCTTTGGTGGGAAACCACGTCATACTAGATGGTGATCGGTAGATGGATATAACATGGACATTGGCATTTAAATGGGATATTATGGGTTAAGCTAAAGCACCCGCCGATATTATAGACTTCGCTATTCCTAATACAAGCGATCTGTCAATGACATGGCGGTTCATTCGTGATGAATTGGGTCAATTCAACTGAGGCCTAGTCTAGGTCGGAGTTAGCTGACCTAAACACCCGAATTTCCGTCAACGTCACTCTCAGCTTACTCGTATTAAAGCTGTTCCTTGTCAATCACGATGGAAAGGATGAATATAAAAGAGATCAAGCTTTCTAGCTTAGATCCTACTGTATGCTGTGTGTATTAACCGTTGTCCTTTTGAATTCCTGTAAAATGGCCGTCATCCTTATCACCGGTGCTAATCGTGGCATCGGCTTTGCTATTGCCGAAGCTATCTCCGTCCTTATTGGTTGTCGCGATACCAACGCTGGGGATGATGCCATCAAATGTTTAAAGACGAATGGAATCACCAACACTCTACACAGCATTCCACTCGATATAGAGAGTGATGCCTCAATTGCTACTGCAGCAAAAATAATTGGCGAGAAGTTTGGAAAGCTTGATGGTAGGAATTCGTACCGCCCTTTTATTCACAACTGTACTGAAGTTGCTAGTTTTGATCAATAATGCAATCAAGCTTGATATCTCTAATCTATCTGAGCTGGAGGAGTTACGCAAAACCTCGAACGCTAATTTCAATAATGCTGTTAACCTCTAATCAAATCGTCACCCGTGCCTTCATACCCTTGCTTCGGAAAGCGACATGGCCGCGAGTTATCATGATTTCAAGTACAAGGGGCAGTATTCAGAAGAATGTGAACAGAGAGGTTCGGACGATCATCCTACATGCTAGGGTTAGGGTTAGGGTTTAGGGTTAGGGTTAGGGTTAGGGTTAGGGTTAGGGTTAGGGTTAGGGTTAGGGTTAGGGTTAGGGTTAGGGTTAGGGTTAGGGTTAGGGTTAGGGTTAGGGTTAGGGTTAGGGTTAGGGTTAGGGTTAGGGTTAGGGTTAGGGTTAGGGTTAGGGTTAGGGTTAGGGTTAGGGTTAGGGTTAGGGTTAGGGTTAGGGTTAGGGTTAGGGTTAGGGTTAGGGTTAGGGTTAGGGTTAGGGTTAGGGTTAGGGTTAGGGTTAGGGTTAGGGTTAGGGTTAGGGTTAGGGTTAGGGTTAGGGTTAGGGTTAGGGTTAGGGTTAGGGTTAGGGTTAGGGTTAGGGTTAGGGTTAGGGTTAGGGTTAGGGTTAGGG
>JAJKLE010000054.1:0-203735 GCA_022593225.1 Xylaria sp. FL0064 | reverse complement strand
AACCGATTTTAAAAAATTATTTAATAAAATAAAAGTTTTTTTAATTATTATAATTATATATTAATAAATAATATATTTAAATTTTTATTAATAATTGTTAAAGAATTATAAAAAGAATTTAGATTTAATATATATATTAATAATTTAAATTAAAGAATTAAACCTTTAAATCAATAAGAATTATAAAAAAATAAAAAATAATATATTTAAAATTAAGAAATTAAAAAGTTTATAATATAAATATTTATTTTTTAATTAATATTAATATTTTATAGTTATTATTTTAAAATTTTATAAATAAATTATATATAAAAACTTTAATATATATATTAAAAAGTCTATAACTAAAAATAAATTATTTAATTTAATTTATATTCTTTATTATATTAATATTCTATACAATAGCTTTTTTATAAAGAAATTAATAAAAAAGTTTAAAGAATTTAAGGTTTAAAAGTTATGAAAAATATTAATAATATATAAGCCGAAATATAAATTAGAAAATTAAATAAATAAAATATCAACTTTTTCATTAATTTATTTTTTTTATCTTCTTTATTTTCTAATTATAATAATAATTCTTTTAATAATAATAATATTTAAAATTATAATTCTTATTTTAATTATTATGAAATATAAACTTATATTATTTTTAATATAATTAAATATTTTAATAAAAGTTAAATTATTATATTATTTTTATTATTATGTTTATTATATTTAATATTTATATAATTTAAAAATTATAATACTTTAAATTAATATAATTAATTTATTTTCTAAACCTTTTTCATTATTATTTTATTTATAATATTTTAATATATATTTTAATTTATTTTTTTAATATATATTTTTAATTAATAATAAATCTTTAATTTATATATTATTATATGTATTTATTTATTTTATAATATTTCTATTTATAATTGAAAAACAATAAATTTATATATATTTATAAAATATATTATATAATAGTTTAATCTTTATTAAAATATTTAATTTATAATATTTCTTTTTTTTATATTTAATTATATGTATATAATAAAATTAATAATAATTATATAATTATTTATATAATAAATATAATTTTAATTTTTTAATTATAATATAAATAAATTTATTATATTAAAACGTTAAACTTAATATATATTAAATTAAAAGAATCTTTTATTCTTGATTAAAACTATTAATAATATATATAAAAAAGATTAACGCGTTTAAAGTTTAAACTTTAATAAAATAAATTATTATTTTAAGCTTGCCGATTAAACTTTATTAAATATACCGCGTATATTTAAATTTAAATAAAAATATTAATTATAAAAATAAAAAGTAAATAAAAATTTTATAAAATAATTATTTTTATTATTTTCTATTATTATTATATTTAATTATAAAATATTTAAATATAATTATCATAATAATCTTTAAAAATATAATTTTAATTATAAATATTTTTAAATTATTAAAAATAATTAAAAAATATTAAATTATAAAATATTAAAAATATTTAATTTATTATTATATATAATTTTATATATTTATATAATATTTAAAAAGAATTAATAAAGCTATAAGAAAGTATTAAAGAAAATATTAAAAACTTAAAAAAAAAAGATTTTTAAAATATTAAGAATTAAAAATATTAAAAAATAAATTCTTATTAGAATATTCTAAGAAATTAATAAGTATTTAAATATTTAAAATATAATTAAGCGTTAATACTACGGTCGACTTATTATATAATAATAAATTAATAGTTTAATAAATTCTAATAATCTATTTATAATTTAAAATAAAAACACAATAAAAGCGTTTTTACGTTTAAATTTTAATTAAAGAGCGTTAATTAAAAAGCGTTATCGCGAGAAAAAAAGCTATTTTTAACGTTTTAGTTATTATTATATTAATAACTAGTTAATTAATTAATAATAAATTAAAGTTTATAAAATTTATTATATATTTTTTAATAATTTATAAATTTTAATTTTTAAAATTTTATAATATTTTTATATTAAATTATATTATATATATATTTATTATTTTTTAATAGAAATAAAAAATAAATTAAATCTTTATAATATCTTATTATTTATATATTTATATTAAATAAAAATTATTTTATAATTTATAAAATCAATTATTATAAAATAAAATATATATAATAATTAAAAAATATAAATTAAAATATATATTATTAAATATTAAAAAAATAAAATTATAAAGAATAATTATATAAAGTTTAATAAATAAAATAATAAATCTTAAAAATATAAAAAGTTTTTATTAATTTTTAATATTTTTATATTTATTATTTATATTTCTTTTAATATATAAAATTCTTATTATTAAAAATAATATTTAATAATATTATTTTTTAATATAATTTATATATTAAAAATTTTATTTTATAAAAAAATATATATTTTAAAAAAATTATTTATTTAAAAATTATTAATTAATATTATAATAATTAATTTAAATAATTAAAATTAAAAAATATTATATATTTATAAAAAATAAAATATATATTTTAATTAATATTATAAATTTATTTTAAAATAATATAAATACTTAATATTATTTATAATTTATATAAAATTTTAATTATTATTTAATTTTTATATAAATTTATTTATTATTATAATATAATGTTTTTAATATTTTATATAATATATTTTTTTATATTATATTATTATTATATTATTGTTAATTTATAATTATTATATATTAATTTTAATAAACAATTATAATTATAATATAGTTTTTATTTAACAGTATTAATTAATATTATTTTTTTTATTAAAAATCTTATAAAGCTATACCACAGTATCTAAGTCGAAAATTATTCTAATAATTATTTTATATACCCCGCCCCCCCCGGCCCGTTGTGGTAGGCCGGAGCAGCAGCCAGAGAGCGCGACAAGCAGCAAGCGCTTAACGCAGACCCTTCAGGGAAGTACTTAGGTACCTGGGGGACCCCTCCTGCTAAGCTACCCAGGTACTATATTTCCTCCTGCAAAGCAGAGCCCACAGCTACCCATGACTCGATGTAATCGACAGAGTCGGTGAAGAAGTTATCGCCAACGCTGGCTCTGTTGCTACGCTACCTTCACTCCCATACTACATTGCCGCCGCCAAGAAGCAGAAAGCTTTTACTATACCATTGCAACGCTCCCCCACCTCGGCTATAGCCAAGTCATATGTCGAATCGTGTTCTGTATCAATGGTAAGTATACACGAGCCGCTCAGATTCGCACCCGGTAGGATCGATACCGTGGGGTCGCGGAGGCGTCCGTCAGAGACACTACAAACCTAGACCTAGCAATAATCGAAATATCAAGAATGGAAAAAAGCGCGCGCACACCCGCTCTCCTGATCGCTAGCCCACCTCGCACTATCCATTCATAGGTATCGCGTTGCAAATGGAACAGCTGAGGCGCCGGATGGAACGACGGATCCAATATAACGCTTCATAAAGCTTTCATTTCGCTGCAATATTGCCTCTCGCCATGTGTCGCTTACACCTACTCGAAATTGGATGGGATCGTGAGAAAGACAGTCCATGCTTACTCTCCGGCCGGCAGCCAATATTCTCCGGATGCACGCTAAGAATCATCAACGAGGGAAAAGGGGAAGGCCGTTTCGCTGCACGGATGATGGATGGGGGCACTATGGGGGGACCATGAGAGCCCTTGAGGGCGGCATTATCGTCCACCCCATAGGACGAAAACTCACCGGCTTGCTACCAGCAGCCCCGGTGCTGCATGCTCCGCCCTAGGCCATAAGATCAATACATAAGGTACTCTCCATTCGGACATATGGGCGGATATACTGGATACATATCCCTTCAAGTCAAAGACTGTGCACCAACGTATTTCCGTCCGAATATTAGTCCAGCTCTGTTACCGTTACCGTGGGCAAATAGCGCGTCCACCATCGGTCGGCCTCAGCTCTCACCCTCTACAACGTCTGACAAGCGCCTCTGTCGCCTAGTCTGCTATCGCCTCCTCGCTAGATCAAAGAGGCGCTTCGAGCTACGAACAGCTGAAGCTTAGCCATCTCCAATTGGCCTAGTATCTGAGTTGGGGGCTCTCTACCGACGCTGCCGGGCCCGAGGGTCTGTTAGCGTGAGTTTCGCGAAGCATCGGGCTGACTGCGCTAGAGTGGGCAATGATGTCTTATTTGTCGATAGGCAAGCGCCATCCACGCCCTCAAAAGCAATGACATGCGTCAGCGGTTCAACGCTTCGAGTGCGAGCAGGGCTGCGTGAGACCGTTGCTCTTCCCGGGGCGAGCGAAACACCTGAGAGACCAGAAAGTAGCTGGTAAGACCACTCATTAGCCTCAAGAGCTGAAGATCATGCCTTTTTCAATGTTTGAACGACCACACACGATAACCTATTATAGCCTCGACGCGAATGACTACCTTTAGCACGAGGACATTGAACGTCGATCTTTTCATTTCCATACAACCGGTAGTATTACACTCCAAGCCCTTGTTTCATTTATACTGAGGACGGAATCGAGTCTGAGTTTGGTAACCTGTTGAGCCTTACAAATAAGGCCCGTGTACGGAGTATTGCCCGCATATTCTTGTTTCTCGGTCTTCAACCGGCTTGGCATTCGACCAGCTGCGCCAGTTGTGCTCATCTGTCCAGAGATGTGTGGGGGGAGTCTGGGGGATCCTAGGGTACGAGGTCCCTTGCCGAAAACCCGGCGGCAAGTAGTGTACGCCACGGAACGCATAAAGGGTCCTGCCGATCCTTGAATGAGAAAGATGTGCCAAGATATTTATATTCAAGTCCCTTTAGGCTCAAGACAACATCATTATTGTAGAAGCAGAAATTCCGACCCCTTGTTAATTTCTAGAGATGACGTATTTTCACGATAGTTATGGCGACAGGTATAAAGGGCGATGTCGCCATCGCGTCTGCAGCTGACGCGACAACTCGTTGCCATTAGGCGATCGAATACCTGACGGAAAACTGATCGCAAGCGCCCGCCAAGAAAATTTACGACGTTGAACCTGGTGCATCGAATACTGGGGACATGGGGCAGCAACCCTCGCTTCCAGGACCTCCTGGGACCAAGTTCCGTGTCATTGGTGCCGGAATGTGAGTTACATTCTGTCCGGCATCATCTTACAGCATGATTAGGGAGAGAGATAGCACCGTCCGCCGTGACGCAGATGCTTAATGTCACATCTGCCGGCGGGGCGCCTATTTCGTCTCTCCGATGCAGCAGACGCAAAGAGATAAGCTGACAACAAGCAAGGTCGCGTACCGGTACCAAGACACTTAACGAAGCCCTGACGATACTCCTAAAGGGCCCGGTTCACGACTCCGGCATTCAGTCACTGGGCGGGCCTGTGGATCAGATCAGCGCTTGGTTGCAGATAATGGCACTGGCCCCCAAGGCCCAATCTTTCTCAGACCAGAAAAAACTCGATTGGCTGTTATCCTCCGTGCTCGATGGTTATGTAGCCACCATGGATTGCCCAGCTGCCACGCTTACCCCGGAGATTATGCGCGTCTACCCTGACGCCATCGTAATCGCAACAACAAGAGACGAAGAATCATGGTGGAAAAGCATGAGTCACCTGAATAGCATGATGTCTACATGGTATCTACCGCTGATAGTACTCTTCCTACACAAGAGTCAGGTGTATGGGGTCTGGATGGTGAGGTTCAGCGGAATCATGCAATGGCGATATAAGTCGGAAAAGATACAGGAGGATACTCTCCGAAAGCATGAGCAGCATCTTCGTGACACTGTCCCCCCCGAAAAGCTATATTGGTATAATGTGAGCGAGGGGTGGGAACCACTCTGTCGGATCCTAAACGTCCCTGTGCCCGACGTCCCGTTTCCTCACAACAACAACAAGATGGATGCTTCGAGAGTAGTCCGCGACCACGTGGTGGCGGGTATTATTTCATGGATATTTGTACTTTCGATATTTGCCGTCGCGATTTGGTTTTTGAAAAGTTGGTGCTCGCGACATTTTTCCTGATAGACAAATGCCATGTCAAAGTCAGAGACAGCGAGTTCTCTCGACAATGGAACTACTGGATCCTCGGCTCACGCTCGCCTCGATGCTTTGATGAGAGTTATGTACCTAGGTACTAGTGGCATGATCAAGACGTCACCATCATCATTCCGACGTGATGTATACTGCTATTTTAGGATGCTACGAACCTGAGGCGTTCTCGGGCGTGAATGGGGTGAGGGGCATCTCAACGTCTTATGTACCAAAGGCTAACGGCAAGGACTCCCAGAGCCCCCATCAATGACATAGCCCTTCTCCTACCACTTTGAATCATTTGCGTACTGTGTGCTTGGAACTGCTTCGTGTCGTTGATACGAGGATAAGGGATGGTGGGGATATCCACCTCGAGGAAGGGGCATATCTGTTCCCAACCGAGTCCATCTTCTAACTTGGCAACAAGCAGTCGATCAGCGGGAACTAATTCCTTGGCTCGGGCATTACTGGCAGTTCTTGTCAGCCTTCTCCGTCTAGTGTGTTCTTTATTCCCGCTTCCGAGGAGAAAGTTATAAAGCGTCATGCCACTTTTCGACACAAGTTGAAGGAATAACGTAAGGAACTTTTAACCCACTATTCTTCATATTCCTTCATCGCAACCTGAAAGCCCGCTTCTGTCCTCCCGTGCCCTCGTGTGATAGTCTCACATATCAAGCTGACTAGCCTCGTGAATTGCAGATCCGTCGCGTCGAAATACTTGAAGAAGTTCGAGGGGAAGCTCTGCGCCCGAGCATTGAGCAGGCTGATGGTGTTCCATATCGACTTGGCCCACGCCTCCGGCTCTCGCACAGTCAAGATAAATTTAGCGTCCGGGTAAGCCTGGACGATCTCCTCAGTGAGGTAACACGGCACAATCGTGAGGACCTAGAGTCATTTCAACCGTGTTACTGACACTTTGTCTTATCCTTTGAAAATCAGGTGAGAAAAGAGAGATTATAAATTCTCACGTCGTAGTCCCACACCCACTTGTCAAAGTCGGTCCGAGAATAAGGTCTGCCCTGTCCCGTCCGCTTTATCGACAGTGCCTCAGTGAACATTTTGAGATGAGGATATCCGTTTCGTAGCACCTGGCCCATATTATAGCTGCAGCGACGATCTTAGTGACACTGCCGGGTCCGCCACCCCTCCTCCTCCTCCTCCTCCTACTCCAAAGATGCAGGAACTCACGGTTTGTAGCCCAGGAACTCCATCGCAGTGCAGAGTCCCAGCGTACCAGAGCTAAGCTGTCAGCGGGAGATTAAAATACCAAGAGAGTTGGAGATGGATTTAGTCGTTTGGTTGGCTTACCGGCTGTAACTGAGCACAATGACCTTTTTCTCCTTTATCAGCTCCGGGGCCGGGGACGGCAATGTGTCCACATATCGTGATGAGCTCATGTTTACATAAGTATTTATGACGACAACTTATATTTTCGTATGTAAAAGTACGAAACTGTGGATTTAGGAGAGTAAGATAACAACAACAACAACAGCATTGAGTCAGGGCACAAGTCACTAATAAATGAATTATATATGCGCGACTTCTTAGGCTACATTAGTGTATATAGTATTTACCATGGTTAATACTTAGCTACGGAACTATCGTACAAGCTGGAATGTGGGTGATCAAAGTTCGGGTAACTTTTGGCTGCTTGCAGCACCCCATTGGGGCAAACAAACTGCTGTGAAGTGACGAAGGCCAATTACTTGCCTCCCTTAAGACAGCCGGAGTCACCTACCTACTTTAGGTCCCGGTGACTATTCCGCATGCAGCCCCGATAATTCTGGACTTGACTCTTCACCAGGTTTCGTGGCGGGTTGGTTGGTTCGGGATGTTTAGACCTCTCACTCGCCACTCTGAATGGACGCACGTTTGCAAAAGGGATGAGTTTCATCATGAAACTCGGTAGCTGTTTCCAGCGCCTGGGATCCGATTATATATAAGCTCATGTCATACCAGGATGACAACGATGCTGACATTGTGACTTTCAACAGCCCTGTTAGAATGTTGTCATCAGCTAGGTGCCGGGTTGGTTCGCTTAACCGTTCCACTTACAGCACCTAAACTCGTATAGGTCTAAGCACGATGTATGATCCCCCGCTACAGCTCGAGTACGAGGTACGCTTGAATAAAACTTTCCTACTGTAGAATCCACAGCGAGAGCTTGTTATCTTCACTTGGAGATCCGTGGACCCGGATTAGAGAATCCGTAGATCTCGAGGGGAATCTTAGGTAAATTATAGTGAATCAGCGGCACAAGTACCCGACGGCTGACTGCTTATCTAGCCTCTTCTAATGCATATAGAGGAATACTATAAATATCAAATACACAAGATTAAACCAGGAATGAAAGTATAATTTATATGTAATATCTTACCAATTAATGGTGTTAAATAGGGCGTTAGTTTTGAGGTCTTCAGCATGAGCCGACAAACCTACTTAGGTATTGGGGTGTAAGTGCCCCTCTCGAGATATATGTGATACAGTATGAACTAATACTCTCAACACTGCTCCCTACAGAAAAAGTCAAGCTCTACAGTCCCATGACGGACTCTTGATCGCCATTCAAACATACATATGTAGCTAAATTTATCGACTACTGTAGGTACTGCATCACCGCTAGATAATGTAAGTTACGCGTACAGGTAGTACACAACAACTACCTCAGGTCCACATGACTCGGGAGTGATCGGACGCATCCACAGGGAGCCGCTTTCAAGATCACCAGCGCTAATTTAGGCCATCTGCATTATATTGCCCAACGGTACCACAACGTTGAATTTTTTTTCTTTCACGGGACGATATCTTTTACAAATCGCTTTTCGTTTGACAACACAGTGATCACACCATACGATGTGGAATCAACTGGACTCTCTCTGTCTTGTTTGCGAAATAGGTATCATGGGTATCGTGATCCAATATTATCAGATGTTCACTTACGCAGCTAGACGTAACTGCGGTACCTGACCTAAGTAATTTCGAGTTTTTCATTTTTTTCTCTTACAGCAGACGGAGTAGAAACAGTGGATCTTTATACACGCTGGCTTCCGCTAGTCTCCGGGATCTCCACCGCCGGAGGCTTCTTGTCGTCCTCGCCCGCCGTCTTGGATTCGACCGGCTCCCCTCCGAAGAGCTCGCCCATATGTTCAAGTGACACGCCTTTGACGATGGTTAGTCTGATAGCACCTTTCGCATTGGACGGCGGTAAATAGACGTACCTTTAGTTTCCGGAATGAAAAAGAACACGAATACGATCATGATAACACCAAAGCTGCCGTATATGAAATAAGTTCTAAGAGACGACATGGTCAGCGAAGTCCTCATACTAAGCTCGCACCATCTACTTACCCGTATCCTCCGGGACCTAGCGTCGCCAACATGACGGGGAGTGTCCGGGCAACGACAAAGTTGAACAGCCACTGAGTCGCAGCAGCGAGAGCAACGTTCAACGGGCGCAGACGGGCCGTCGGGATCTCTGAGACTAAAATCCAGCAAGCCGGGCCCCAGCCAAATTGGAAGAAGGCAGCAAAGACGAAGATGAAGGCCAGGGCGAAGTAGCCGGCAACGGGTACCGGTTGGCCCTCCTTAGGCGGAGCAACACGGACGTATATGCCAATGTAGAACATGCAGAAGGACTGGCCGATGCCTGAAACGAGGAGCGACCGCCGGCGACCGAGGGAGTCGGCCATGAAGAGTAGGAAGATGGCGCACGAGACGACCTTGACAATTCCGTAGACGCCAGTGCCGAGCAGAGAATTCGAAGTTCCCATGATGCCGAGGTTCGTGAAGATAGTCGGCGCATAGACATTGATCGCGTTCGTCCCGGTCAATTGTTGGAAAACCATCAGCACGATGCTCAGCGTCGCTCGGTGACGGTTGGTCTTGACCAACCACATCTCCTTCTGTAGAGACCAAAAGGTCGCATCACCCATAAGTCGTCGTTCTTGTTCCAGCTGATCGGCAATTTCCTGAAACTCTTCCTGGAGATAAGGATGGTCGTCGGGCAGTTGTCGGAGTCTTCTTAGGACATTCTTGGCTTCTTCCCATCGGTCCTTGCGAGCGAGGTATCTCGGCGACTCATTGCAAATCAACATCAGCGAGAAGAGGAACAAGGCGGGAAGGCCTTGCACAGAAAGCGGAACGATATATTTTGTTGCGCCGTGCAAGTGTATCTGGGCGCCAAAGTTCGTCCAAAAAGCGATGAGACTACCGGTGACGATGAAGAGCTGGTACATGCCGGTAAGCAGTCCACGGATGGCTCGGGGTGCGTTTTCGGTGACATAGATGGGGTTTACAACACTCGACGCTCCCACTCCGAGACCTGTGAACGAGATCAGTCAATATTCTCACGAGACTATGCGAAACTTGAAGACGGGGGATCTTACCAGCCACAAATCGACCGATGTATAGGGGCTCGAGATGTCCCGAGGCTGCCGCTTGTAGAATCACGCCTGCAAGCGTAAATATGGAGGCGTATACCAAACACCATTTTCGACCCCAGAAATCAGCCAACGGGTAAGCGGCGAGGGCACCGACGAAGCATCCAGCCTGGAGTACTGATACAATATTTGCTTGAAGGTTTGCGGAAGAGACACTACTTGTGTCGCCCAATTTATAGTCCCTTGAAAGAAAACAAATATGTTAGTGCTTTCCCCCTGAAGTTTTAGAAGAACAGTTTCATTCGAACTTACTCAATAAAACTATCGATCTTGATGACACCTCCTATGACACCGCTGTCCCAGCCGAAAGAGGCGGCGCCAAAACAGGCCTTCCAAAGGCGTTAGTGAGAGGTATCCGAAGTGTGAATTAGGAGACAGACTTACGGAACATGCCAACAAGAAGACCCTCCAGCCATAGATCTCCTTGGGGTCTGTTTTCATCGCCTCATTTTTCACAATCTTTTGCAAGATCTTGATTCCCGACATTGTGGCTGACGGATGCAGCACTCTTGGGCAACTGAATCTGCTGGAGTGTCCGTCTCGCTCGTATCTCCCGGCGAGGCAATTGACCCAATAGTGCCGTGAAACCTTTCGAGGAAAGAGAGCAGGTTCGATCAAACGATGAACCAGCCCAGAGCGCGAACTTCACTCTTTAAGTGAGAAGTCCACCGATGAGACGCCGAGGCCATTCGGGCCAATGAGCCGCGCCAGCAGCAGGGAGCTGGGACATTGACACGGTATCATTCGCAGGTAGGGTTGCCGGGTAAGCTCGTCGTCGGGGTTCAAGATCCTTTACCATGGAGTGGTCCCCAGTTTAGGGATGACCTACTGCTACTCTCAGCTCTTCTTCGAGGAAGAATGAGGTCGCAAAGTTATTCCACCAAACAGAGTCGAGAGATGCTACCGACGCTAACCCCCAGCTTTGCGTTTCTGGGGACCCGATGCTACCCCATGGGGCCACCGCTCCCTAATGAGGGGAAGGTCTACCAACAGTAGCTCACTATCTACCCTGGTTAGTGCTGAGATCCTGGACTGGAGGGCGTGATCTCCGTCACGTTGGTTCAATTTCGTCTATAACGAAGCTTGGCGAAAGCTCATTCGGCTCACCGTTTATTATTCCTCCGTCTGAGGCTTGATTTTCTTTCCATGAGCTAGGTGTTTCGCATGCCTGCTTAGGTAGCTAGCTATGTGTGCTATATTCTAACCTATTGCATGAAGCGCGTGCGATAGATAGCTACTGTACGCAGTCTCAACTGCTGAATAGGCTTGGCTGCCAATATCAACTATCTAGCCAAGAGAATTCTGGCCGGGGTGGTTGGGGCACCCCAAATACAACCGAGCCAACCACCAACGGTTGGATGCGGAGATATTACTACCTTAGCTAGGCTAGATAACCCAGGGCACTTTAGGCTCAATGAGGGGAATGAGTCGAGAAGCCATTCATGTTGTGACTGCTTCTTCTCGACCCTCTTACATGCGGTACTTAGGTAGTACAGAGTATTCTATACGCCTGCAAGGTATTTGTGATGGCCTGCAGCTGAGAGAGCACTTGTTGAGGCGAACAGGCCTGTCCCATGTGCGTGAGTACCCTATCTGTTGTACAGATAAACCACGGTATGGGGGCTCAACCGTCTGGGTGGAATTGATTATGAAGTGAGAGCGGGTTATTGCGTGCTTGTATCCTGAATACGGTCGAAGTCGGTGGTAGTGTTGGAGAGTCTGATTACTGATAGTATCAGCAAAATATCACAATTGCGCTGTTTAATCTTTCTAAACAGGTGAAGATGATGGTAGTGCGATATAAATGCATTGTACTATCTGGAGTTAAAGGCTTTTGGTTTTGAGTAAAACAAGTTGGAAATTCTGATATTTTCTTCTTTGCCGGTTCAATGCAACTCAACTCAGTTAGAGAAGTTCGGGGTAATGATATGCAGAGTTGTCACAAGCTAGCCGTGCAGTCTCTAAAGATCGAATCGTGACTGTGGGAATATAGAGCAAAGGGCAAAACAGCGGCTGCGGATAAAACATAAAACAAGCCGTCACAAAGGCGACTAGGTAACACAGAACCTCGCCCATCACTCGCAACAATGTTACCTGACCCAGTACGCACAACCCTGGGCGCAGACCCGACGCACCGCACCTGTGCTCTCAACGGCTACGCGTTCCAACAAGACGCTCTCCGGAGCTTCAATGGGTGGCAATATGCCTGCTTCTATAGCTCTCTAGCTGGCGCGCAGGAGCCCCTCTACGTGCACCTCTCGCGACGAAAATTGCGAGATGGGCCGTGGGAGACGATCGTATTCGAGGACTATGCGCAGACGGTGGATGACGGACACAATACAGTTCAGGTAAATAAAACCATGTACCCTCCGCGCAGCCGGAATGTATACATATATATATGAAGGGGTACATAAACGTACATAAATGCGCAACTGGGCGATGAGTAAGAAAACATTGGACTCTAACGGTTCTCCGAGAGTGACATATATAGCTCGGGATATGTCCCGGTGACGGCACAATCCACCTATCATACGACCACCACTGCGACGAGCTGCGCTACCGATACTCGAGAGCGGGCGTAGCCACATCACCAGAAACCACGAGCTGGGAAACCTCGCTCTTCACGACGACGCAACCAGTGCTCCCGGGCCTCGAGAAGTCGGGTAAAATCGCCGATCTGCTCAGCTATATCACATACCCACGCTTCGTGACGCGCGGCCAAGACCTGCTGTTCACATTCCGCACGGGCAAGGCAGGGCTGGGCGATGACCATCTCTGCGTGTACACGGCTGCTTCCCCATCCCCTTCCTCCTCCTCTTCCTCCGACACTACCGTGGAGAAAACGGGAGAAGAACATAAGGTAGGCACGTACAGATTCCTCGGCACGCACCTCAAGGGAATCTGGAACAACCCGTACATCCACGGCCTCGACGCATCAGCGGACGGCAAGCGGCTGTACACGACGTGGGTGTACCGCGAGTTCGTGCATTACCCGGGCTGGGACGACCCGGCCGACACGCAGCACAAGCAGCAGGCGGGGCCGAACTCGGCGGCGAACAACCGCGACATATGCTACGCGTGGTCGTCGGACGGCGGGACACGGTGGCATAGCGGCAGCGTAAGCAACAGCGGCGTTAGGGGTAGTGGTGAGGAGGAAGAGCTGGAGGTGATCGCGGACCTGGAGCGCGGGGAGAGCATTCTCCCGACGTCGAAGGGCATCGTGGCGTTCGCGATACCGAAGGGGTCGGGACTGATCAACCAGGAAGCGCAAGCCGTGGACGGCGAAGGCGGCGTGCACGTTTTGAACAGGGATAATCTGGACGGAGGCGCGCAGCGGTGGAAGCATTACTATCTTTCTTCGCATGGCGGTGAGTCTCGTGGTAGTTTTGATATAACTCACAACTGGCTAAGCTGGAGATCAATGGGCTGACGATAGGGTAATTTTTATATATGTTTAGCCCCATGGATACAGCGAGCACTACCCCATGTCGACGGCGTCTACGGCGGGAAGCGCGGCCAAATCGCAGTGAGCCGCGACGGAGACCTGTACTTTGTGCTTCCGCACCACACAGACCCCGTGCTGACGATTCTGCGGGCGTCTAAGGCGAGTCGGTATGCTGAATACGAGCTCGTCTGGCGAGGGGACGGATTCCCACCCACGGAGCCACTGGTGGACAAGGCGAGACTGGGTGATGAGAATGTACTCTCCGTGTTCACGAGAGCGCGTACCGGATCAGGGGGTAATGTGGACGTGGTAGTGCTGGATTTCCAGCTATAGGCGTAGGACCCCCAACTCTGACAGTTTTGACTCAAGAGCGTTGGTGATCATCGAGGTGCTAATCGTAGGTGATATATTTATTATATTAGTAGTTTCCAAAGTGAGAGATTTAGTCTCGCTATCTCCTTATCCCCTATTCCTATACAATAATTATTCGTGGTCTCGTTATAACCCGTTTTCCAAGCATCAACCATCGCCCAATATTACTTTTTTGTTACAAGGCCATTCGTCCTATTATCTGCTCTCTCGACTTCCGTTTTTGGAGCAGACAGAGCAATGATTATTTTTTGAAGCCATGGTTCTGCATCAAATCCTGACAATATTGATATTTCCAATGCAGCATAGGCGACTAGGACGAGGAATAGAATAAAATCAAAAACGTGGACGAACCACCAATAATATTGCCGACCGAGTTCACATACGGCGAATTCGTGCTTCCACTCCCAAGAATCTTGATCGAACCAGACGCTGAGGAATCCAGCGTTTCCGCCAAAGTCAGCCATCATGCTTCGAACTGTGATCTCTCGGATTCCTGGTATTCCGAACTTTCCAGGTAGCTGATCGTTACGAGCAGCATCCCAGCGAGCGACCTGCCATCGGCGCTCATCAGTTGGTAAGGATTGGTTGATGTAGTGATAAGTATCACAACCCTCGTGGTCATGTCCGTTCAGAATAACGCCCCTTCTCCCTGTGCCAGCAGCTGGGGCGTTAACATCGCCGTTTAAACCATATATACCCTCCAAGAAACCCCGAGAGGCGTCTGCCGACAGTTGATTCTGTTCTTTGACTCCACCACCCTCATGGAAGTCGAAGAACGGTGAATCGACGCATACTCCTTCCGGCTTGTACAGGGGCATATGAGTAAGTACAATGGTGAAGTGGCCCTTGAATTCAACTGCCGTAGAAGTAGATATTATGGCGTTAATGAAGGCGTATGTATTGTCCTGTAGAGTCTGGCTAAGAGCAGGAGTGTCGAGATTCATATTGTTGATATTGAGAATTCGCAATTCTGGGGCCAATCGGTTGGACTCGGGGTTCGTTTCCGGGTCAAAAACTGTTGCATTTGTGACAGGGTCCTCGATTGGCAGTTCGAAGCGAAGCTCGTAGGCTGACTTCCCGAAGGCACGCTCAAATCGTTCGAGAAGCTCTGGTGTTATATCACCAGCGTAGCCTATGTCATGGTTCCCAACGACATTGATAAGTCTCCGCTGCCATATTGCTGCCTCGTCGTCCTCTCTGCCAAGTATACCGCTCACGTTATAATCTTCGGCAGGATACTGGGCGACTTCATCAGGGATACGCTCAGCGCCCTTAAATGACCGAGTCCAAAAGCGCTTGCTCCGCCTGTGAAACTCGCTATCTCCAATCCACTGGCTTCCGAGCAGGTCGCCAAGAATCGTGACGTGTGTAGGCTTCGTCCACCATCTCAAAGAGCGGTAGATGTGAGCGAGATAAAAGTCGTTCCCAAAGAGGTCAATATGCTTGCGGATAGCCTCAAGGTTGTCCGGGATGTCGTCGAAGAAGACATCAATAAGATCGTGAGTGACCTGGCGAAGGCGCTTGCGCAACGAAGGCTGTTCGGTCTGGAATGTCAGATGTTTAATTGCCCACTCGAGGTGAAGAAACGCTGGCCGGCCGTAGGTTGGGATGGAGGTGTCGCCCTCTAGTTGGGGATCTCCGAGCGCAAGGAGCCGGAAAGGCGCAGGGACGTCTTGCTGCTGAACGGATTCACCAGAAGCGGAAAGATTGGCAGCAGAGCCGGAAGCATTGAGCGGCGTAGACGACGTGGGAGGCAAAGGAAAGGCGCATCCTCGAAAGTAAGGGTAGAAGTATAGATGCAGAGTGCAGGCTACCGCGACAACGGAGAGGACGCGCACGGCATTGCGAATGAGAGAAAGAAAAGCCACAGGTGACATTTGGACGACAACATGGGCCGAAGCCGTTGATGATGCCAAAATGGCCCTGGGCTGTTGAAGAGAAACAAGGTGAGGAAAATAGACGAAAGGAGAGAAGTGATACTGTAGCAAAAGAGGTTGCAACTGGCAGGGATTTGATTCAATATCGCCGCAGGGCAAAATAGGGGCTCTTTGAGGCTGCGCGCGATACGGTAGTGGTTCAAGCCGTGCATGTGAAACCCCACTACAGTGGAAACCCTGGCTACTGGAGCGTAGTGTGATAGGGCATCTTATACGACCCCTGTAAAGCTATATGTAGGTCCCCATGCTGGAGTGACCCGCTGTGAGACCAAACTGCCAATCCTTACCTTGGAAAGCAACTTCAACCCTCTTCTCAGCGGTCGGGGACACAAGTCTGTCTTGGGCAAGGGATTCATAAGATCAATTTCAGCGGCGTCAGAGCATTTCTTCTAAGGATTATACAGGATTGAGCTGCCGCATGATTTATAAAACTGATATCCAGTCCAGATGAGCCTAAGCTTCATCGACCCGACTTGTCCAAATCACTGCATTTCCCGACAGATGAAGTGCTGATCTCCTGATGCCCAGATCCGTAGCGGCCCTATCTCATAAACCGCCTCTACTAGTATTGAGGGCGCGAAATTTCATCACTGTGTGCTCTGTCATAAGTCGCCCACCTCCTCAGCCTCCTCTTCTTCTTCGTAAGATGGAAACTCCACCTCGAAGTCAACATCGTCTGCATCATCAGCTGCAATCGCAAAGGCAACCACCATGTTGTCCTGAAATCCTTTGTCTACAGGATGGTCATCTGATTCGAACTCTAGAGGTTTCCAGCCTTGTGTAGGATCAGTCTTGTTCTTGAGAATAGCAAACTTGATCTGAGAAGCGTCGTCTGGCAACTCGATCGTCTTCTCTGAGGATTTGGTAGATGTTTTTAGGCCGTCAGGATACCTCTCCTTCAAGGTATCTAGTAGCTCCTCTTGGACTTGACTGAGTGTTGTCATTGAATCAACAAATAGGAAAATGGTGTTTTTGCCAAGCTTGAAGCGAATCGACAAGTCGGTGTCGCGCACGTTGTTTCGTTGAACCTTGGGAGACAAATCAGTGTGAGAGACCCAAGCTATGAAATAAAGGATATAACTACCATGGTCGGTGGAAGTTGCCGGACGACGGTCCTTCGAGCTAATTTGTAACGGGGATTTGTCGCTTGTAAAGGTGAAGCGCGAATGGATATTTAGCATATGGGAATGATATGCGTATTCCTTGCATGTCCGACGCGGAAACACGTGCAGTGTGCAGTTGTACTCCAGGGCTAACTCTATGTACATCCAGCGCGTTAAGTGCTGTACCTTAGGTACCGTAATTGTGGAGGGCTTAACTAAAAGTGGCCCGAGCGGAACCCCATAGCTCTCAAGGACCTACCTAGGTTAGAGCGCAGTACCTAACCTACCAGGTCACGAGCTTTCATCGGATTTACCCGGCGCCAGAGCTTTCTGCACTTTGATAATTTTGGCTTCGACAATTAAACATTCCGAGGAGAGCAGTTTGAGACGTCTGCTTGGGACCTGTATATAGTCATCTTTTCCTTGTACTCTGATTTCTCTCACTCTCAAGGTAAAAGCCAGAGAGTGCCGGTTGGATCATATTCCTTGCTACCGACTTCGAACTCCCCAACGCACGCTGCGATTCTCCTGACGCCACAATGGAGCAGACAGAGAGCAGAGAGCTGCGACCCCAGCCGACTCTTACTCGCGAAGAATATTCACAACTCTGGAAGGATTCTCGTCTCTCTATTCCGCCGCTCATGCGAATACCTGCTGCTGCCACAACCGCCTTTGGTATCGGCATGACCCTCGGTCTCGCACACGGGAGCAAAATGGCCGGCCTGCGTTTCCGAGCCGAGCACGCCCATCGACTACCTACGACGACTACCGGTTGGTATCTATACCACAAAAGCAAGAATTACCACCTAGCCTTGGGGGGGTTAAAGGAAGGTTTTAAAGTTGGTGCCAGGCTGGGTATGCTGAGCACCGCCATGTTCTGTGCCGAAAACTTGTTCGACGTTTACCGTGGAAGCCAAGACTTCATCAGCACCGTCATGGCAAGTCTTGCAGTAGCAGGCGGCTTCAGTCTGTGGAGTAGGTTACGGTCTCCGTACATGGCTGCGTACATATACAATCGCTGACTTTTATCAGATCGTTTTTCGCCTGCAGAAACAGCAAGAACGGCAAAGAAAGGACTCATATTCGGCCTGGTTTATGGTGGTATCCAGGACATGATCTCGCTTGCCAAAGGCCGGCCTGTCGGATACATTACCTTTATTCGGAAGCAGATTGGCAAGCCCACATCAGACTCTGAGACACCTGCGTAGTCAGCTCGAGGTTTCTTGACTGGTGTGCCAAAGTGGTGAAGTACATGCGTCCTTTTTAGTCGGCTGCCGCGCTCTAGCTGCATTCTTCCCTGCGAATAAGAGAACGGCTTAAGATGCAGCATGGATGGTTAGGTGTGCCTTTCAAAGAGAGAGGCGCATATTCTCAACCCCGCGCCTGTCTGAGCTCCCTTCGAGGGAGAAAGTAGAAGGAAAAAGAAAGCACGCAGTGGCTCAAACCCATTACGATTTTACTAACAGAGACGTGGTATCCTCGAAAATATTAAGGGATGGTTTCACCACGAGAAAACGAGCGACTTCGGACTTACAAAGAAATCAAAGCCGAGCTTTAGTGTTTCTCAGCAGTCTAACATCTGTTCTCTGCCCCACGGATTTCCACCTTGAGCCGCTGAAGCGTATGTCTAGGCGCAGAGTTTGCTTCAATATGGTCAGGTGGGAGCAACAGGCGAATGTGGAGAGATACCAAGGGTAAAATAGCGTGGCAGGCCGGCCAAAGGACACTAGTCGAGGCTTACAATTCGCGCGGTTTTTTGGCCTCAGAAGCATGTCCTCTAGGGTGCTTGCTCCCCCGGATTTCGTGGCGCGCTCTTTGATTGGCCAATGCTTGCGCTTGTTACCAGACCGGCGTTGCGGTTATCTACGGCTTTCTGATCGGACCCACGTGATTCCATCGTTTGCCAGATAAGGGATCCCCGCGAAAAGCACAGCATATCGTCTTGTCATCGACTCGTAATTGGAACGGCGATGCTCAGCAAGTGGGTGTTTACGTTATGCAGGGAGATCTCTCTGCCGCATGATGACATTCTCTATCCTTTGCGTAATCTCCAGTGCCAGGGGGTTCCTGCAAAGTGAAGTGCGAACTCGGAGATAGAGAGATGTTCGAGACGGCCCATCCAAGCCAGCTTGAACCTTAACTAGAGAAGTTAAAAGCGCGCGGTTGCTCTTTGTTCGTGGCGACAAGGCGTCTCTGTATGTCTACTCAATATTAACGTTCTCTTCTCCACAACGCACCTCTTCCCTGAAATCTACCATCCCTAGACCCTAGACCCTAGACTTTATCTAGTATTCACTCTCGTTTATCCATTTCATCGGTGTCTTAAGACGACGTGACTGATCATGATCAAGACCCCTCTGTTGGGCAGAGCGTCGCTCCTCCCTCACGCTCGTCCCTCAATATACAGTCCATTATGCGTACTTTACGCTACTGGCCGCCATGTACGGCCACAGAGTCTCAGCACAGACTCAAGGGCGAGGAGGATACACAGCTCGTCTACACGTTCATCGGCTCCCGCTGCTGAACAACTTCCTGGAGCTGCTTCGTCTCCTGTTGGTGGGCTTCCTGTAAACATTCAAATTAATTCAGTATCCACATCAACAACACCGAAACCAGCGCCACTATCCATACTCCCACTAGCAACGGTCCTACGAAATTTAGCCTCGACGACGATATCTTCATCTCACATTCTCCTTCCACCATCACTGATGATCATGTCCACACTAGCACATTCTAATCAAGCTCTGCTAAACCCTGATAAGAATCCATTTCTTCACTGGTTCTTGAAAAAGACCTTCTATGCCCAATTCTGCGCAGGCGAAAATCCTGCCGAAGTCCGCCGCACCGTCGACGGCCTGAAAAGACTCGGATTCAATGGGGTGTTATTAGGCTACGCAAGAGAAGTGGTACTCACGGACGCAGAGACGCGCGATCTATCTTCGTGCGGTGAGGGGCCGGTGGCTGAAGAGTGCATCCGCAATGAGATCATACCTTGGGCAGCAGGAACAAAGGAAACCCTCCGATTGGCTCAACCAGGCGATTTCGTGTCAGTCAAATTCAGTGGTGCTGGGCGTCAGGCGCTCTATGCATTGAAGAACCGCCTACCGCCATCAAAACATCTCAAGCAGGCCATTGACGAGATCTGTGACTTGGCCGCGGAGAGAGACGTGCCTTTGCTTTTTGACGCCGAACAGACTGCTATCCAGGCCGGGATTGACGACTGGACCCTAGAATACCAACGCAAATATAACACTAAGCCAGGCCATGCCATTATTTACGGCACTTATCAAGCTTATTTGAAAGCCACACCAACAGTGCTCGGTTCGCATCTCGCTACCGCATCGAAGGAGGGTTTCACGCTAGGAGTCAAACTTGTCCGCGGTGCATATCTCGGCAGCGACCCTCGCCACATCATCCACGATACCAAGGCAGATACAGACAACGCATACGACAGTATCGCATCCAGTCTAATCAGGCGACAGTGGGGCCCCATACTGCGGCAGGATGTCGCCTTCCCCCAAGTCAGCATTGTCCTCGGCTCGCACAACCTCGCCTCCGTGGAAAAGGCACGTCAGATCCGCGCCACTCCCGAATCGGCCGGCACAGAGCTCGCCATCGCGCAACTGCAGGGCATGGCGGACGAGGTGAGTTGCGAACTCCTCATGGCACGACGCAACGCAGCAGATGCGAAACAGAGGACTTGTGAGGCACCCCGCGCTTACAAGTACATTGTCTGGGGCACGACAAAAGAGTGTATGAAGTACCTTCTGCGAAGAGCCCACGAGAATAAAGATGCCGTCACACGGACGAGGGAAGGTCGTGATGCGGCCTGGGGAGAAGTCAAGAGGCGCGCAAGGGCCCTCATTGGGCTGGCCTGAGTACGTTCTATATACTTATACTCGCCTTCTATCATCGTAAGGAGGTAAATGTCAGGTCCCACGCGGATAAGACAAATTCGTTACGATCCATGACTTATGGTTCACGATTTTCAATTCATCGGAAATAGGCATTGGAAAAAACGGAGAGTCACTGCGATTATTTTCTATACTTTGCGGTAATAGCGAATGATTAAGAAAGAAATGATGATTTATTCTTTTCCTCGTACAAAACTCACGCGCATCAACAGAGAGAAGTATTCTATAGCATGCCTGGAGAAATCTAGAATACATATTAGCGTCAATCGGTGTAATCATACATTTCGCTTCTGCAGTGTATTTCTTATTATCGTGCCATGATATATCAATTCGTTAAATCATACACCTCTTAACGCCATTCCACCCATCACTAACATGTCCATTTCCCTGTTCTTTGCGACGGGATCTTTCATCCCGTCCAGCCAGCCTATGCCGTTTAACTTATAGTACTTGCGCACGCGTCCCCAATCCGTGAGCCCTGATAGCGTCTGATCTGTGAAAGGCAAAGGTTTCCCCTGGACGTGTGTGAGCAGATGCTTCTCTACGTCCTGTGCTGTTAGAGGAGTCTTGGCGTCTGCTGTTCCTGCTGATGATGTTGCTCTTTCTGATTCCGTGGCAGACGACGGTGGAGTAACGAGTATTTTGACAATAACTAGTGACCGGCTTGTGGGCGTTATGCCGTGCCGTCGGTATGCTTCTGCGATCTGAGAAGACGTCAGTCATTGATTCGTGATATATCTGGTTTTTATAAAGCCATGATTCTATCAAGTAATATTTCTCTAAAGAGAATGAATGAATGAACGGATGGATGGATGGATGGATGGATGTCTTCCTCCATTCACTTACATTACTCGCCGGGCTCAGCGCGTACACCATCTCTGAGTGTACATTGGGCGTCTTCATGGCCCCGGCGACCTGCGCCGTGATGGCCTTGAAAGCGGCGCTGAGGACCTGCAGGCGGGATGTGATCTATAAAATTCATGATGTCAGCGCAACTCGCCCAAACTCCAGCCGTAATACCCCTATACCCTGAATTTAATACACTCTAAATAGAGTAGTGTAGAAAGTTTAGAGGGTGTAGTGTATTGAGAATACGGAACGGAGTGAACTGCATACCACACCGGCGTCGATCAAGGCGTACTCAAAATCAGCGTTCCGCGCAAGCAGCTGCTGGTGCAAGAAGGCTGCGTTTTCGACATCGCGGAACACTGCCACGTGCACTGAGTGCGTGGGCGGTGTGTGTTCGAGTTGGAAAGTTTCTAATATTGGAGCAGTAAACATTGTGGAGGGTTGGTCTGTGGTGGGACGAGTCTGATGCTCTGTCTTTTGCCTCTTTGCGCTTGGTGTGAAGCGTGATTCGGTCTCTGGTAATCCTGAGTCGTTTATGCTATCGCACTCAAGTGGTTTCTGAATATTGGGGCCCATTACTGGAGTTTAAGATAGGGGTACTGATGAGAACACTGTCTATCTTATCCTCTACGAATCGCATTGCTGTTGCCGCGATTTCGGCACCGCGGGGCAGGCAGACACTTTGGAGGGGCATGGCGGACAGCTGGTACCAGCTGGCTTTTTGCATATCTCCCCTTGGTTCACCAACGCTCTCCCAGTCACATCTCGGATACAGAGTAACGAAAACGAGGTTCTCTCCTTTTTTTGCAGTTTCACAGTGGAGTTCTAAAATTAAAGGGGACAGCGACAATTACTACTTCTGCCACCGGAAATTAATTGAAATAGCGTTCGGTATCGTATTGACGCTCTAGCCGGGTTGTTAGCTGGCGGACGTATCGCTGAATTTTAAGAGCATTTTGTTCTATATGGAGTCCGGCTTATCCAGAAGAAGACACACATATGAAAATACGGCTAATCCAGAAGTAACAAGTTCAGTCCGTAAACCGTTCGAAGAATCAGCCAGAAAGAGCCAATACGTGTACACCGGGTATAGGACGATGCATTTGTAACTCGTAGCAATATGTCCCGTACGCTCTAGCGTACTGTGTTATAGCCTGCCTTCGGAGCTGGTCATGTTGTATGCAGTTGTATGCTAATGATTAGGTATGTCTCGGTCTCATTGCAATCCATCATCTACGTAATAGTCTGGATACCTTTTGTACTACGTACGGCCTTTCTAGCCGAATCATAGCTCTCGCTGAAAGTGTGAGCCGCAGATCATCAAGCCCACCTACCTACCAACAGGTCGCAGTGCAGTTAGTGAGAGACGCATTATTTGCTGACACGCTTTTATTTGGCCATGTGATAGATTCATTTGTGTAACGCTCTCTCGAACTCGACTGGCCGGGATACAGACTTTGAGAGGAGAGTGATCATTACACGACGCACTCCGTATTAAGGACTCATTCATTGAGCGAGTTGTTCATTTCTGGACTGGGTTCTCTCGGCCTGTCAAGTCTAGTAACTTCTTCAGCATATCCCTGTTGCCATGCCATCAAAATCTCTGTCATTTCCTTCTACGTAGGATTCAAAGCAATGGTTAGAATCCGTCAGCTTAGTGCCAAGGCCGCTCCGATGTGATATCTGTGTCACCACACAGCTCTGAAGTGCTACGCAAACTGGGTGAGAAGCTTCCGCTCATTATCCACCTCCCAGGATTCCTATAGACAGCGCGTGAAGCTGTCTGCGAAGATCGACATCCAGCTGGTGAAGTAGCGTAGCAGGCAACGGCAAGCTTCCATTCTCCTCCGTGGTATCCAGGACGGTCTTCCTAATATCAGTAACAGAAGGGCAACCGGTAGCATGAACACCCAAGGTCGCATTCTGTTCTCCGTAGCTCACCGCTACCAGTCTTCTGAGTCGTTGCGATAGCAAATTAATGAGTTGCTGTATAAGTCGAATATCTCCAAGAAAACACTGTGCCTTTGTCGGTATTCTTGCGTTATAGACACAATGACTTTGCTCCATGATCGTTACTGTTTCGGTCGCGGGACGAGGGTGGTGTTGATAGTTAGTTGAGCCGATTCTTCTAAGTCCGCGAGCAGCAATCCTGTAAACACCCATAATCTTGAAAGCCACTAGACTCATGAGAGAGAGCAAATAAGGTTCTTGAGAGCATGTACACTCTACCATAATAATCATCTTCTCTAAATGCCTCCTATTTTCTTCAGCTACCCCATAAATTGCCTTATTCTGGTCACTTGGATATGGTTTTGTTTGGTGCGGAATCGAGACAGAACCCATGCCCCCTGAAGATTCCAGTGAGAGTTTCTGTAATAGCCCAGACACACGATTAAGGCAGGAGCACTGGGAGTATAGCGGAAGATCGGAGGGAGTAGGTGGGAATTCGAGCCCAGAATCACTAGCTGGGCTGATCAGGGAATGAGCGGCCGTCAAGAACATCGGCGGCATCGAAGTCGTATCTCTTGGCAGTGCTGGGTTAGAGCTCGGCGATGGAAACAGTGAATAATGCGGATTAGAGCCGACGAATGAATGTGCTTCTAATGGTTCGGCTTCTAAGTGGTGTGTGATGTCATTAGAAATGAGCATGGGTGAATACATTGGGATCCCCGTCATGTCGAAGATACGAGATGTATGTGCGGATTGTGAAGGCGTGCCATATTCTTCATTGAAGCGAACGACACCTGAAATACTGGTCCGGAAACCAGGCGGAGATTGAGGCATCGGAAATTGTATATCGCTCGGCAGCGTGGTGCCTTGTGGCATAGCAAGTTCAGATGGCGATATTGTCGGCCGGATGGGAATTGTATAATTCACATCTTCGCTCTCTCTCCTTTCTAAACGTACAACCCTTGTTCTGCCCGCACGTTTGCTGGGAACATAATAGCAAGTCCTTCCCTGCCTCAAACAGCGTGCACATATCGGTTTCTCTCTGGTGCACCGCAGCTTGGACTTGGCACAGTTACAGCAGCTCTCTCGAAGCTTGCGAGGAGGTGGTGATACCCGAGCTTCCGATGCCGAGGGCAGACATGGTGAGAGTAATGATGACATCGGCCTTGCAACGAGACGATACGACCGTAGTGCTTCTAGAAAAGCCAGGGACTGGTTTGGATTAAGGCTGACTGACTGGTATGGAACAAGGGCTCGTTAGGGACCGGGTTGGCTGTTTCCATAACACAAAATCTGAATACAGACTTGATACTGAGATAGGTTGAGCTTATTCATTGAAGGAGGTGAAGGCGAAGAGAGGGAGAACAAGTAACACTTCGTTGTCCTGCTTCACCTTTCCCTCACCTTTCATAGAAGGATTACAGTTAGTATACGGCGTGGTGCCAGATAAGAGTGGACCTTAAAAGAGGTGGCCATCTCAAATCGAAGCCGACTAACTGCATGCAATGATACATGGTGACATTCGCTCTCTTCGTTACCCATGCAGCGATGCACCCAGACTATAACTTCGGTGGATGTCGAATGTCGTTCGACGATGTCGGTGTACTGAAACGTCCGATCTTGAGCTGACGTTACATACAATAGTTGCCAGACAGTACTTGAATAGTACATATCAGGACTATGGAATATCCCGCCATGGTTGAGGTCAATATTGCGTGGTAACCGATCATAGAGGTCATCTTCGTAGGGCTTATCACCTAGCTTTGGCAGAGCCTGATCAATCCTTGAACGACGGGAGCTATGTGCGCTCCGGTAGATGCACAAGCCGACGAATAGTTAAATGGCGGTGAATGCATGGGAATCAGCAGCTTACCAACAGAATTCCTGTTGCAGAACAATTTGATATTCGTAAACCAGGCAGTGCTGCTTGGTCATCCCCCGGGTCCCCAAGCTGCCTATATTGAGGGCGAATCACATCATGGTCATTCCCGCCTAGCCTGCGGACTATTCCTTCAGCAATTTCTTTACAGGTAGACAGAGAAGATATGCGTTAGCCTTGCTGTTCTTATATAATAGGTAATGATGGTCCCCTGCGGCGGCGGCATGGGCCGAGTACGATAACGAACGCATAATGATGCTCTCCTTGTCACCCAACGGCGGGCATTAGCACACAGCCTTATGAAAAGTGATAAGCACTAAGTGACGGGTAAGGCTCTGACTCGCTCTTTAGGGTGTGCTCCACGAGGATTGTGTAACTGTCAAGTGGCCTACTACGTAGAGGCTGGGACACGGCACCGGAACCGAGCACTTCGGCAGCCAACATGGCGCGATCGACCGAGACATCCACGCTACTTGACCCGTGCCCAATGTCCAACGTAAGATAGAACTACATTGCTGCAACTTCAGTGGCGATGATAGGGTAAAGTTAGTAGGCCAGCTTCCGAGGTGGTTATGGTTAACAACAATACGTAGGCTGAAGTGATTTCTCATAGATGAGTAGGTACTAGACTAAGGGTAGACACAGAGAGGACTGAGACTTGGCAGTGTTGGTGGCCGTACTGACATCATGTACGACACAGCGTCCACGTGAAGAACTATATGTGGTATGCATTCCTTGTACATTATAGACCTGCGCCACTCTCGCGTTGGTTCCATACCGGCATATATACACCACATTAGCCACAATGCGATCACTTAAGAAGGACCGTTAACATTTCAGAACGTAGGAATGTTAGACAAACGCCGTCAGTATATAGGACTCACATATTCAACATCGAAGTTTTACAAGAATTGCATAATATATACTCCTCTACCCCTGAAGGTATTATCCAATTCGCTCTGAAATCGGTTGAATTTATGAGCGTAACAAGTATGTCATCTGCTATCGTGCCATCTTTCATAATAATGAAATAATGAGAGGTAGAAGGCCATAACATAGAAGTGTATAGGCCAAAGGGTGTTGCCGTTGTACCCTGCAACGGTCACAAAAAACATAACGAGTAGTTGACACAGCATCATTGTGACATAGAGTTTAATACTTAAGAAGCGACTGCATAGGGGCCAGCAGCGTAGTGAGTAGGTATCGGGTGGCACCGTTGGGATTCACGAACTTTACTTGCATCGGTGAGCCACTTGCCCAGATTTCAAGCTCCTTCTGGTCTTTCTTAGTTTGGTGCTTCTCATCTAAAATGTCTGTTTTTCTCGGCCGTCAGCGAGGCTAGATTCCTACGTCTACTGTTAGGTGTAAAACCACCTACCCTCAGCCCTCAGTCATATACAGGCCGTCCTGAGTCTGATCATCCGATCTAAGGCTGTTCCGGAAACTGTCTGCTTCTCGTTTATCTTTCCAGTCCGTATTGTTGCCGATTCGGCTGATGGGGAAATGGGTGATCTTGGATCAATGCTCCTTACGACCGAACGAGAGGGCTATCTGCTCCTGGTATGGGAACTTGACACAAGAAACTGAACGATATCTTGTCGCGCTTGCAAATTTGCTCATGGAATTGGGCGTTGGCCCAGAGACTTTCGTATTGAGCTAGAAACCCAAGGTATTCCTCATCTCAAGACATTACGTGTCGGAGGTGCGCCTCTACCAAAGGACCTCGCGAGTAAATGGGAGAGTAGTACTACGCTGTTGATCAATCAATACGGTATTGGAGAAGTAGCGATATGCTGTGCTTTGAACACCAAGATTGATACTGTGGGCGGCGCTAAGGTTGGGCGCCCTTCAACAGGAACGATATGGCTTGTCGACCCATCCTCGCCTAACAGGTTGATGGGAAAAGGGGCTGTCGGAGAGATCATGGTGGAAGGACCACATCTTTCCAGTACTATCTTGATGATACAGCAATATGACGAACTGGGGCCGGGGCCTTAAAAACAAATCCCCCTTGGTTAGTCAAGATGCACCCGAACAGAACCCATAACCGGATATATAGGTCGGGAGACCTTTGTAGGCTAAATCACAACGGCACCGTCGCCTACCTCGACTACAAGGATACGCTCTGGAGGTAGAACATCAGGCCAAAAGTGTCTCTCAGACAATGACGATACCGCTGTCGATCGCCCAGGCATTATAAATGGCCACGATGAGCATCCTAATAGCACACCTCCTAAGACAAATGCAATGCCACTACAGATCACTTCGTATACGTGAAAAGATCAAAGAAATCCAAGAGTCTATCCCACAGTCACTTCTGCATTATATGATGCCTACGACATTCGTCCTCATTTCTTGGCTACTGCAAACAGCGTCGAAGAAGGTAGATCGAAAGAGGACCCACATGTTAGGACAGTTGTTCTACTTCTCGCGGCTAGAGCACAGACGGAAGGACTTGGCTTACGCACAGAAAATATGAATCACGTGGCGTGCCTTAAGGCTCATGGAGGGAAAAGATATCAACTGTTATTCACTTGATCTGTCACGTATCACATTTTAAGCCCAGGTATAAGCTCAAGGGCGTACGAAGACCCTCGGTAGGTAAATGGGAACAACGATGATTTCAGAAAATTGTGATCTGTGGTATACTATAATAGCATCGTAGTAATACAAAAATGTTTGATCTCGACACTCGATCATTATTGAGATCTAGCAGGAAGCAAAGCGCTGCGCAACATCACTCACTATCATAGTAACTTCCCGGATTGTTCCCTCTAATGCCCTACGCAGGTTGTCCGAAACGAACTTAAACAACTGGTGAGTGAGCTCAGCAGGAGTGCACCCGCAAGAAGCTCTCACCTCTGGGATGCAGGCCGAACTACACTTCTTAGGGCAATTGGATAGTCAGACTATTAGGAAATCTCTTAATCTGAAATAAGTTCGATCGAATTCAAAAAATTAAATAAGCCTTCGCGACTGTTGTGTGTTATTGATCTGATACTCAGAGGCGCCCCTTGCCCCCCATATATGCTGACTAAGCTAGCCCCTTTTTCACTCGCCCTGCTTAACTAGAAACGAAGCTCGGCAGAGACGAACAGTAGCTAAATGTCCTGTTCTTCTCTTCTATTATTCCTCAGGAGCCAACTAGGCAGAAGCGCGGGCAGAGGAACTGCTTGAATACGAGGCCGTCAATGGCGAGAGCAAGAAGCGGCCTCTCTCCTGCAATCCCGTTTTCTTCATACAAAACCCGCTTCCTGAAACTGCACTTGCTGGACCCATTAGGCAGTCAATTCAGAAATGAGATGGTAAACTGATAGATGGGCAGAACGCAATTCAATTTAATGTAATAAAAGTCGTGCGAGTGTTATAGTTGCTCCCTTTCTTTCCTTGTGCTAGTTACCCCCCTTAGTGGTTGCATCCCCGGCCTCACCTATACCATTTGCATCACTTCAATACCGAGATGACTTGACCCTTCAACCTCCTACATATCTGACAGGGCCTCAACCTGTGTTCATATATAAAGTCGCCGCTATCATCATTGTCTAACAGGGGGTTGAACGAAGGCTTGAAGAATAGGCTTACCATATTATTTACGGCCCTAGTGTCCGTCGGCGATATGGAAAGTTCCCGAGTTAGGGCTAGAAGTCTAATTATACATAAGCTCCGTCGGGCTTCGGGATTAACGACGGCCATTGACAAGTCAGTTTAAACAAGACTATCTATCACACTGTTGGGTTATTAGGTGGTATTGATGTTGTATGAGTAATGGAGACTGGTGACCTGCAGTCACTGTAAGGGGTAGCCCATATACACTGTCCCTCGTACCTGCCTACAACACAGAAACTTACAATTTATAGAATTTGACGCATGCACTCTATCGCGTAGAGCTTTCGCACAATATATTCCATAGCATATATGATTAAGCGTCCTCTGAACGCGAGCGCGAGTAAAATATACTCTTCGTCTTAGTTTAGCATTGAAAATCGTCATCGAACCTTAAATGTGATAAGATCAAGAGACCTCTTTACGGGCTTGGTTTGACTGTCTCGTGGTTCTCCTATAACTGAACACGACAATAAAAAAACGCGATCAGAGCGTACTCTCGTTTCTTCTATAGGATAATGTAGATAGAACGACGGTAACTCTTATAATTTAACAGAGCAATAGCATCAACTAACAACAACACAATGTGTTTGGCAAACCCCCGACAGTTACTGGCCCCTCAATATTAGCTATTCACACTGCACCTCTCTGTTGTGAGAAGTAACTGTCAACTTATGGAACATTCATGATGATGAACTTTTAGATATGCTGGAATACCCGGGTTAATTGCTCAATTTCGTCCCGTATCGCCGTCTTTGCAAGCATATCTTAGAGCTTCTTGAACACATCCATACTAGTATCTAACTTAGGATCTACGCTAAGTCCGAACATGCATGGAAAAGGCTTATTCCGATAAACTTTTGGCATGGCATAAGTACCAACTCAGGTTACCTAACCTACCCATGGGATAAGCATAATATGGAAATGAGTAGATGCAATTGGTCGGGCTCAAGCTGTCATCCCGTATTCTAAATTATATGGTAGTGTTCATAGGTCAATACTGGGTATGAGATGGTTACATTCTACGCCGCGATGCCACGTTTTGCCAAGGGCTCTCCCTTACTGTAGATAGGTAGACTAATGTACACATCGGCTCACAACTGCACCTGTTTCTTTTTTTGGGTCTCAGGCTTCGTTACCGCCTGTCAAGCTGCCTACAGTAGGCGCTCTTGGTATGACATAATTTTCGCTAGTAGTACGGAGAGTATATATATACTATATTTCTTGCAGCTCTACCGTATTGTACTACGCAGCGGTACGACCTTACAACGGCTGAGATTGAGCTTAAAGAAATTGACAAGAACCGCAGGAAGAAGCCGAACAGTCCATCGAACAAAGTATATACCTAGACAGCGACAGAATTAGTGAACAGTACACTACATAGGAGCGGCGCATTTTATCTTTTCGGCGTAAGCGCCGGGAAAGGCGAAGGGCCTTCACGAAAGCTGCAGCAAACTAGCGAGCTACCTAGGTAGTTTATAGTGTTAGCAGGTAAGTAACTACTTACTTACTAGGGTACCTGGTTAGTCTAGTTCACTTGTCTTGAAGCCTACTTTGATGTCAATACTAAGTCCAGACCCTTCAGGCCAAAAGGACCGGGAAAGGAGCAATATTTCAAGGTTGGATAACATTAAATCCTAGGGACTACGCTCATTATATATGTACGATATCTAATTGGATACACATACTTTCGTGTACTATATACTCTCATGTAGTACTAGTAGGTCTGCGATAATGACTTACATACTGCAGTATACACACTATATCAAGGTTAGGTTAGTCTAGAGAGGTAGGTAATGTGTGTACCAGTATAGGCACTAAGTAGGTACCGGTAATAGGTGAGTAAGCTGAGCCGATGTTGTATTACTCACTGCCACAACCTACCGGATCCTCTATTGATGCTTGGCATTAGTGTACTGTTTCTCCCCACCTGCCGCCACGCTAGAATGTACATGCCATACCCACTTGAGGATTTACTTAAAAGTACCTAGTGTACGTGGTAGGCGCCCCTTCCCCCCTCCCCCTTACTTCCATCGTCCCCTACCCAGGGCGCTACCTACCTACCCAGCAGGCATGTTACTACGCTACGATACCCCTTCCTTACGTCTTTCTCGAGCTCTCTCTCGGCAAGTTCCACCTCGATGTCTCCCAAATTCATGATGGGTCAGTTTCTCGAGGTCCTGTCATCCAATGTCCAATTTATTCCAGCCCACCGAACCGTATAGTGCGCATCGCTAGTTTCAGTTTGTCTTGGGTTTCCGAGTCAAACGCCCGCGCAATAGACGCCACCAAAAGCAAAAAAAGAGGGCAGAAAGCGAAACAGAGACAGGCAACAGGCGGCGAGCCCGCGCGACCCCGTCCGGCCGCCGCTACGACAACGGCTACGGCTTCACTAAGCAGCCTGCGGCGCCCGCCATGCCTCCAGGCCGTCCGCCGAAACGGCCTGGCGACGCGGATATTGCCGTCCACGACGGCTTGCGCTCTGCATCGTTGTCGTCGACCGCAGCCGGAACAAAATGCAAGCTCCCACGCCTTGACCGAGGCGACCGGTCTGGTCGCGCCGACTTCTCAAGCGTCGTAAAGAGCAAGCTCCAGTCCTACACTCGCACCGGCCAGGCCTGCGACCGCTGTAAGGTGTGTGATGTCTGCGTCTTCTGTGTGTGCGCGCGCCCGTGTGTGGATATACTTGGGCGACCCGCGCCTGTATCGACGTGTATACCCTCGTGTTGGCATGCTGTCCAGCTGTCTCGATGTTCCGCTCTGTCCTGTCGTCGTGCCTGCATGTCTGAAAGGGCGCATGTATCCGTTGTTCCTAAGTCAACAATCCCACGACATGACGGGAGACCAAGTGCGACTACCGAACGAGACATCCCTGGGCCGGCGCGGAGCTAGTGTTGCACAGCTGGGCCGGGTGTCGTCTTCTTCAGCATCGGTCTAGTGGCCATGCGTGTGCAAGTGCAAACTATATTTCGACTTTCTGCGCATCTTCCCTCCATTTGTCTCGTCTAGCTTCCCCTTGTGTGTCTTGAGGGCCGAGATGTTTGCTTGCTCCGTGTAATCCTGTTAACCGCTTGGCTACTTGCGATGTCTAACATAGATATCTGCTCCTAGGTTCGCAAGATACGATGCGATGCCCTTCCCGAAGGGTGTTCCCACTGCATCAACCAAAATCTCGAGTGCTATGTGACCGATCGTGTTTCCGGCCGAACCGAGCGAAGAGGGTATATGCAGGAGCTTGAGCGCGAAAAGACGGATATGATGAACCATATAAGAGACTTGGAAAGGAAGCTCCAGCAGAATGGGATAGATGTAAAGCCGTGGCATTCGACCTCGTTCCCTGCCGATGCCTCTCTAAATGGTCGTGCCGACAGTGATGGCAATAACACGCCTAATTCAACGCCCACACCCCAACCTCAGACAGACACAGCCACGAGGGAGCCGTGGTCCCAGCCCAGTGCGCCCGTTTGGACCAAGGACCGGCCGGCAGTAATGTCCATGGCTGCTAACTCTCACAGCTCCGTAAATTCACGCCCTGCAGATGCCCACCTCGGTGTTGGTATTGATCAAGCCCCCTTTTGCTCTATTAAGGGCACCTCCTTATCCATCCTCGGGAGCACTATCGATATCGGGTCGTTGGACTTTCCAGATATGGACGAACCTCCTCCGTCTGCACAAGGCTCCTCGCTATACAATAAATCTGTTCAGGCCCTGCAGCAATCGATCATGAACATAAATCAGCCCCTCGTTGTCAAATTACCACCTAGGCAAGATGCGTTCACGTATGCGGAATGGTATTTTGTGATGATCCATCCCTTTCATCCGGTGCTTCATAAACCTAGCTTCATGACTCTGGTGCGTTCAAACTTTTTTCTTTCTGATTTTGTTCCCCCTTTTCTTTTCTGGATTCTTGTTCTGGAGCTTAAAAAGTTGACCCCGTCTAGCTAGGACAACACTACGATAACCCTAGCTACATGCTAAGTCCCGCAGAGGAGGTTATGATTCACATGGTATTTGCTGCCATATACCTCCAGTATGGCATTCGGAATCGAGAACAATCAGCGGAGGAAAGAGCACATCTGAATGATTTGTCTAATAAGCATTATCATTTCGGCCTGAGCAAGTTTTTCCACTTAGTAACCTCTCGGTCTCTGAAAGGCTTGCAAGCATTGTCGATGCTGGTGACTCACACAATGCGGTTTCCTAAACCAGACTCTAGTAGCATTCTGGCATCTTATACGGTGAACTTAGCAATAGAGATGGGGTACCATCGAGTCTGGAAGAAGCCGGGCGAGGGCACCAATCTCGAGAATGAGCTTCGGAAACGCGTATGGTGGGTTATCCTATCAATAGCCGTGGTATTGAATGGACGGATGGGGAGACCAATGCCCATTAGGCTGGAAGACATGGACGTCGAATTCCCCCAACTAATTCCCGATGAGCAATTGACTGAGGAAGGTGTGGACACGTCAATACCGGGCCGATGCGATTACGAGATTGGTGTTGCATCTTCGAGAATGGCCACGTTGTACCTCGAGATGTTTGCTGATATCTACTGTGCGAGGAAGGACCCGAAGAGATATCTTGCTATTGTTGAAGGCCTCGAGATGCAGCTACAGTCCTGGCGTGACCATCTTCCGGAAGGGCTGAGGATAGGAGACGCGCAATCGCATGAGAAGGAAACAAGGATGTCAGCCATATATGCAAGCGTGTCAGCGCTGGAATTCCGTTTATGTCTGAGGCACCCTTCAGTCGCTGCTACAGATGATCCAGAGATCCTGGCTACCAACACGAGAATATGTGAAGAAACTGCCAAGGACATGCTCCAGCATGCACGCAAGCTATACCAGTTAAAATGCCTCGATACAACATGGTATTGCAATGCGGTGTATGTTGCGGCTATATTTTCTGATTTGATGGCCCATTGGGAACGGAGGCATGAAATAACAGCTGCCGAGGTGCAGAATCTTCGTGAGGATATGAAAGCATGGCTGACCATCCTTGCTGAGACCGGTACTTTGATGGGTGAGTTTATTTGCCATCACCGGCAGTATACGTTGCTAAAGTTTTTGTTAGGTGCTGGTACTCGCCTTCGTGATGCAGTTTGTGCTATAATTGACCGCACCATAGCCTGGATAGAACAAGACCGTCTACAAAACACCGCAAATGGGTCTTTAACATTACCGCATGTGTCACAAGACACGATTAAACAAGAGTCACATTCACCTTCTTATACCAATATGACGCTTAACTCGAATGCAAGCTCAAATCTCAACCACACTCCCGAGCGAATAAGCGTCCCAAAGGAACAGGTTATCCCTACCGCTAGCACTAACTATTATGCCGAGACAACCACACCTAACTCTAATAATTACCAGCCCATAAACTACGCCAACACACCTACACTTGCACCCAACGGCATTCCTTATGGACCCAGCAACTCTTATATGTATCCTCAAGCAGCAGGACCTGTGGCTACTGCACAAGCGCACGCACATGCAGAAGCACAGGCTCGAGCACAAGCCCAAGCTCAAGCACATGCTGAAGCTCAGGCCCAGGCCCAGGCGCAAGCACAGGCACATGCTCAGGCTCAACACTCACAAGTGCACGTTCCTGACCACAATCCACTGGCCAATTTCGCGTCGCAGGCAACGCAAATGACGCAGCCTGATATTATGTGGCGCCCACAGTCTTCAGGGGGTAATACATGGCATGACTGGACTGCCGCTGTCGTTGACAACCAAGACCGCTACAGTGCGAACGCTTTAATGTCACTCGGAGGCGCGAACAACCACCGGCCATCGGGTAGTATCCTCGATAGTAGTGGTGCCAATGGCATGAATGTGGGGTCCATGAGCATGAACAACCCAGCCTTGACATCCTCAGCCCAAATGCAGTGGCCACTGTTGCTATTCACAGACGGAGTTGGGGGCGTATAAACAGCGAGGTGTCATCACCAGTCATGTCTTTTTCTCACGTGAATTTCTTTCAGCATGGCGTTTTGGCTAGTGGAACCCCCAGGGAGGCACTTTTGTCGCAGAATTTGTTGTCTGGAGCCGATTTGGAACTCAAAATATGAGCCCATTACCACAATCTGATTTTCTTGACCAACGATATACCTGCAATGATCAGATTATCTTTTTAAGACGTATAGCGATGAATTTATGCATATGAAGACTATATTGCGTGAGATGTATTGCGTTTATTGGAGATAAGCATATAAAAGTATTACCTGGAGACCAAAGAAGGATAACAGAATGCAATAAGATACTAGATTTACGAGGGGATGCAGGTGAGCATGTGGTCCCCCTATCAGCAGAAACTCATGTTGGCTTCTCTTCTCCTGGTAGCACGCAGAAAAGCTAGAATAGTAATGGTTACCGAGGGCGAGTCGTAAACGGCCAAGACCTTGACGAGGACTCTTTACCTTTGCCTACTTCTCTCAAGTCTTCTCTCCCTTTCTTCACACTTCTGATGGGGATGTGAAGGTATGGCACCGAGGAATAGCATTTGTGTAGTGCTTGGAGCTCGTGAAACATCCCAAGTCGGCATTGTAGTGTACGAACAAGTCACATGTTTCATCGTTCCGCGGGAGAAAGCCTATACTGGGGAATAATAGCCTTGCGTGTACGTATATGGATATTCATCGGTATAATATGGTAACATGGATGGATGGAAAGATGGTAAATATGTGGAACTTACGTATATCGCACGAGATATAAGTATAAGACAGACATACATATTCGTTCGTCAAAACGGCTGGCAGGCTGGCATGATGAACGGATGGGGAGACAGATGGGTTGGCCGTTTTTGCATGAATTGCTTGTTTATGCGGCTTGTTGATCCTGTTGGAGTTGAATCGCAGTTGGTGTTGACGCATGTTGCAGCCGACGGCCGGACAGACAGATGCTTTGGCTCTGCACTGGCTCTTGTGCTCGTGTTTGTGATGCCATGCCGTGAATTCCCTCCCCCCTATGTTGGGAATGCTTGCCGAAGGATCTAGGACCTAACTTCATAGATACCTACCGTAAACACCACATGCCAGACGGCCCTTCAGTAGGCTCTATCGAATCAAATCTTCAGAATTCTCACTCTCACCTTGAATTTTGCCTCTTGTCTCTCTGTTCCCTTCCCTTCCCATTTCCTTGGCTTGGGTTGGTATCGCCCCCTTCGCGGATTGATCTTGTTTAACCAAGATTCCCTGCTTTTTGTCATGCTACGACAGTGGTTTTGCTCGGTGGTCTGTTCACGTCGTTCGTTGCGCGATTATCGTGAGTTGCTATCGCAGGTTGTGTTTCGCCAGATAGTCTAGATCTTGCTTCCGTGGCACAATCGACCTTTCTGGTGGTCGTCTCCTTGTAAGGCCCGATAACCAGCGAGAGCTATCGCGAGGGATATTGTTGACTAGGTCTTAAACGTAACAAAAGAGTTCTGTTCTGTAACCTCCGGTTGCTGTATCTTAGGCCACTGAAAAGCTCCGACGTACGTGTACTCTTACATAACTCGGCGATAAAGATAACAGCCGGTTGAAAGCCTCTGTCGTCAATCTTGGTCATTGGATTGCTGTGTCATCTCGGCGTATTTGGATTCGGTCCTTCTATCTGCAACACAGAAGATCGGAGGGTTAGATAATTGTGCTCAGGGACACTTCCCAGAGCTATTGTAAAACCTAATAAGCGCTTACTTTCTCCCTGCCCATATCCATAGGTTCACAGGATGAACGACAGTTATACAGCAGGGCTCTCGTCAGGCTTGTCGTGTAGATAGAAACTATTTAGGCATAGCTTTTAATTCGACACAGCCCAAAAATCGCAATTAAGCTTCTAAGCTACTAGAACAGCGTATAGACCTCGTTCGGGATCCAGAGAGATGCGAGGACTCAACGATGGGACCGATGTCCCGCTGGTGGCCGTCCACAGGCATTTCAGGGCGATACACACGAAATGCACGGGGGATAGCGATGGCGAGTTAGGCTTCAGATTGCCGGCCACAAGATCTGGCGACGTTGAACGATGCCACCATTACGGAAAGGAGTTCATCCGTTCTCAATGAGCCACGAGCGAATTCACCCTTCGTCGTGTGGTCACAGGTGAAGAATATCTCGGTCTTGAAACATTACACAACGCCGGACGGGAAGCAATAATGACAGAGTCTTGACCTGACACTTAGAATGCATCTGTTTACAGTACCTGGCTCAAGAAATCAAGAGGTGGAAGGATGAATATAAAAAGACCACCACTCGACTCTTTCCCTCATCTTCCACTTCACCAAACCAGCATCAGTTCATCATCTACGCACCAGATCAACAGCATCAGTAACCATATCCCACCAGCATCAACTAAGCTCCAAGCAACAACAACATCTCAAAATGCAATTCACCACGATCGTCGCTCTCGCCTTCGCTGCTCTCGCAGCCGCCAGCCCATCCGCGCCCCTCAAGAACCAGGGCAACAGCATCAACGCGCGCGAGCCCAAGGTCGTGACCTTCGTCATGACTGAGCCGGACTGTGACTCGCTCAAGGACTATTGCACGCACTGCAACGGGTTCGTACTCATCTCCTATTACTCTTCCCCTTCTTCTCTCTTCTTCCTATGACCCCTATAATTCCTAAATCGCATGTATTATATGTACACTGTAACACCCCCTATTCAGCCTCTAGAGGTCTTCATATTACATTATGGCTTTACCCTGTTGTATATACTATGCTCCCTCGAAGGAGGGCGCAATATCATCACAGGGGGTAAAGAAGGAAATGGGAAAGGGGGGGATTTTGTTTTTCACTCGAATGCAATTTAAAGTAACTGACAGTCAAACCTGCAATCTAGTGATTTCAACTGCGAGACGGACCCGCGCTGCGAGTGGTGTTATGAGAACGATAAGTTTGGCAACTAGTTGAAGGGGGGCTTTGAAGCTCCCGGACCAAGCTAGCCAGCCAGCTACAACTGCATTCCATCTGCGCTGTATCCCCTTTTCATCAAATGTTATGAACTATTTGTAACAGAAAAGGGGGAGGAGAGACGATATTGCTAGCGTTTGCGGCCTGGTATCCCTCTGGCTATGTTCATGCACGCAGTCACGGGGTTTAACCTAGTCGCAAAGCGAGTCATTCTTTTTATCTTGGTTATGTGGTATCATTTTGTGGTACAACATTCTGTTTTTTGGATCGGAGCTGAGACGACGCGCGCAAGAAGCCGCGTTCGGAAATCATAGCCCACTTCCACTCCTTCATATCGCTCTCTCTCTACACTAATATACAGACATTATTACACAATGAGTTGTGCTCCTCTTTTATATGTAATTGGCCCAGCCTCATAAACCATATGCAGAGAACCAATCTTCCCCGATGACTCCTGTAACCAACGTAGACAAGACAGATGCATGTTGTGCGCCACTGAGTTGAGTTTGAAAGGTATAAAGCCCTCGACCGGCCGACCGACCACACAGATAACCAATACACTAAGCGATCTGAGGCAAAGAAAAGAAATTTACCCTCTCCGGTATCTATACAGACTTTTCATAAAGGATTTCAAGACCTCATTTTATGAGGCTTTCGGTTGTTCCGGTGTGTTTGACGATGAAGATGGCCTGAACCAGCCAGTGAAAGATGATTTCATACTGTTCATCGCTTCGGCCTGCTGCTGCTCTTGCATTTGCTGAGCCTCTTTGAGCCATTGCTCACCGTTCTCTCGAATCTGCTTCTCCATCATCTCGTAGTTCTTTTGGCCTCTCTCGCGGATGATGTCTTGCAACATCTTGCCTTGTGCGAATGCTTCCGCCGGGGAGACTTCACCGTCTGCTGGCTGCATCATGCTCATATTTCCTTTAAGTCCAAGCAGGTTGCCCAATGCTCCCACTCCGGAGGGTCGTTTCCTCTTCTCTTTTTCGAGTTGCTTCTGGAATTCGGCACGTGCAATAGCTTCCCGACGGGCGAACTCGGTGGGGATATGCTTGCCCTTGAAAGATTTGAGAACTTCGCGAACGTCCTTATACTCCATGGCGAAGATGTATTCTAAGAACGGGATGAGAGAAACGAGTTCTTTGTCATCCGGGTTTCCTTTCCAGGGGGGTAGTATAATAGCATTTTCGGGCTGGTTTTGAACATGCGATTCCTTAGTATCGATGATGATGACCTTAGATAGATCGCGATTCAGATATGATAGATCCTACGAGGACGTTAACAGCTGGAAGACGAAATCCACTTTAGTATAATCAGGACTTTACCTTAACAATTTCACCGTCCTTATACTTTGTCGCCTCCCGGTATAGGGGCCAGAGGATGATCTGGTAGGGATCTAATTTGCGCATGAGAGGCTCTCCCATAGCCACAGGCACACTGGTGAACAAAACTAGTTCATAGTATTGACTGAGGTAGCGTAGAAAGTAGTCGAGCCCGGGACGCTTTGCCACTCTCCAACCGTGCTCACGCGTCCATTCGCTGTGGACCAACATGTCTTCGAGACTGATGCATAGGGTGTAAGGGCGCTCGAACATCGGATGAGGGTCCGGCAACAACTTCTCGAAAGCGGGCTCGCGATAGTAGTCGGTCACGTCTGTGAGACGGGCGACAGCGCGCTTCCACCACAGAGCGGGTGTCCATCCACTGGGTATGTCCTTGTGGGTAGCAGCCTCCCCTTCATCCCATTCGCGGCCGAGATAGGCCAGGCCCACAACACCACCAACCAGCACGGCGAGATACATTCGGTTGGCGAACTGGGCCCGGCGCTTGTCTGTCGAGCTCATGTAGGCTGACGCAGGCAGTTCCCCGCGACCACGGCCACCCCCCTCTGCTTGCGCAGGCTCTTCGCTCTCTTGAAGAGCAGACAGCTCCGACTTCTTGTTAGCTCCCGATGTCTCATATTCGAGTGTTGATGGGATGCCTTGAGTCAGGTCAGGAAGCGAATTGAAATCTGGCGGAGGAGGAGCTGGTTCGGCGGCATCCGATGAAGGTTTATCCTTCTTGGCTGGCGAAGGAGGGGCCCGAGGGGTTGATGATGGGGGTTCCGATTGAGTGTTCGGTTGTGAAGGGGGCGGAGGAGCAGCATTATTTGGGCGGTTCTTCTGAGCCATTCCTCGTATCCATAATGTCGAGGAAACAGTGTTGAGTCTGGAAGCTGCCGGGGCAAAAACGGCGGTTCGTTGAAGCGTCGGTAGTCGCGCAGAGCGCGCGACACCCTGCGCGATAGCTCTGGACAGCATTGCGGCGACGACGTCAGACCTCAGGGTCGTGAACAGCGCGAGCTTTCCCTCTGGTTGCCCTGAGATTCAGGGGTCTTTCTGTCGAAACAAGAAAAGCAACCGATATTCGTGAAGGAGAGGGAAGTTGCTGTGAAGGTCTGCTGAGATTGTGTGGGCCGACGACGATAAACGATTATGATGGAAACCCGTCGTCGACTGCGAGTACAGTATCAGAAACTTTTTTTCCTGCTGAATGATATAGGTACCAAGGTCTGCCCAGGTATTGGGGGTGGTGAGTATTCTTAGCACGTTACAGGGGGTAAACCACTATAACGTACCTATCACCTATCCTATTTATCACTGATTAGCCCCGGTGTCCTCCCCATGTCTAGTCTCTCTTGTACATGCGTAGGCAAGCTTTGATAAGCCGAGAATCACCCGATGCCAAGACCACTTTAGACCAGCCACAAGTGGTTTCTTGATTACGTCATTGCTGTTTCGGTAGTGGCTTGATATACCGATGGGACGTTCCTGTTCCACCTTGGGAGAGAGTCACGTTACGGCCTTTAGTTTCAATTGCTCAAACAGACACCTCGCTCTTGCTTATTTCTGTAAGGTAATGTCAAAGGGAGGAGCAGCTGAATCGTGCAGTCATTGTCATAACCGCAATAAACCTTGTCAGATCTACGGCAATCCCTACTTGTAGATTCTTTAATTAGTCAACCACCGGATTTCTAGACTACCTAAAACGGGGTAACCCCGTTGAATACTTAAGTACTTTGCCCCTCTACTTTTCTGCTTTCCGCCGCCTGTACAGTCATTGGTCTGTCACCGCTTCACGCTTCACGTGCCAGCATCTCCGGTCAGCGCCGTTCAATGGATACCCAGATTCTCTTATCTCCTATATACATCTATCCATTGCTTCGTTTCCTCAATTTTTGTTTTCCTCACAACCCATAAACACAATTCTGCTCTACTTACTGTTCAAGATGGCTTTCCAGAGTGCTGCGTTTTAGAGGGTGGTTGCCACTCGAGCGATTCACGTACCCTAAGGTAGTAATCAACGATGGCGCCACCCTCGCGATGCATGTCCTCCCTCTATGATTATTTGCCTTGAGATACCCAAGTCTATTCATCCATCACGACACTCTAAGTCCTCACCACACCAGCAGCACTTATAGTTTGCGTAATTGCTTTGCGTCAATCCTACTCTAATCTGGGATTCATCTACTCCGCACCATTGCCGGCCGTCGCGTGACTCCAACTAACTCTTCCTCGTCTTCTCTCCCCGCATCCGCAGTCGTACGATCTGTCTGGCCGCACGACGATCTGCGAATCCCCTATTTAGTGTTTTAGAGAGAACATCGCCGTCGCTGGCCACAATGCGTGGTCGAAAGGCTGGCGTGGGAAGGGCCTCCCGCGCTGCCGGCGCCGTCTCCCGCCCTACGCCAATTGTATCTGTCGTCTCATCCACAGCCACTTCTGCTCTGCCCACCCCTCTCAGTTCGGCATATCCCTCTACTTACGCTTCGGAGGCCGAACATGATATCGACGAAGAGATCGAAAAGCTCCCTCTCGATGCTCTGAGCCTTGAACAAGCAACGCCAGACCAGCCGAAGCCCAAACGATCTAAGCAGCGGCCTTTTCGGTTCCTCGACCTACCCTCTGAATTGCGACTCAAGGTATATGATCATCATTTCGCCAACACTGGCCACGTGCTCGACTTGGACTCAGACAACTATAAGCGGATCCATCAGAAACTGTCCATCCTCCGAACCTGCCGCACTATCTATGTGGAAACATCGTACGCTTTCTATAGCTCTCATCCAGTTCGCATCTTTCCCGCCGTCCCCGGCCGCTTCTTCAAGACCAAGAAGCCACTGCTGGCCCGTATGAAGCCTGGGCAACGAGCATGCATCAACACACTTGAGCTCCGCCTTGGTCCCGGTTGGAGTAAGCCACCTCGTGGATGGGAGGTGAACGCGGCATTGGGCCTTAACCAATGCGTAAACGTTACGAAGATTACTGTCTTCGTGGAATGCGACCCGGGCAACGAAATTTTCAAGGGCTTTCGCCAACCAGGTGGATTCTTTGAAGCGTTCGCAAAGAAGCTTCTCACTGGTGTTCTCGAAGAGATGCCGTGGGTGGAACGAGTGGAATTCGACGCCTGGCCGAGTGTGAAAAAGTCCGGCGCACTCATGACTGGCCTGATTGACCTTATCACTTCACGCGGCCTGAAGATAACTTGGGGACTTGAACGAGGCTGGACCGACGCAGACGAAGTGGAGCCCCCGCCAGTGGTACACAATTATGCTCCGCTTGACAGCCTCATCAATACTACTAACAACATTTTGGTTCTGGCATGATATGTATATTGGCCTCTCATGGAAGACGTCGGTTTGTGGTTTGCCTTACGATTCAAATTGAACGAACATTATGAAACCCGACCCTGTACAAATATTAGCACGGAACTTGCCGGCTGGAATTCTGGTTGTTTGATGATGTGGAAGCTTGGTACTAGTTTGCTTCGAGGCGCTTCCACTTCACTAGTTTATATAGCACGACTCACCCAGACCTCAAAATGAAAAAATCGATGAAAAATATTGTGAAACAATGATTTTTCGCTTTTGTAGCTCAATGTACTGGGTTATATCAATGACTGACTTAGCATTCTTGTGAACTGCATAACCTTCTACGACCCGGAAGATTGGGTCATTGCAGTGGACGATCAACTGCCAACCTGTACGAAACTAACACAAAGATATTGCTACGTACCTAAAGAGGGAAGCATGTCAACGTTGAAGATATTGGGTGAGATATACACGGTATATTCGGAATAGGAATATGAATAAGTACTTTTAAAGTCTCTTTACCTACCTACCGCCGTAATATAGTAGTCTAGGAAGTACGTTGGGACGTTCGGCTTTTGGAGTTTGCTAGATCGGCATCGTTAATTCAAGTTGCGATGCGGGATCTCTTTTATCGATTTGACCCACCAAAAATTTCCATGTACCTAGCTCCTAAGTACTTACAGCTACCTAGCTATCTCTGTTTCTCTCAACTACCACCTCAAAATACATTCCCAGTTAACCTAACTACGGTGCATTGGAGCGCAACTAAACATAGTCCTTGGCGCTCGTTCGTTTTTTTTTTTGCTTGTTTTGTCTGTGTTCAGGTTCATTTCCAGGATTAGATACAACTCCCCGGGACTTTCAATTCGCACTACATAAACCCAATCCACGGCTCACCCACGGCCAACACACTATAGCCGACGAAAAGCAAGCCCGCAAGCAAGCAAAGACCACACATCCCGCATTCCGAAAAGAGAAAAAAAGAAAAAGAAATGCCCCTCGACACATCAACCTACGACCTCGCGCTCCTGCGCGTCGACGGCCGCCGCTGGAACGAGCTGCGCCGGCTACACGGGCAGATCCGCACGCAGGCGGCCGCGGACGGGTCGTCGTACCTCGAGATGGGGAACACGAAGGTGATGTGCGTGGTGTCGGGACCAAGCGAAGACGGCGGGCGGAGGCGAGGCGGTGCAGGCGGCGGTGGACAGGCTGGTGGTGCTGGGTCAGGGGCGGCTACGGCTGCGGGCGGTTCGAACGGCGCTGACGTCGTCGTCGGTATCGTTGTGGGAGGGTTCAGTTCCGTGGATCGGAAGAGGAGGGCGAGAGGTGACAAGTAAGTCTAAGGATGCGTCTAACATCGACATCCAGTCAATGTTCCTGTCTGGTTGGCCCAGGTGTTTGGTGTCGGGTTGTATGCATCCCCAACTTCAACTAGCTAATCACTTTACTTTTGCAATCACAGACGTATCCACGAGCTCCAAACAACAATAGCCAAAGCCCTCGCCGCCAACCTCCACGTGCACCTCTACCCGCGCTCGACCATCAGCGTCTCGCTACACGTATTATCGCAAGACGGCTCCCTCCTCGCGGCGCTCATCAACGCCGCGACGCTGGCCCTCGTCGATGCCGGCGTCCCCATGACCGACTACCTCGTGGCCTGCACGGCGGGCAGCACGTCGTCGCACTCGGCCGGCGACGAGGGCGCCGACCCCCTCGTCGACCTGAATACCCAGGAGGAGCAGGAGCTGCCTTTCCTGACGCTGGCGACGCTGGGCGCCACGGATAAGGTCGCTGTTTTGGTGTGTGAGACGCGCATGCAGGTTAGTAGGCTCGAGGGTATGATGGCGTCGGCCGCGGACGCGTGTAGAGGCGTGCGCAACTTTTTAGACCAGGTTGTACGTGAGAAGGGACGTAAGATGGTTACGGAAGGCGCGGTTGAGAAAGGTGCTAGTATGTCGATGGACATCGATGTATAGGGTTGGTTTACCAGTCAATGAGAGGATGGTCATACCGTAATAATCCGGTTGAGTGAGCCTCGAGCTCAGGCAATACACCCAACAAGTAAGTTAGCTAATTGTGTCATATATTCGTGGCATTTTTTACACTAAATGTTCAAAGCTAACATCAAGACTTTTTTTTACAGTTCTTCATGCTTTGGCGGAGCCTCAGTGGCTTCAGGCGTGGGTTCCGCGCCTTGCCATGATATGGTCTCTTGCTCGGTCTCTACCTCCACCTTAACTTCTTCCTCCAGTTTCACTTCGACAGTCTCGACGGGCTTCTCCGCTGCAGATTCGCCAATAATCGCCTCGGGTAGCTTCTTCCTGGGCCCTTCGTTCATGCGGATGGCGTCAATCCAACTTTCTACGCTCGCGTGGCTGAAATCACCCTCGTAGTGGCGCGACCACCCCCTCTTAGCGTTCACAGCGACCAGTTCAACCTCACCGGAGAGTTCGAGAGCCTTGAACACAGGCGCGACCTCTTCATTATCCGTATGAACTTCGAAGAAAGGAAACAGATGACGCTTGGCCAGGGCGTGCTTAAAAGCGACCTCGGACAGGCTAGCCAGGGCCTTCTCAGCCGTCTCACCATGAGCAGCAGGAACGAAAGCTAGAACGCAGATGTGGGCCTTGGGATGTAAGCACTCGTTGATGAGTGCCTGGGAAGATGTAATAGCAGGAATAGGAGGGGCAAGTTCGATTGCCTTAAGCTTCGACTCGGCGGTGGGGGATTCAGTTGCCTCAGAGGCTTCAGTTGCAGCAGTAGAGGTAGTTTCAGAAGAATCCTCAGACGCCTTGTCCTTCTTATCCTTTTTGGCTTTCTTCTCGCTCTTCTTATCGCCCTTGGACTTTACAGGTGCAGGGTCTGGATTCGGCTCGCCCGCTTGAGACAAGAACTTGAGCATTTCCGGCTTCTTCATCTCCCCTTCATACAATAAACCATCCTTGTCACCACCGGGTAGTAGGACGAGACTCGGATACGACTCGATGCCAAACATCGTAGTTGTCTTAGACTCCTTGTCCCGAACCTGAGCAAAAGAGATAACGTCCAGAAAGTCAATTGCCAAGCTACGCAACAGGGCGCTGGTGGTACCCTTGTCGGTGAATAGTATGGCCTTAGCGGTCTCGTTGTTGGTTGAGAGGAACGTATCGATATCTTTGTCTGTTACTTTCTTAACATGGTTGTTGATCTTGTCCACCACAGCGTTGACAATGGCCTTAGCCGAGCGCTCTCCTTGATAGTCCTCTACAACAGGCTTCCCGGTCTTTTTCCCAGGGCGAACGATTTTGAGGGTTGGGAAACCTTTGACTCCCATCATGCCGCATAGCTGTTTGTTCTCGTCTTCGTCACAATTGACGGCGGCAACCTTAGCCAGGCCATCGAGATTTTTGGCAGCCTTCTCATAAGCGGGTTTCAAGTTCTGACAGTGACCGCACCATGGCGCGTAGAACTCGACCACCTAGTGTATTCGGAGCCATTAGCAACCGAGCTGTTTTGTTAATGGCGTCGGCACATGTGCAGGGTTCACTTACAGAAGTATGATTCGACTTGGCAATTAGTCTATCATAGTTCTTTGCATCCACTTGGAGCACAGGGGAACTTTTCGTATATAAGCCAGCTTGCGCAGCTGGCAATGCAGAAAGGAAAGCTACTGCAGCGATAGCGGCAGTGGGGCTCAGATTAAAGTAATGCATAGTAGCTTCTCTCCCGTGATGAGGTCACGGTCTTAGATATGGACAACTGGATGCACTTGGGTGTAGAGTAACAAGGGTCACAGAGATAGACAATATGCAGAAGATATGGAGACAGACTATGTATGGAGGGGATGGGGATGAGGTGATGGATCAAGGTGGTTTGCCTTGTCGAGAACTAGCCGAATATTAATATAAGTGCAGAGAAGTAGGACTGTCGACTCTTTGTGTGAGGCACTAGAAGAGAAAAGGCCACGGTGGAAGAGTCGACGCAAACTTGCTCGGCAAAAGAACAGATAGCAACTGTTAGTGAGTTGCCCCTCCAAGGTGAATAGAAAAGAACAAAATAGTACCTACCATGCAAGCTGTCATCCTTGTCGCAGCTACCCAAGAATCCGGGGTTTGTGTGGCTGGAGCTGCAAAAGTATTGGGCTCTCATTGGCCAGTCTCAGCGGGCTCGAACCACTATCGCCTGTGGTCTGGTAAAGCTGTGGCGCGAGCTGTCTCTCGGGCGCTAACTACCTGCACGCGCTAATTGGCAATTTGGGGATGGTGACTTCAGCGGGGTTATCGTTGATACCTGGGCAGAAGCCTGGTTACATCTTACCTGCATATGTAGGTAGTCTAGGTATCTCCCAATTCATCTTCCCTTCTACCTCCTTTCAGTTGGTAGATTATCTGGTGGCTGGGTATCAAAGACAGAGAGACTCAGGATAACCACCTGACCGACGCAATATTTTCCGTGCCAAAATCAATGTTAGTAGCGTTCTTGCTACTACCTGCTTAAGTGGCTCCCTTGCGACAGTGATTCTTGGCGACCAACAGGCTTCCATATTCTAGCCTCTTGATAGCTTGTTCGGTTCCCCTACATCGCAATCGCAGCGACCTCGGCAAGACGCAGGCGCATAGGTTCCCAACAACTGCCCAACTTGAACTTGCGCGACGACGAAGACAACGACTCTCTTCCTCGACGTCATCCTGCAACCAAACCAACCCTCGATCTTGAGCTCCTGCGCCACCTTGTAATAATCGTTGGGGGTTCGTCCTTGCCATGGCGGCCAACATCCCAGCCAAGCTCAAGCCCGCGGGCATCACCCCATTCGTTGTACGCGCTGTCCAGCTCGAAAGTGCAAAGCCTGTCATTGCCTATTGGTGTACGTGGCCTTACGCACAAGATCACATATGCGCCGGACGGTCTGCTAAGATGATGTTCGTGTTCTAGGCTATTACTGGGTTGTGCAACAGATCCTGAAGAAGCAGCTTCATAATGCCGACGAGGAATGTCTCCAATTCACCACAACTATCATGGACAAATTAGAACAGGTAGACTGCTCCTGCAAATGTATCTCGAAGGGTTGCTCGGGTTGCTCATGCGTTATATCTATACAGATGAAGACAGATCAAGCAAACAATGATGCTATACTTGACGATGTCGCCGGTCAAGCATACGTCGAACAGTTTGCGCAAGAAACATTCGACCGGGCACTTCGACCTTTAAAAGCCAACAAAGTCACACAGTCAGTCACAGCCACTCCTCGATATCGTGGTTTCCATCATGCTGGAAACAGAAACGACTAATGCAGATCGCGCAGACAAACCGCTAGCACATTCGAAGCAGCAGCCACGTTCTTCCAGCTCGTCAATATCTGGGGTCAGCCCGAGCCCGAAACGCAAGACAAGATCAAGTATGCTAAGTGGAACGCTGCAAGAATACTAAAAGCGATCAAGGAGGGCAAGGATCCAAATGAGTCGAACCCGAAACAAGAAGAGCCCAAAGCAGAGGAAAGCGTCATACCTCTTGATCCCAACGATCCGGAAGTCCAGTTGATCGGCTCTGCGCAGCCCCGGCCGGCAACGGTCGAGGATGTCCCAGACGACGGGCAAATGCCTCATGCGCCAACGTCAAGCTATTCTCTCAATGCCGCGGCACCAGTCTCCGCCCCTAACTCGCCTCTTCCTCCTACAGCACAAGTACCAGATCCTGTCTCTCCTATAGCACCTCCGGATGTGCCTGCTCAGGACCCGGGCAGCTATTTTCCCAGCGCCCCGCCACCAACGAATCAATCTCCCCTTGACCTACCCTCTACCACAAGTATGCCACCTCCGGGATCAGTTACTCATGGCACATTCGGGGCGCCGCCGGAAATCCCAAGCCCCAGCTCACATCATCCATCAAAACCTCCGTCCGTTTCGTTTGCGTCACCGTCACCTGGCGTTCCATCCTCTCCCCAAGACTTCTACCACCCTCCTCAGCACCACCAACAAGCGCCAGCTCCGCCCTTCATCCCTCCTCCACAACAGCATTATACCCCCACTCAAGCTCCATCGGCGCCTCACAATTATCACACTGGCTACTCCCAGCCAGCAGTACAAAGGGCAACACCCGCTCCCCCGCCACAGCCAGCACAGCAATATGGTGGCAACAGCCAACCAACAGGTGCCTATAATTATGATGATATGGCCATATCACAGGCGCAGAAGCATGCCAAATGGGCGATATCTGCCCTCAATTTCGAGGATGTTCCAACAGCCGTGCGAGAACTACAAGCGGCACTCACCACTTTGGGGGCGCGGTGATGCGAGTAGCGATCCTTTTAAGTGCACCTTGTCACATGTCATAGCCCGTTTTCATGGCCTATGACCGAATTAGTGTATATGGGAAGAGACCCACCTATTGTGATCAGCAGCCTTTAGAGAAGTGTACATATGAGAAATGCAATAACAATAATACCATGATAACGATGAACATTGAGTATCTCCCTGTAGCTTGTCGTCTACAACTACTGTGAGCACCATACTCGTCAGCGTGACAGCCCTAACATAGAAGACCAGATCGAAGAAGAGATCTGTCAAGCATTCAATTTCATGAACTATATACATTATCGCTAAGCTAGATAGGACTTCTTTCTTCCCAAGCATCACACAAACGAGGCTCCGTTAGCCCCAATAATCTGACCCGAGACCCAACTGCTCTCGGGGCCCGCGATGAAAGCCACGACCTCGGCGATCTCAGCCGGGGTTCCGAGGCGATTGAACGGGCTCTGGCTCGCGATGCCCTTGATCATAGCCTCGGATTTCCCCTCGCGAAAGAGCTCCGTGTCCGTCGGACCCGGCGCAACGGCGTTGACAGTGATTCCCTTGCGACCCAGGTCCTTGGCCAGCACGCGCGTCAGCTGCTCCACGGCGCCCTTGGTCGATGCGTATAGGCCGTACGGCGGCGGCACGGCGCTGCTATGCGCGATGCCCGTGCTCACGAAGATCAGGCGACCGCCTGCAGGCATGTGCGGGGCTGCAGCTTGTGCGAGGAATAAGGGCCCCTTGACGTTGAGATCGTAGGCTTTCTCGAAGGCTGCTTCGGTCACGTGCGAGAGGTCTAGTAGGGGCATTGTGCCTGCGTTCGCCACGACGATGTCGATGCGCCCGAAGCGTGAGACGATAAGCGCGACGAGGTCGCGCATTGCCGAGGGGCTGGAGGCGTCGGCTTGGAACGCTAGGGCCTGGTCTGAGGAGGTGGAGGTGAGAGTGGCGAGGGCTGCTTCTGCGGCTGAGGCGTCGCGGCTGTAGTTCAGGATTACGATTGCGCCGGCTGCTGAGACGCGTTGTGCGACGGCTAGGCCGATGCCTTTTGTTCCGCCTGTGATTAGGACTACTTTGCCCTGGAGGTTGTTGCCGGCCATTTTGTTTATGTTTGAGGCAGGGTTAAGGAGGCTTCTTGGATGGTATGCCCCGTGAGCACTTTGGATGAAGATTGATAGATAGTTCTTATTATTGGGCGTTGTAAGATGATTGTAGGTGATTGACATTCAACCAGCTCATGGAGCCTTCATAACTTGGTCTTTATACCCATCTTGCTTCAGCTCACCAGCTGAGCCCGCGTAGTTAGCGCTACGGCATCTTAAATCCGCAACCGCGATATATATAGACTGCAAACTATCACCGAACCGCGAGGCTCCCGTTTGAGCTGTAAGGCCGGTTGGTTGTGTTGGAATGCCGTGAGAGATAGTCCGTAGAGCCGGGCTGCTTCATGATGTCGGATTTATTGCTTAACTGTGGGTTCGCTAAGACACTACGTTTCTATGTCCGGAGGCCGGTAGTCAAGACGTTACAGTCTATTCTAGCCGCCTTAATTGTTTATTGACATCTTCCTCGTAGTTACTTAGAATCGGCCATACTTCGTGAGTTATAGTCAATTGCAGCAGTCTCATGTTAGGCTGATGAGGATTCACTAAAGCCGGATTTCAGGGGCGAAGTTGTATCCGCAGGTTGCTTACTTCTTTTTCCCCATTGTTTTCTCCCTTGTGTTACGGCACAAATCATTCCCAGTATTTCCAATCCAGGCATAGAGCTAAAGCAATTCGGGTCGATTCGTGTTGTTTTTCTTGCTGCACTCTAATGGTCTACGACAGGCTATGGAGGTTGATACAAGTGTTATAATGATATATCCGGCCGCAGTGCCCGGATTTGGATCATTCCTCAACGACTAAAGCCGATCCCTGCTCGTCCGACGCGGTTTATCTTCTGGTTGGCTGCGCTGTCCGAACCAATGATCGCAAACTCAGCCATTAATACAGTACAACATGCTACGATGGGACATGACGTGTGGTGGTTCGCTGCTACGTAAGGCTTCGTCCCCCGCACACTCCGCTGACTACCGCGGAGTCGCGGACTGCCTGCATAGTCCCACATCATGCCATGATCTCAGTGATCCCCCGCGGGTCTCCCGAGGCTCCCCCTCGCAATAACTAATCATCTTGATATAGTACTAGTAAGTCCGACCTAGATTCATAAGCTCTGCGGGTCGGGAAACTAGCCGCAACAAGCAAAGTCCTGAGCCTCCGTGGAGGTGACGCCGTACTATCTTAGTCTATCTATCACCATTTCGTCAAGCGTGCCTATGAGAAAAATCCATGACCTTCACTTGAAGTCCCCTCCCTCTCGTCCGACTGAAAAAGGACGCATGGTAAGGTTGCAAGGGAGGAGCCTACATGATGCATCCTCAAATGGACGGCTGCCATTGACCATGATTGGCCATACGCGAGGCCGTTGGAGACGCTGCATATTATTCAGCGTAGGAGCCTCTCGTCCTAGGTTCACAGTACAAAGAGCAGAGCGTAAGGGATGGATAAAACGATGAATATATAAGACATGGTGTCTCACCGTCACATTACCATCTACTACCATCATCAGCTCTCTTACCCCTATTAAGTAGCTCTCCTAGCTGCAGCTCCAACCCTCCGCCGGCACCTCATCTTCACCAAACAACCAAGGAACTTAGCGCTCAAGACCCATCAACGCTTTCACAATGACTTCACTACCCAAGACCTTCAAGGGTGCTGCCATTGTGAAGAGCAACGCACCTGTCGAAATCAAGGAGTTCGAACTGAAAGAGCCCGGCCCCGGCGAGGTTCTCGTCAAGGTCATTGCCTGCGGCGTGTGCCACACAGATCTCTTCGTAGCCACTGGTGCCTTCGGCGAGTTCTGGCCTCGTATCCCAGGTCACGAGATCGTTGGAGACGTCGTTAGCGTTGGCCCGAATGTTACCCGAGTCAAGAACGGCGACAGGGTAGGCGGACCATGGCACGGAGGTCAGTCATATTAGTACCTCACGCAGCAACATATACATGTGTCTACAAAATGCCTACAGAGGACTAATACTCTCTCCATGATGGTTAGGCCACGATAACTTGTGCCGTAGCTGCGCCCGCGGCCAGTTCCAGATGTGCGATAATGGGAAGATCAACGGCGTCAGCTTCGACGGCGGCTACGCCGAGTACGTGATCCTGCGCCAAGAAGCTGTAGTCCGCGTACCCAAGGACCTCGACCCTGCGGAGACGGCGCCGCTTCTGTGCGCCGGCGTGACCGTCTTCAATGCCATTCGCAAGCAGCACGTGGAGCAGGGTAATCTGGTCGCGGTCCAGGGGCTCGGCGGCCTGGGTCACTTGGCGGTGCAGTACGCCAACAAGATGGGCTACCGCACCGTGGCCATCAGCTCGGGGAGCGCTAAAGAGGAATTCGCCCGCAAGCTCGGCGCGCACGAGTACATCGACACGAGCAAGGATGACCCCGTCAAGAAGCTCCAAGCGCTGGGCGGCGCGGCCCTGATCGTTGCGACGGCCCCGAACCCGAAGGCCATTAGCCCGCTCATCGGCGGTCTCCAGGCCGCCGGCAAACTGATCGTGCTGGCGCCGATCGGCCCCGTCGAGTTCGATACCGGCATCATGATTACCAGGGGTGTCTCGGTTGCGGGATGGCCTAGCGGTCACGCGCTCGACTCCGAGGAGGCCATCCAGTTCTCGCTAGACCACGGCGTCAAGTGTATGATTGAGAAGTTCCCGCTCGCCGAGGCGGCCAAGGCCATGGATCACTGCCACTCTGGAAATGTTAGGTTCAGGGGCGTTCTTATCATGTAAGGGTAATAACAACAACTGAATATCAATAAGTTTCCACGAACGAAATATTGCGATGTGGACAGTTGCAGGATGAGAGGCTTATTGCTTTCACCACTTTGGTCTAGCGAATTTCAAGCGAATTGAACTCTATTGATGATATATTTCGGCATGATACAAATGTTCATATTCTTTACGTACACTTCATTACCCGTCCTACATGTGCATAGCCAAAGGGAGCTTTGGTGCCAACAACAAAATCATCTCATGAGCAAGGTCGAGAATTCCCGTAAGACACCCGCACTCCTCCGAGAAGATATATACTGTGTGGACCATCGATAACAACGTCTACAACATATCATAATGATCGCATTATACCTACGAATTAAGGAGTAATAGACTTATCATCGATTCCCCCTCTCATTCACCACAAGTCACTTACTCATAGCCCACCTCTTCAAGTGCGGGGTTTGAGATTTCTCCAAATTTCCCCGCAGCGCTTACTGTGAACGCTCATTTGTAGGGCTGGATTGAGCTCCCCTGTCCGCTCGGGCTAGCCGCTAGAACGATCTAAGATCTTCAACCCTGCATCATCGCTCCTTTGCGCTTATCCATTCAAAAAACAAGTTCTCATCGCGAGCGCCGTCTAGGTGAAACATGGCGCCAAAAATTGGCCGTGGATGAGGTTGTGCCTGCAGAATGGGCGCTCTAGAGAGAATAATAGATGGGAGGATCTCATGATTAATGTTAACTTTTGTATTTCTGGTTTAGATAACATAGCGGTCTAAGTTCAATTGATTAGTTCAAAAAGCCTCATTCAGAGCGCCGAGGTCTTCTCTTGCGAACTGTTGACTAGAAAAGCAAGTCATCAATATATTTCTTCATTACAAAATAAGAGGCACAAGAAATGAGATAAAGAGAGCAGGAACCAGTAAAATAAATAACATAGTCGAATAGGGATCCGACACATAGAGCAGTTTCATAGCTGCCTGTTGTTTTCTTCAAGCCATGGCCAAGATACCCTCAGCGCCTAAACCCAGGATCCCCAGATCTCCCCTACAATTCTCCCTCCTCGCAGCCCTCCTCCTCTTCCCAAGCCCAATCTCATCATCCAAAACAACAATAACAAGCACAATAACAGCGGCGCCAACAACAACCTCCCCCGCACCACCCGACTTCGCCGACGACAAGACCTTCACCTCGGCCATCCTCAACAGCACCAACGTCTACCGCGCAGACTACAACGCCTCAGCGGTGATCTGGAACGACACCCTCGCGTCCTTCGCAAGCGACTACCTATCTAGCGACGCCGTAGGCACAGATTGCAAATTCGCGCACTCGGGCGGCCCGTACGGCGAGAACCTCGCTCTAGGCTTCGCCAACGCGACGGCGAGTGTCGAAGCGTGGGGCGACGAGGGGCGCAAGTATCATTATGGCAAGCAGGCCGGGTTCAGCGAGGCCACGGGACACTTCACGCAGCTCGTGTGGAAGAACACGTCGGACGTCGGGTGCGGGAGGAGGCTGTGCGATGGGGAGGGGGAGAGGAAAGGGTGGTATCTTGTTTGCGAGTATTGGCCTAGGGGAAACGTCATTGGGGCGTTTCAGGACCAGGTCGATAAGCCTGTGAATACGGCTGCTAGGGTCGCTCCCTCTGGAGGGTTGGGTTTTGCTGTGTTTGGTGTGCTTCTTTGGATGGTGTTGTTATGATAATGTCACCGGAGTGGGCTATTTGGCGCTTAAGGCATGGTATTGATGGCTTGGATCGGATCATGCGGTGAACGCCTTCGTATGATAATGCTGTCTTGGAAGGGGGTGTCCAATGGTTTGGTTTAGCGTTAGACGGGGTACTCATCTAACAAAGGTAGAAATGTATAAACTACGAGTACCTAGATATATATAGTCATACATATCACGATTCTCGCATCCCTACAAATTCCTACCTCTAATATTTGAAAATACGACGCATCATCTCCGCTGCAGCCGGGAGCGCAGTATGCCAAAGGGCTTTTGTCCTTACACAGATCCCCGAAGCCAGGAAACGCCAATCTAAGAGATGTGCATGTAGTCAGAAAACGATGACACGCCTGTTGACGGCAATTAGGTATATTTTGTCTTTTATTTTACCCCTTTGGATATTGATCAATCGTGCCTCTAAGTGCGTGTCTAAAAGCTGACACCACAGAATAGTAACTGATGTACCCAATTATCTCCTCCGGCACCCCTATTATGCCAATGCTTTCTGTCCAGCTGGTACAGCAAAGGGGCCATTCTCAGCCAGAGGAAACTTGGGCGTGCCATCCTCGCTCCATGTGAACTTCTGTATTCTAGCAGTGCGGTAAATGTCGCCAGGTGGGTTTGCCGTCGTCTGCGCGTGATACACAATGTAGTCTTCTGATCCATCGGGCGATGTCGTGAAGGAGGCGTGGCCTGTGCCGTAGACACCTGCAACCGTGTTCTGTATGAGAATCTTGAGTCAGTAACTGGTATGTGTTGCACATAAGATTTCGGGAGTTATTTGGAAACTCATGCTCATGAAATAGTTAAATATGAGATACTGAGGGACCGTAGCTAACTGACCTGATGGAATATACACTGTAAAAGCAAGTCAGCTATCGTCGTATCAAGCGTAAATAAGGAGATGTGGGAAATGCTCAAGATGTCATTGGTTTAAATAAAGGCCATTGCTCTCTTGACAACGATGGGAGGAAAAAGGAAATGATTTTAGAAATTACTTACACCTTCGGTATGTTTCTTCCAAGACTGGTATTGCATTGGATCATTTCCAACGAGTTCCAGCATACCGAGGCAGTAAAATGGCGTGTTGACCCGGGCTGCGGAGTATATCACGAAGTTTTGGCCCGTCTTGGGGTTTGTGAGCTGCTGAGGTCCTTCGTTAGTTGCTAGCCGGATCGGTCTTCCGTACTAAAGCAGTACTATGTTAGCTTTCGTCACGCTTCGGTCTCTGAACGGTCTTTGATGCACTGACAGGCACTTGTTCCCACGGCTGATCCGGCACGCTTATCATGCGGCGCTCGAGTAACGTCGAGTTGACGGCCGAGGGACCCGACATCTTCGTGATGCAAAGATTTGCCGGCCATGCCGAGTACTTGTCTTGCCAGCAAGAGTATATATGATATAGCTGGTTTTCGTGCTGGAAATAAGTCCCGTCGATAGCGAATTGATCATATGTGTCAAGCATTGTAGGCTTCGACCAGTTGGCTTCCCAAGGGTTCGGGCCATCTGCTGCCAAGACGAACATACGATGGTTGATGGCCTACATAGAGGTGTCAGTCAAAAGAATATATTCAAATGAGACGACCCTTATAAGCGCCCCTAGTACAATAACAGGGGCCGGGAATGCAACTTACTGGGCAATTAAAGGGGCACATAGCATCCAGCAAAGGCGCCGGATTATCGCCATCTGAGGTCGCAGTGAATATCGCATACCAAGACCCGGAGATATTATGAATTTCTGGTGCCCATAGACTCGTTGACCAAGGTTCACCAGACAGTGGATCTGGGTTAAAGATAACACGAGATTCCGCGTGATCCCAGTTGTCGGTGAGATATCTTGACCGTTTCAGGGTCACATTGGAATTCGTGGTGTATGTGAACAGATACCAGCTCTCGCCGTTTGAGCCACGATATTTTGTCATGAAAGGATCACCGACGTTAAGGGTCATGACGGGATTCGAGTATGTTGCGTTGGTCGTCTTGTTCGTGCCGACTGAAGCAGGGTCCCATCCTGCCGATGTGCCTTGATTGGGATCGAAGACCTGCGCAGTGACGGCAGCAATCCCTATGCAGGATGCTAGGGAAAACATCCTTTGAAGTTTAATGCTCTTCATGATTATTTTGTCTAAAGTTTAATAAAATAGACTATATGCGTTCATGCTCCTTGCTTCTCTATGACAGCCGGGGAGAAGGGACGGGATAGACCGAGAATCGTGTAGGGCGCTACTATCGTGGGACACCTTTAAACTTAAGTATAGCGAAATATTCTACGCCAACGTACCACTAGGGTGTATCTTCGATCCTAAAGTTATACCTCGGGAGATTCAATTGCTCCGCTCACCGCAATCGCTAATTGAGTAGAATTCGGTGTATGCTTCACCGGCTTCAGTTTTGTAAGCCAAAAGCCCCGCACTCTATGCACCCCACAATGTAAATGGGAGATCTTGTATCGTTTAGGACTAGGACTCGATGCAAGGAACATGGAAGGATGGAGGTTGGGAGGATCTTTGTCATTATTATCCCCTACGCTCTACAGGAGAAGCTTGGTAGATAGGAAGTGCGCTCGGATGACAGGTTCTAGGCTTGCGTCCGCACATTAGATATCTCATCCGCAATGTACACAATGAGATATGTCTCAGTTGTCAGTGTAGAAAACGTCAGTGTCTCGGGTTTTACTGATTAGCTATGCTGCCCTTGATCCGAAGTAAGACACTGATATTAGATGCTCTCGCAAAATTCCGATGTCCAAATATTCTTTGTTTAGATAGGCCGAATCAGGTTTTACTTGGTATTCTTAGAAGCCTTACGGAACTCGGGAAAGTCGAATGACCATTGGCAAACTGGACGGTTATCGTAATTCGAATATTATGTTACATGTTGTCCAAGCTCAGTTTCGGTCCTTTACTATGCCTAAGAAGGTATGTAACACCCAGTTAGGTGGGCCAGCTTTCGTTCTTTCGCTCTAACTTGCCTCGACCCCATTATCCCGGAACCGAAGAATTGGATCACTTAATTTTGTAGTTGTGAAATGGAAGGATTCGAGTTAGGTAGCTTTTAGATAGGTCGCGCCATGGGCATAGCTACATACATATTAGCATTTAGCTAGCTTAATTCTAAGACTGCAGAGCTGAAATAGAATTTAGTTCTGCTTTCCTCGGTCTGTCCGCCCTCAAACCATAACCACTGTTACTGAAATGAGGAAAGGTGCTTGTAATCAGCCCTAGACGAAAACGCAGCGGCCCATTTTAGTATTGTAGTTCAAACAGAGCGCATGCAATCGTATACATGGAAGGATTGCCTCAATCGTAAACCAATTCAAGCTATGCTCGCTTGATGTAACATTGCAGCAATGCACGTAATAGCGCCGCTTATTTTGGGCAAAGTCTATCTCTGCAGCGTAATTTCGTACAACCATACTACCCAATTAACCCGCTATATTGCAGAAGGCGAGGTGATGCACGTTGACCTCATGTTGTAGACAGATTTTTGAAATCGAAGTTCTAGAACAATTTCTGCGCCCTCAATGACCGGCGGCACTGCATTTGCGTGAGATACGATAGGCCGATTTCTCTCTCATTTAGCATTGTCATGTCTGGAGTAGAACATGATGATTTGAATAAGAAAGTCAAGTTCGCGAATTAATAGAGGACACAACCCGCAAGTTCAGGCGCATTCTCAACTATATAGAAGTAGCAAGCAATGACTATGTACTGTTGGCTCTGGGCAGAGAATAGAAGTTTTGACACTACGAAACTAGGAAGTCGCTGTATCTAACGAATGGGCATCGCTTTAGTGGCCAATTCTAGCCATCGAATAATATAGATACAAATGATAGATGGGGAAGTGATATATACGGAAGGAGTGGATATTGGGGAATTAGAACAACATCATGTGCGACATTACATTGATGACGGATTCACGTAGCAGAAACTGTTGAATCATCACAACCTTTAGTCATAATCGCTAAATCATTTCTTCTCTGTAATTTCAAATGCTGTCAGACGCGTCTGTTTTGCTCGCCTTAGTTCCGGTCATCTTGCGCTCAACCTTGTCCGTCAAGAATTCCCTAGCATCCTTCGCGAATAGACAGCCCAGGATAGCTATGGCACCGAAACCGAAACTGGCTAGGTACACAGTCTCGAAAGCCTGTGAGTAGGCGGTGGGAACAACGGCGGCGACGGCTTGAGCGATGTCGGATGTCAGGCCGGGGAACTTTGCAAGCGTGCCGCCGAGGACGGCTGCCGTAAGGGATGGCACCTGGTCCTCAGGAAGACCGGCGGCGACAGCGGCGGGACCGACGTTGGCGGGTACGGTGTATTTGAGACGGTTCGAGAGAATCGTGCTGTAAACCGTGACAGCAATGGAACCACCGGCGGAGCGGATCGAAGCGAGCAAACCGGACGCCAGACCGATATCCTCAGGCTTGCAGAATAGGGGCGCAATGGCTAGGGCGGTTAACTCGATTACGCCGACGAAGAAAGGACCGACGAGCGTCAAGGCAATTCCGGTGCTTAGTTTACTAGGAGTGAGCGCGGCCAACGATCCAACAAGGCCGACCATGGCGAAAGTCGAGAACATGATCCAGTATCGAACATTGACTTGCTTTCCTCTCACAATAAAACCTCCGGCAATCTGTCCGATAGCTGTGGCACTTGGAACGGTGGCCTAAGAAAGGATATTAGCCGAAAGGCCGTATAGGATACATGATGCAAGGAGTCCTTACCGAGAGCCAACCACCATAGTAGATGTCAGAAGTGAACAGTGCTTTGACCTGCTGCGGCCAGAGGAGCACAGCTGAGTAGTAGAACATCTATTACACAGTAAGTCTACCAGCTTTTGAATCACGCCGAAGTCTGACTTACCGTCGCAACAGTAGCACAGGCTACCAAGCTGATAAAACCGCGGTTACGGAAGAACCTAACGGGAATCGCAGGGTATGGAAGATCGGCGTAACTTTCGTAAATGAAGAGAATGATGAGAAGAACTCCACCAATGACAATGGTTGAGAGAGTTGTGGCCGATTTCCAGGGGTAAACTGTGCCACCAACACTGATGCCAATCAAGAAAAGGGTGAGACCGGCAATCCACAAGAAAGTGCCGACATCTAAAGATTATCTGATTAGTTCATGCGACACGTACGATTTGGTACTCTCGCTTACAGTCGAGCTGCGCTAAGATCTGTCGCTTCGTCTTTCGCTCGTGCAGCAGATCAAACGTGGGAGGATGGTAGAAGATGAATAGTAGGACAATCGCAACAGCCGTAACGATGGTGTTAAGGTGGTAAGTCCATCGCCAGCCCAGATTTGGATTTTCGTAAATTGCACGAGCTTCAAAATGTATGTCAGCATAGTCCGTTGTATGCAGTTGAATAGGGGTAGCCCGCAGCCTTTTCCATCAGAGGTACATAGAATTTACCACGCGTTACCTGGTGGGGCTACCTCTGAAAGGGGAAGAGGATTGTACGAACAGATGACAGAACCGATACCAGCAATGGGCGCGCTGGTAGCGAAGATGAATGATAGAACCAATGGGCGATACTTGTTGGGAACCAGTTCGCCGATGGCCACGTTAAAGCTCAGTTGTACCGTCTCGCCGATACCGTAGATGGTGCTGCCCACGATTAAGGAGTTGACGTTTTGAGCGGTCGAGCAGACAATGATACCGATGAGGGCAACGAAGTTGCCAATGATGAAGAACCATCTTCTACCAAAAAGATCCGAGAGTCGCCCAAGAATAGTATAAGTGAATGACAAGGCCAGAGTTCGGCCAATGTTGACCCAAGAAATGTAGGGACTAGGTCCTGGACAAGCAACATCATCAGTACAGCAACTACTTTTACCACTCAAGACGAATAAAACGTACCGATATCCGCATTAATATAAGTCAAAATATTGGTTGGGAAGAGTAGAAAGATGTAAGCGGATATGGAGGAGAGACAGAAGCCCTAGAGATTCTCATTAATATCGAAGAGGACATCAGGGGATGCCACTCAACTCACGGCCAGGGCTCCTAGAAAGCGAGCTGAGTAGAAATAGCCCTTGGGAAGGTCATCACCAAGCGCTTCCTTGCGGATAGAGAGAGCATCGTCGTCACGACTCTGTTGACGAGGCGAGTCTGGTACAGACGACGCGGAGTCGAACTGTGCTTTAGTTTCGGTGGTCATGATGATTTTCTCGTCGGCCATTTTGGCGACGGTGCTTGACTCTCAACTGTTCTGCTCTGTACAACTCGAAACTCAATCGACGTCCGGTCCTCATCGAACGAAACAGGAAAAGAGAGAGAAATAAGAGAGGAGCGAGGTACTTTTACGCCTGGGATTGCCACACGTGTGGGCTCGCCACGATCACGTCCAAGGCAGTGATCGGCCTTTTAAAAGGAGTTCTCTTGGTTTAGGTCCTGCACGAAAGCTTTCGTGCATGGCGGTTCGATATAACTGCATTAGGTCTGGCTGTGGGCTCTGTGCTTGGCAGCTTCGAAAAACCCTGTCATAGCGTACATTAGGAGATGAGGTCCACTAGAACTGCGCTGGACTGATAAACTACGCTACAGTAGTGTTGACGGACGTGGAGCAGAATTCGGATGATCCTCGTCGTTATCCGTATTGGATCCAGTCTCGACAGTCGCCATGCCGAGAAAAAGTCCGCTCCCCCAGTATTCTGAACCCCGGCAGAAGCCGGGTACAGGGTAGTTCAGAGTCAAGCGCAGCACTACAGGGTACAGTTCGCGAAGTGGAGGAGCGTGAAGACGAAGTGATACCTGGTCACAACCTGGTTGCAACGCTACTTTACTTACCCAGTCCTGGTAACGTTTGAGAGATCGCTCCTGATATATACACTACTATATTATTGTAGTTATGGTGCACCGTAACCGAGGCTCGTGATAGGAAAAGCGTCTCTGTCCATAATTAACCTAAGTGCGCAGATAGTGTAGCGTGGAATATATTCCATATTCTTACAATATACACCCTCGACACCGTACACTGGCACGCAGGATGCTGATCGACTGGATGTGCCGAGGTGTGCCACGAGGGGAAGGGTTACAATTGCTACGTCGCCCAGAGTTTGTTAAATGAAGAACAACCCGCGTACTCGGGTACTATTCGGGCCACCGGCAGCCGATCCCAGAGATATCAAGGTCGTATTTTATGCTTTATGTTATGCATAAAGCAAGATTGTTCGAAACACGTTGCTGTTGGGTAGTACGTAGCAAAGTTGAAACGTCGCAGCAAAGAAAGCTGGAAGAATTGGAATTCAGGGCGGGGAACAATATTGTGCACCACTACCTCGCCTAGTTAGTAATCAGTAGTGGATGAGAAGTGTGAAGGTGTTGCCCAATTATTATGCTTAGTTGTCTCCTCCTAATCCGGGGACGATCGGCAGCCGTTCCGCCAACACCATCACACACACTACCAAGTCCTGCAGTATGGTAACTTCTCACTGATGGCCAATAAGACGAAGGGTTTTGCTTTGGTCAGTGTAACCTTCATACCTACACAAGGGTCCCGGCTGCTTGCCTACGTGAGCGTGCGTAAGCCTTGTCACTATCTGCCTACCCCTGACAATACCTGTCACGATACCATCACGGCTTGTTATCCGATTACTTGGAGACTGCACTGAAGCTGTGCCTTGTTGGTCTAGCCACGATTATGCGGTACTATACTAGTATCAGGTATATAGCCTACGTGTGCAGATAGTAATAGGTAGGTATTAGAAATGTGGTATATTAGTGTAGTGAAGTCTATTACAGCATATATAGTGCTGAGACCAATATTCGGATCAGTCGGGGCCAATAAGTTTGGGGGTAACCGGGCTTAAAGCTTGCTTGCCTTCCACTGAGGCTCCCTCCTTTCCGAGAAGGCCTTGAGTCCCTCGAGGATATTCTCGCCGCGTTGCAACTCGGCAAACTCCTTCTCGAGCGTCCACTCGACTGCTCGTTCTACGCTAGCCGTCTCCCATCCTTGTCGTAGCCCAGCACGCGTGCAGATGATGGCGTCCGGGCTGTTCTGGGCTATCATCTCGGCGTACTTCACCGCCTCGGCCACCACCTGGTCTTTGGGCACCACCTTGTTCACAACCCCCCATTGATACATCTCCTGTGCAGTGACCTTCCGACCTGTCATGGCAATCTCAGAGGCTCGCTGCAGTCCCATGGTGCGTATGAGCCGTGGTAAAGCGCCTCCTATGGCGGCAAGACCCCTCTTCACCTCGGGGAGGCCAAAGTAGGCGTCTTCAGCGGCCACGACAAGGTCGCAGTTCACGACAAACTCGCACCCGCCTCCCATTGCCAGCCCGTTTACGGCAGCGATTACGGGCTTCTTGCCGAGCCGGCGGCTTAATGGCTTGAAGGCCGGCGAGTTCCCCATGCGGTTCTTGGGGTCTGAGTCTTCAGACATGGAATTGTTCCATTCTTTGAGATCAGCACCTGCTGAGAATGCTCGGCCGGTGCCTGTGATAATGGCTACGCTGAGGCGAGGCTCTTGGTCGAACCATTTCCAAACTGAGTCCATCTCCCACTGCCCCGTGGTCGACATAGCGTTGAGGTCTTTTGGTCGATCCATGCGTACCAAGACTACTCTTGGTGCTGGGTACGACAGCTTTAGAAAAGTAGGGGTTGGTGGCGGAGGGGTTTCTGTCGGCGCTGCCATAGTGTCGTTGTGTGTGAGCACTAAGGGTGTAGTGTAGTGTATCGTATATGGCTAGGTTGTATAATAGAGCGCGGCTGACGACTGCAAACGACACTGTGGTGATACACTTCCACGTTGTGGCGCAAAACGTGGTGTGTCGAAGATTAGCTACACACTGCTATACTTACATGCAAGACATCCTGATTTCCACGTTTTCCCCACGATACATAATTCCTTTTCCAGCCAAGATCACGGTGGCATGTTACAGATCCACCATCTACACTAATCCTTAGTAAGATGCCAACATGCAGGGATTCCGTCAGCTCGGCACTAGCATCCGCTCTACTAAGATAGTGTACATATGCTAGCTAAGTCCAGATCCACCAAAGCGCAATACTAATGTGTGTAAGTGGACTAAATATGTAAGCAAGAAAAACAGAATGAATCCGAACTCGTGCCCGAACCCTTAGGGTCCTTGCCTGGGGTCTGAGGAGGGCCGATGGACATAAATCACCTAGCGTATAGACTAGATAGCGGATTTTTTCTTTTCCCTTCGATTAGTAGTTTACCGAATGATTCTTGTCGACAGTGGCTCCTAGTCTATGTTACCTACACTCGTATATCGCGGTGGCGTCACAAAAGTTACCTATCTGGGTAACTGCATGGTGACACACACAGGGCAGGGCTGTTCTTCAACGCAAAACCACCTTTCATCGTTTCCTCGTGGCCATCCTTCCTCAATAGTGGCTACACTAGTCCTACAGCAGCATAACCAATGAGTTCTGGAATTCCGATAAAGGCTTTTGCTTTTGTAAGACCTAAGTAGAGATAAAAACGTGGCGCCGCAAGGTTAGTTCAGTTGAGCGTTAGTTGTCAGCTTCAATAACAACTTTTTCATTCTTGGTTCCGTTCTGGCGTTGCGGACGTATGTAGTATATACAATACATGGAGAACTGTTACATGTGCTCGTACCTCCTCGTATGCTTCTACTCGTACACTACGCTTCTCTTGCAGTCGTCGTTTTAACCTTATTCGTAACTTAACTTATGCGCGGACACTACTAAACGGGAGCTACATGTCCCGATAGTCTAGATCGCCCAGTAGTGCACGCGTAGCCCGAACGCAACCAGAAACCGGGTCTGTCAGAGAACGAAGAAATTTATTGGTTTCGTATTTGTCCCGTAGCGTCTCCGTCCGTTCCCTTGGCATCCCTTGCATAAATCTACTGTTTGGCATACAGTATTCTTGTACTATGAATGCATTAAACAACACATGGATTGCAGAAGCAAACCTTGGAAATCCAGTCGGGAATCGTTAACAATCCGGATTAGTCTGCACTCCCCCACAAGCTCATCCTGCCATCTCATATGCATGGTACTACTCTATGTACATAGATTGCTACGCTATGATACGGAAAGTGTAATACAGTGTCTACTGCAGTATAATCGAAACTCTGTTTAGCTGCCGATCCAGCTGCAAGTGTCAACCAACAATACAAAAATGGCGTCTTCGACCGAATACTAGTCTCTTTTGTCTCCAGCGCCCGTGGTAATGTCCGTGCCTTTCCCGCATTTCGGCCAGTCTTCCCATGTTTTAGCCCATATTTTCTAGTCCACCTAGGTTGGCCATGAAAAGGGCCTATTGTGGCCAGCATGTGTACCATGTACCAGGATAATTACAATACCTTTTCCCTAAGCCCTCTATATCGAGAAATATTAAATTATAGCCTAAGAAATAAAGAGAGAAAAAGCTTTACATATAACTTTATAAATAAAAATAATCTCTAGCTGTAGTAGTACTACGATAATAGGCATATAGACTATACAAAGAGTTACTCTGAAATAAGCGTGGCGTTTTTAAACCAAACTGAATTTGCGACAGCTTTACCTTGTTTAGGTTAGACCTGGGGACAATAGGCTCTTTTCATGGCCAACCTAGGTGGACTAATATTTTCGGTCACTTACCCATGGATGTTTCCGAGAGAGCCCAGAATTTTGCATCGAATGGAAGTGGCCCTGGTCGGCGGGGAGGTTCTGCGAACTCTTGATCGAATTAGCTACTATAAATTGTTCTATTATTATGTAACGTATCGTCGTTATACCAAGATGAGAAATGATCAGCATCCCCCCGTTCGCGTGCAGGACACCATCCCAGGTTCAATCCAGGCGCTATACCAATATTGTGTAACGTCGGCTATCTAGCTTCTAGTGTAGCATGTATATAAACAGGGGCCCTGTAAGGCCGTTTTTCGCTTGTACCATGTTAGCTGCAGTGTAGGTAGAGATAGTCGATATTATGTCTCATCTCTGGGCACGGCTTAACAAGCCATTCATGTTAGATCGAAGCTATTTTCGGTCCCGGAGTTAGGCGACTTGAGTCATGCTAATCCACTCATAAGCTGTTTGTCGATCGCGAGCTTTCTTGAGGCTATTTGGCTCAGTTGCAGGTTCACTCTTCGTAATTCCCGAACAGTGCAGAAACGGAAAAAAAAGAGTAAAATGCGTATCTACAGATCCGAAGAGATCACGATCCCGACAGATCAGAATCTGACGGAGCTGCTTCATTCTTCGGCGCGCCCGGACCTCCCTGAGTCTCATCTCATTGCCAAAGACAACCTCACAAATCGAAGCATCACAATAGGCCAATTACGGGACCGGGCTGGCAGAATTGCGAAAGGCTTCCAGCTTAAGTTCAGCCCTGCAGATCAGGCTCGATGGGCGATCGTTCTTCCGAATAGCGTCGACTTTCTCGAGCTCGTGCATGCGATTCTCTGGACCGGCGGTGTTATATGTCCAATCAATCATGCGCTGAAGGCCTCCGAGATAGGTCACGGGCTCTCGGTAGCACGGCCAGACTTTGTCGTTTCATATGGCCCTACGGTCCCTGTGGTAAAAGAGGCCTTGGAGATCGTCAGTAAGCAACTTGCCGACCAGGGTGTGACCTGGAAAAAACCCGAGATCGTCACTATTGTTTCGGGGGTATCAGGTTATCCGCACGTGCCAGATGATTTCTTTGCGCCCGAGCGCTTACCAGTTCCCCATTACCCTGATACACGGACGCGTTTAGCAAGTATCCATCTGTCGTCTGGCACCACAGGGCTCTCGAAAGGTGTTGAATTGACGCATTATAACTTTGTCGCCAACTGCTATCAGCTCTTCGCCCGGGACCCCAAGGCGTTCAATTCGGACGCGCGGTGTGTGGCTTTCACGCCATGGACACATATCGGTAACACGACAATCCCGCTATTCCTAGGTCCTTGGACGGGGATGCTGCACCACGCCATGCCGTCATACAACTTTGACGAGTACGTCAAATTAGTGGGTTCCAACCGAGCCACCACCTTCCAAGGCGTTCCGAGCGTGGTCCTCCAGCTCGCCAACTCAGACGCCACCTCGCGGTACGACTTCTCGCAGGCTCGGGTCATCAATGTCGGTGGCCCACTGAAGCATGAGCTCCAGCAACGCCTAGAGAGCAAAGCCCCTTGGAAGCTGAACCAAGTATACGGGATGACGGAGGCTGCCGGTTATGTAGCCTACCAGAAGATAGATGAGAAGCTACCTGCTAGCGTGACGGGCAGGCTACTCGCAAATATCGAGGCCTGTCTCAAGAAAGAAGGTACGACAGAAGATGCGCCAGATGGAGGACCAGGCGAGCTGTGGATCCGTGGGCCTAACATCACACGCGGTTATGCTTTCAACGACGAGGCGAATAAAAAGGGGTTCCCTATACCGGGTTGGTATAACACAGGCGACGTCTGCACCATTGACAAGGAGGGTACGGTCAGCGTCGTGGGAAGAACCAAAGACTTAATCAAGTACAAGGGCTTCCAAGTATCGCCCACAGAGCTAGAAGGGTATCTCAATACGCATCCGCACGTCATTGAAGGGGGTATCGGTCCTACCTGGGATGAGAGTCAGCTTACCGAGTTGCCTACGGCTTGGGTTATCCTAAAAGACCACTTCAAGACCGCGGAGCAGCAGAAGCAAGCACTCAAACAAGTCCATGATGACGTCGATAAAGCAGTAAGTGGTTACAAGAAGCTTAGAGGTGGCGTATGGCAAATCAGCCAGCTACCCAAGAACCCAACGGGCAAGATCTTGAGGAAACAGCTCGTCGAAATGAGGGATGGTTTATGCTCATTAGACAACGCCTTAAGGGCCAAGCTCTAGTTAGGGTTTCACAATCGCCCCAGGGCTATCTATAGATTTGTATATATCTTGAGATGATGCTATTGGTCGAGTAGCTTGTATATATATCCCGGACCTAGCTCAAGTTAGATGCTGAAGTGATTGGAGGTTGTACTTTCTACGAGCAAGATGTCGGGGGTAATAGTAGAATTAGTGAACTCCTTCACAGAATTGGGTCACATTTTCTAGGAACCATGATATGCGTGGTACTACATTGTCGGTAGACCTGCGACTTGTCGTAATGTCCAATTCCCCTATCTTTACGTTGAACTCCTCAATGGTTGTGGCAACAAATCCTTAGACGGCGGTGCCAGGGAGGCCTCTAGAGTGCCGATTATAGTTTATTGAATGCCTCAACAAACCTACTAAGCCTTCACTTATATGGGTCATATTGACAGTCTTCATGATGCAAAAGACCGAAGTAGCTGTGCATGGACCCGAAACTTGAAGCTTGCGCCGGAAAGTTTCCGGTTGCCCACCGGACCTGGAGGCCGTAAAATATCATTGTAACTTTGAATCGATTCTCAAGCCCGTTGTGATGATTGGCCCTTATCGTAGAAATTACCTGCCATAAGCAGCACAGGGTCCCCACATTGTCGCCTCCTTCGTGGGGTTCTGCACCTTGCTATTTCACGGAAAACCAGACTAGCCCCTGTTTATAGTCTATAATGTAACTTTTATGTCTCTCTTCTAGTATAGTCTACCTGACATATTGGCATGCTACGGTGCCAAGAGGTTTCAGTATGAATCAAACCGACAAATGACCGCATGCCTACTCCTCAGTTTTCACATCGTCCTTCTCTGACTTCTTCTTATCCGTGGCCGTTTGCTTCGCCCACATAGCATGGTAACTCCCGCCAAGTTCAAGGAGCTCGCTGTGCGTACCCCTCTCGATCACTTTCCCCTTATGAAGTACAAGGATCTGGTCTGAATTAACAATTGTAGAGAGACGATGCCTGCATTGCTTCTGTGTTAGCGCTCCAAACTCATATATGTAATTAGGATCATACGTACGCGATTGTAACCGTAGTGCGACCAGCAGTTACCCGCTCAAGAGCCTCTTGAATTTGTCTCTCTGTGTGCGAATCCAAAGACGCAGTGGCCTCATCTAGTAAAAGAATTCGGGCATTCTTCAGAATTGCACGCGCAATAGCAATCTATGAACAGTTCTTAGCAGGTGATACTTGACTGCTATAACCAGATGATAATTACTTACCCGTTGACGTTCGCCGCCAGATAGCTTAAGTCCTCTCTCACCGACTTTGGTATCAAACTTGTCTGGAAAGGACATGATACGATCGTAAATATTCGCCGCCTTGCAGGCCGCATAAACGTCCGCCTCGGACGCTTTTGGGTCAGCATAAAGCAGGTTGTACATTATCGAAGCATTGAACAAAACCGTATCTTGTGGTACCACGCCTATGTGCTTGCGCAGCTCATCGATCTTTAAATCCCGAACGTCATGGCCATCCACCGTGACCGATCCGTCGCCCACATCGTAGAAACGGAACAGCAGCTTCAAGATAGTGGATTTACCACTGCCCGATTCTCCGACAAGGGCTGTCTTGGTTCCTGGGGCAACAGTAAAGTCAACGCCGTGAAGGACGGCCTCTTTTTCCTGGTAGGAGAAAGTAACATTATTGAATCTGATCTCGCCCTGGACAGAAGGCAGGTCTTTCGCATCCGGTTTTTCTACGACTCCAGACTTTTCTTGGAACTGTGTCCTATTAGATCTATAGCACCTATCATTGAGAAAAGTGTAGAACTTACCAACTCAAGCATACGCTCGGCTTCAATAAGGTTATTCTGGAGCATCGTATAGAAGGTGCCAAAGAAATTCAGGGGAGCTTGCAACTGGGCAAAATAGGTTATGAGACTGACGAAGTCAGAAACCCCTTGCTGACCGTGAGCGATCTTGTAAGCAGACACGATGACGATTAGAGCCACACCAACGGTGAACACTGAGCTCTGTGTGAGGTTGAGAAAATTCAGTGACACGATTACGAGTCGCTCAGCTTTCTGATATGTTATGACATGGCTCTTATACTTTTCTGTCTCCGCGGGCACAGCGCAATTGTGTTGTACGGTTTCATAGGACATAATAGCGTCGGTCCTAGCTCACAGTCAATATCATAATTCAAACAAAGAGCTTCATCACCTACTTTGACGCCTCCATTTCTCTGGCCTTGGACGCCATAGCCCTTCTCTGGCTTGCCCGGAATTTAGCCATATAGATGGTCATAAAGATGTAGGACCACATAATGACCAGAACTATGAGAGTGTAAAATGCGTCGTACTTGAAGAAGAAAACAACGCTTGCTACACATATGTCGACGAGCATAGGCAAAACTTGGAATATGAAGTTTTCAAGGAACATATTAATGGCGCTGCCGCGACTCAGAGCACTTGTGACTTCGCCAATTCGCTTGCTGATGTGGAAGTCCATAGATAGGCCCAGGACGTGCTCGAAGGCAGCGCACGACAATCTCCGGAACAGAGACTGAGAGACAGGGATCCACAACATTGACCGAGCGGCTCCAATAATGCCCTGTTGTCCTTGGAGACCTCGATATACCACGTAGAGAGCCACTTCTTTCCAAGGGATTCTGCCATATCCAAGTGCCTCTACTAGCACACCAAGTTGCAAAGGAACCAGGATGTTCACTGTCACAAGTCAGTAGAACTATATCAAAACAATGAAATGAAAAGCTTCAAATGGAACAGAGGCATTAAGATATAGTCATCTGCAAAGTAATGTCTGATTTTATGATGACTCTTTGGCGCGCACTTCGGTATTCCACTTTGCGGTCACGATGCCAGAGACACAATGGGTGTCGAGGAATAACAAATTCTTAACTTACCAACACGTTGGGCAATCAAAAGAAGCACACAAAGAAGGACAGTTGCTTGGTGAAGTGGTGAATTAGACGGCCTTGAATGCGTTAGCGCTTAACTGATACGAATGACTACCTGAGCATGTACTCAAGGGGCACTCACCAAAGGTATGGGAAGAGAACGCGAGTACCGGCAAAGTAGTCGAACCAATTCGATTTTGACGGGTCACGCGTTTTCTTGGCCTCAGGCTTTACCGCATGCGAGGTGCCTCCGTAGCCATCTGTAGAACCGTCTCCGTTTTCTAGAAGAGGTCTCCGCTCAGATGTCGTTCCCGGCTCGGCTTTTCTTAGCTCATGCTCTCTGCGAAGGACAAGAGAGATCATGACCAAAAAGAGTGCAATGCGTGCCATGGCAAGGCCAAACAAACTATCAAGCAGTCCTAACGGAGCCTCGATGAACTGGTGCTGAGACTTAAAGACGGCTGCGATGACGGCCTCCACCATTATACCGAATCCCCAAGCAAAACTGTGAGGGATGGTTGGGGTCCATGGTCCATCAGGGTCAGGCAGAAGACCAGCCAGGAAGTAAAGCAAGACAGCGACGTAAGATGCCTAGGGAAGAGTATTAGTTATCTTTCCTTTAGAGCTTCGATAGGATACATACTAGGTAAGCGCTGTAGGGGAAGTTGACTTTGACACCCTCATTTGCAACAGCATAATACGTGGTAAGAATGATACTGGCCAGCTACAGCACATTTGGTTATTAAAAAGCTCTCGCGGGTCGACCGGAAGACATACGAGCAGCGGTGTCAGAGCAAGCTGCACCAGCCAGACACATCTCGCATAGAAGCGCTGGATCTTGTCGGCGCCCTTCTCGTCAATCTCGGGGCCACTGCCGGCGTGGCTGTATCTGTACCGGGCTAGCTGGGAAAGGAGGAGAGTGGCAATTAGGCCACAAGGATAGAAATAGAAGCCAATGGCTAGCCCGAGCTCGACGTTTGCCATTTTAGCCGGATGCAATTGGCCATTGACCATGAAGCTTACCAAGACCAGAAGCGAAGGTGAAGGCTTGATGGGATGTCGCCATAGGGGGAGGTAGCTAAGCTGACGGGAGCAACGGACCACTTAAAAAATTAGGCGTGCCTGATTGGTCGTACGGTGATGCTTACTGATAAAGGGTGGTAGTACCTAGGTACTAGCACATGACCGCGTTACAGACGCGTCTTCCGCAGCTTGCGACCTTTATCGTTTATTACGTCCTACTTTCTGCCATTGGAAATGTGATCCAAGATGTATGAAAACAAATGCGTTAGCATTTTCACTGAATGCCTCGCTAAAATATTGAGGTTCACATATTCGGCTGATAGTAGCTCAACTGTTTAAGCAAAATTTAGCCCCACACAGCTCGAGGTATCACATACTAACAGAACTACCTACCTAGGTAGGTAGCGAGACATAAGCTGTTGGATTATAGGAATCATGAGGTGGGATTACCTCCTGCGAGGACAACTAGCAGTTAGGCACATGCAAGAGAAACCAACAATAAGGCATATAACCCAACGGGTAGAGATAACACCTCCAGCCCGTACGAAGCCCAACGGCCAGGTATAATATGACATACGTTGTTGCGCAAAGGCCGGAAGACTTTTGCGTACTTTCTTTGTCCTTGTAACGGGCATAAATGGGCCTTCACGTTTCCGAGTCTAAAGAGACTGTCTTGAGACCCCTAGTGCTTTGACCCCTTCGAGCTTTCTGCGTTCCCGTGCACCCGACCTCATGTTACTCATCACACATCCCTTACATTGCATACCTACCGACTCATGCCTCGGTGTATCTGACTCTCTGTTTTGAATCCTTTTGAGTTCTTCTGAGTCCCTTGTTTCTCTCCTCTCCGAGTTCAGTCTTCGACTACGTTAAATTCTTCTGTCGGATCATTTCAGCCCCTCACACGGCAAACGCTCAATCCCTCAATGGCGAGCTCTACCTCAATGAAAACACGCTGGGAGGAAGCTACCATACCCCAGATTGTCACCCAGCTAGCTCACGAGAAGCCGCAAGCGGTTTACCGAATATGGCCGGTTGACCCTACTTCGTACTCTGCGGGAGTCCGCACTATAACCTACAAACAACTACACGACATCATAAACAACTTAGTCAGGTTCCTCACCGATCAGCTTGGAGACCTTCGTCCAGGCCAGATTATGGCATACATCGGGCCAAACGATGTACGCTTCTCGGCACTGATACTGGCCACAGTCAAGACAGGCAATGGGGCAAGTATCTATGCTTGGTTGACACAAACACGTTGTAGCGTTTTGAGCTGACCGATGACATCTTTCGCGTCTAGCTCTTCCTCACTTCACCTCGCAACAGTCCGGCGGCTCAGAGTAGCATGTTTGAGAGGCTGGGGTGCAATATCTTGATCACGACTGATCCGACATCATCCAACGCCTTGTCTATCCTAGAGGCAGTCAACAACTGCCGCATCATCAAGATTCCGGGCATAGATAAACTTCTGGAAGCCACAAGCCTTCCTTATACGTCCGAGAAGACGCTCAATGAATCTCGTTCAGATCCATTCTGGGTGATGTAGGGATTCCTACCGTCTTTTCAACGATACTATCTCGTCTAATCAGACAAATAGTCACACTTCGGGGTCAACTGGTATACCAAAGCCCTTGGTCTGGACGCAGGAAACAGAAGTACGGGCCATTGAAGCGACTAGCCGCGGGCCTCCCGACGGGCTAATTTCCGTCGACGCTCTCTGTCGTGGCAAGCGAGTGCTGTCAGCATTACCACCTTTCCATGTGAGTCGTGCTCTAGCACATTCTAAGACCCGTTACCTCGCCATATAATGGCTGACACGCTCAGGGGGCCGGCCTAGCACAATGGTTGCTCAATGGCATTCCGTTCGGAAACGTTACTGTTGTCCCAGCGGCCGCAGGAGCCATCATTACAGGTGACGCTCTAGTCCATGCACTACGACAAACCCCGGCCGACGTGGCTATTTTGGTGCCATCCGTGGTTGCTGAGATCGCTGAACGCCCTGACCTTCTCGAGTTCTGCGCAGCTCATCTTGAACTCATTATCTATATTGGAGGTGACTTACCACAGACGATAGGCGATCGCGTCGCTGCCAAAATACGTCTGCGTAGCCAATGGGGTGCGTCCGAGGTTGGCATTCCGCCGCAGCTGATTACCCCCGAGTTGGAGCGGGAGGAAGGCGGCTGGCGCTATATTCGCTTTCACCCATGCACGGGGGCTATTTTCGAAGAGATCACAAGTGGCATCTATGAGCTTGTGATACGTCGCCAAGAGGACACCAAAACGCAGCCAGGTTTCAGCATCCGGGGATTCGAGAACCTGGCTGAATGCCGCACTCGGGATCTCTTCGAACCACATCCGACACTACCGGATACGTGGCGCTGGCGGGCGAGAGCAGACGACATTATCGTGTTACTAAACGGCGAGAAGACCAACCCTGTTTCCATGGAGCAGTTCATCGTCTCCAAGAACCCTACGCTCGTAAGCGGCGCCATCGTGATTGGCGCACAACGATTCCAGGCGGCGCTTGTCATTGAGCCTAAAGATCTGGCCTCCAACATGACCATGGCCGAGAAAGCGGCGCTGATAGAGAAAGTTTGGCCCAGCGTCCTTGAAGCCAATAAAAGTGTGCCCGCTCACGCAAAAGTCGAAAAGTCGCTGATCCTAGTAACGGACTAGAGAGGACTTATACGGGCTGGTAAGGGCACGATACAGCGTACTGCGAGTATTGCTCAATATACCGAGGAGATCGAGAAGCTTTATGCGAGTATTGAAGTCACTTTTGATGAAGACGAGGACCCGGATAGTGCCCATTTGAGATTGAGATCTGTCGATTTAGCGGACACCGACTCGGTCTCACGACTGATATGGAAGACCGTGCGTGGCCTGACAGGTTGGACAGACATAGATGAATCGGCGAGCTTTTTTGAGGCGGGAATGGATTCATTGCAAGCCTTGCAGCTCGCCAGGGCATTGCGCAAGAGCCTTCAGGCTGGCAGCCTCGCGTTATCAACCATTTACCATAATCCGAGCGCTCTCCAGCTTGCCCAATCACTCTCCCGAGCTGCAGCAGAAACCAGCACGGAGGAGACCGATGTAGCCGATGAGCTCTTATCGAGTTATCGCAATCAGATACTACAGATCCCGAAACCGGTGACTCCTATTTCTAGCCATGGGCAAAAAGACACCTCCGGAATTGACGTTATATTGACAGGATCGACCGGCAATCTCGGTACCTCCATACTAAAGGCACTACTGGCTAGAGATGGTATTGGGCACGTGTTCTGTCTCAATCGCAGCGCGGATGGTGGACGCGCTGCTCAAGAGATACGCTTCTCGTCAGCCGGGCTTGGGGCAGAGCTGCTCGACGAGAGCCGCGTCACATTATTGCAGACCGACCTGACACATAAAACTCTCGGCTTAAGTCAAGAGATGTATCAATCCCTAGCCGGCCGTGCGGGACTCATTCTCCACAATGCCTGGCCGGTCAACTTCAATCTGACGCTGTCGGGGTTCCGCGCACAGCTCACAGGTTTGGTCAATCTCCTAACCCTAGCGACTACAGCGACGCCACAGCGTATGCGTACCATGTTCGTCTCCAGTGTCGGCGCCGTAGCAGGTCTTGAGCCCGGTGCCCCAGCGTCAGAGTCTGTGCCCTCAGAAACGGTCGCTCTTAGCGTCACCGGGATGAACGGGTATGCGCGGAGCAAACTGCTGGCGGAACTGCTGTGTGACACAGCATCGCGATCCCTTCAGATCCCGGTTGAGATCGTCCGCGTCGGCCAAGTCGCCGGGTTCAGCACCCAGGGCACAACGTGGAATTGGTCAGAGTGGCTACCGAGCATGGTCATCAGTTCGCTCCTGACCCTGGGCTGCGTACCGAGTGATCTAGGCCCTCACTTTTCGGTGATCGACTGGATACCCAGCGATCTGCTAGGCGTCATTGTCCCTGACCTCATCCTCGCCGATCTGCAAACGTCAAGTGGCTCTGGCGCCACAGTGTTCAATCTACGGAACCCGCACACAACAACCTGGGAGTCGCTGATCCCAGCGATTCAGGAGAAGGCCCAATCGACTAACGTGGTGGTGGTGCCGCCTTCAACGTGGCTGGCTAAACTGCAGGCTAGTCAAGAGACATCTCTTGAGGTGCATGTCGAGCGGAACCTGGCAATCAAACTGATCGACTTCTATCGTGATCAATTATGGGCGCCTGTGCCGGAGGGCGATACCAGTGTGCAGCCGCCTATGGTGATCAATCGCGCTGTCTCGGTCAGTGCCACGCTGCGCGACATGGGCCATGTTAACCATGAATGGATGTCCAAATGGGTCAATGAGTGGATGAATGGGTAGGCAGGAGTGAGGGAATTAGAACGAAGTTAAAGGTCGGCTGAGCTGGCCCTGTTCTAGTACAGATAACTACATGGTCTTTAACATGACGCGCTCCAGCTCCTCAGTGATGCTTCATTGTGTAGAAACGTAATTCCGCGAGCCCATGGGAGTCTGGTGCCAGGTCTAAGTGGTCGACAGGCTTTCTAGCAATCCCACAGCTGGCACCCGGCGAAGCCATCAAAATGGCACGCCACTCATTCAGTAACGACATGATCACGTCAGTTCCTGTCTTCGCGACTGGGCAGAAGAGCTTTTATCTATCAGATCGGCAAGCGTGATATTCTTCTTGGTCTTCGAGCGTGAGTCATAGTCGCGTATGCAAACTCAGAGCCTCAAAGTAATAAATACTGCGTAGTGCCTAACGTCTTGTCGGCATTTCCTATGCGCATAAAATGGTCTGCCAACTATGTCTGCATTCCTTCCCTTGCACCCAATTCCGAAAAATCATCGGTTTAACGTTGGTACAGCTCATACTAAAGCTGGTCGTCTTACCTTTCATATCTCCTCCTGAAACCGTAATTGGACTTTCATTCATTCTTACATAATACAGGCAACATCGCTCCATGATTTTATATATCACAAGGGCTGAATACAGTGCTTGGAGAATGACTCAATATGAGAATAATTTTCTATGAGCGCATTGACCCTTAACTATCCAAAACTTCTACTACCTTAAATACCCCAATGAGAAGATTTAGCCACGTGTGTCAAAGTCTGAATAGCTTCGTTTATCTACTATCCAAGACATCTACAATTCAGCTTCATGCCTGTGATACCATGAATATGAATACGAAAAACCAATGCAGTTCGCGGGGCCTTGCATAGGTGACCTCCCGTCAGCGCTCAGGGTTTCATATAACAATTTCCCTATCTTTTGTCTTCAAAGCAGTATTTTCTTTTTCAATCACTTTACTTGATAACCAGCAACCAATTTACATAAGTGCTATCTTTGACAATAGGACGCTCTTGGCCTTACAGGTTTAACAGAGATACGAATGCTTCCCACAAGCTCAGAGACCCTCCTGCGTGAAAACATACGTTGGTATTATGAGATCATATACATGAATACTTGGCTTACGAAAGGACTATTCCTAATTCTTCCTCATATTCGTAAGGTTTCAATAACCCGTCTATCTATCCTATATCGCAGATGTCTCACACTATCTATCGGGGCCTCATCAGTCAGGTATAGGAGTAAGCACGTATTCTCGTTGTCGCACTAAGAGCCTAGACTTCAGATTTTAGTCTCTGACTATATACTTATGCGCACTTATCCTTCCCTCTAGGATTAAGATATTGCACCATAAGACGGGAAGGAGAGTACTGTTCTGTAGCACGACAGCCTTCCGTAGGGTCCAAATTGCAACTCAAGCGATCGAAGCAGATAAGCACAGTCGCAGGGATGGATGGCTCGGGTGTTTAATCTATCTGCCATAACTCGTGCATGAGCTGACCTCGTCTACTGCATACAACTCAAGCGATAGAATCCCAGAGCCTCGGTAGCATATGTCAAAATGGCGGACAAAAGCGAGTTTCAACTTACAAGCTTCATCCTTGGAAGCGTTTGAAACGGATTGTTCGGGAAAGCTCGGGATAAGCTCTGCTCTCTCTCTCCCTTCTCTTTATCTCTGTTAATTGACATGAAAGCAATCATGATAAGGACCGGCGAAGATTCCTTCCAAAAATTTCTTAACATATCCAAAAACAAAATCAATTCATGATATATACCCACTTGAGTCTTTGCCAGACCTCGCGAGTGCAACCTCCCACCGCGATACACATGGTACATTGCATATCATGACATATGCACATCATCTTAATCATAAAGAATGACAGGTAAGCGCACGTTCGTCGGTGATCATTTCACACTATGAATTAGCCAGGCATATCCAAGTTAAGCTGTGTAGCGTCTTGTAGAGGGTGGTAAGACGGACCAAGTGCCGGATGATCCCCGGTGGCGGGCGCGTGGTATGCCTAGGCTACCTATCCTTGTCCCACATGGGATTTGGGATTTGTATTTTTTTTTTTCTTTGGCAGGAATGGGCCAAGAGAAGGGGGTTTTATACTCTATTCTAGTAGGGTAGGTAACGCGAGCAAAAGTCGTCCTCTGTTTCCCATAGGCTCCAGGAATTGGATCGCATAACATGATATGGCGCGTTTCATATATACTAGATGGCTTTTAATCATCATTCTAATGATCCTTTCGGCAACCTTCAGTTATGCGAAGCCGACATTGGTAGAATCTGACTTAACCTGTTCTGTGCAAATACCTAACATACTCATCTACCAGAGTATAAGGTTAGGCGTATAGTCAACTGTGTACCTACGCTTGCCTGCCATTTAATTACTAAATAGCTAGTTACAGGAGCTATTCTGTCGAAATACCGCAGCAACTATCGGGCGGGCGCTCGGTACACTCTATTGAAGGTTTGGTATAACAGTAGTGTAATGCATAGAGACTCGATATTAACTGCTAGACGGATGATACTGCTACGCTAGTAAGGCTGCAGCGGGCTTAACCGTTAACAAGGGGTATTAGTGTGTCTTGGATAGGCGGAAAGATGATCTAGTATACTTACCTACCTACCTACCTACCTATCTACCATCTACTGCATTGTACTTCTGGGCCCAAGCAATAGTGCTCGAATTGAGTAGGTGTGGAACGGAAAGCTTCCTTCCCGTCTTTACAGAACGATCCTCTGTGTCCAGAGGACAACGAGGGCATGACAAATTGCCACGAGAGGGATGAAAAGATCCACGAGGTTGAATACCAGTAGGATAAGGCAGGTCGACCCTCGTGGCCAGGTACCATACTCACATTCGATAGCCCAGCCATCATGTTCAGCTGTGTTAGCGTAATGCAGCGAGAGGTTATAGCTTGAGATAGTGTAGTATGCTATGTCCACAGTCTCCGCTCAAGAGCAGAATATTAGTACTGTAGAACTAGCCATCCCCAATGTCGTTACGACAACATCACACGTGAATACCACAGGCTGCGAGGTTTAGCATGCGAGTAAACGAAGTGCGGAAAGAAAGAACTAACGGCAAAACTCTTGGAACCCTTGGCTTCAGGGACGGCTGATTGTGTTGCCAGGTCCACACACCCCACGGCTGCTCGGCAGTATAATACTCTCGATCTTGGCGAGGGATGTTTCGAAAAACGTATCCAGCAGCCATCGTAGAGATCGTCGAGAGCGTTTTAACATGATTCCCGGTTTTCGGGGTGTGGCTCCGTGGGGATTCGGTGTGCGTAGATTTGCCCCTTCCTTCTGCCACCTGCACAGACTTTTGTGAAAGGGCAGCGTAGCATGCAGGTGTTTACCGAGAGCGTATAGATCATCTATGTCATCTGTCATCTCTATCTATCTGGTGTAGGTATCGCCCCTCTGAGGCCCCCATCTCCTGAATGAACACTCACCATACCTAGTGTACCTTAAGAGCAAGACTGAGACGCGATCCTGCTCATCAAAGGATGGTGGTTCTATCAAGGTAGTGAAAGGCAAAAGTCTCTACTTTTGGAACGAGATAATGTAGTAGTTCTGGGAATAGTCGAGGATCTTCGGTCCCGAGTAGATCGCCAGATTTGTAGATCGCTAGCGCAGCGGTGTTAGAACAGGAATAGCGAGATTCCCACTTCCAGCAGGTCGTTACGAAGGTTTACCAGCAATGATCTGGTACTGGTATCATAACGACGTCGAATTTCCGCAGTCAATCGGGGTTACTCACGTCCCCCCAAGGATGCTGCCACGGAGCCAAACCAAGGTGAATCAAATTAATCCCTGACAAAAACGTGCCGCGCTACGTCTGGAGCATGAACAGTCCGCTTCCCCGTCTTACTTAGCTTTTCGTTAATCAAGACCCTGGGCGGAGTGGGAGATGCGTGCAAGGTTCTTCCCATCCATCCGCAGATCTGCATGAAACTTGCCTACCGAGGCCATTTTACCTAATCCTATTAGGCGTGGGTTGAGAGGGCTGACGCTCATGTATCCTCTACCCTCTGCAAGAAAACAAGCTCAAAACCGTAAGTATAAGCGGGATACAGCGTATGGCACTATGCATGCGTCCCGATCCGCCACGGCTTGGTTTGGTTGGCTCCGCCGGCGTTGATCTCTCGTCGCTATTACACAATAGTCGTAGCATTACTTACGTCGTAGGAGCCTCATGATGGCATTGCCACACTGTGATAGCATACAGTGCTACCGTCACATCATATCTGCTATAAATATGCAATCTGTGCATGATCGCCTCTGCCAGCACATGTTAGCGTTGTAATGTGCCTGAAGATCACCACCAATAAGCACTATACTCTTGCTGCTTATTCAGTATCCCCGTCGATGCCAGACGATACTATGTAAGAGATCTCTGCTAAACCGCAAGCAACTGTATCTTGCAAGGTACTGTAACATGGTAGGTGATAATAATAGATATCGTAATCAAACCGAACGAGAGCTTAACCGTACTCTGGAGAACTTGGGTAGCGTAGATGGGGGCACACGAGGCAGACTAAGGTAGACCGAGCCAAGTGGGATGCATAAATTATCAGATCGATCCGCGGGTGCACTATGCACCACTTATTAACAACTGGAAATGCAATGCCAGGCCAGGCCATGATAGGCTCGAGCGTTGTCAGAGAATTCACCAATGAGCATCTCAATGGCACCGCACATGGTGTTGCGCTTCCATCCTCTCGCCAGCATCCATTAACTCGGTTCCACTAAATCCACCCAAGCAGTTAGAATAACGCCGGCATTAAGTTGAGCGTTTTGTTACGAGTCAGGTTATGTATGGATGGATAGGATCTAAGGAACAACACCGCAGTTACCTACTGCAAGTGCTATGCTGTATTGTGTATGTAAGTGAATAAGTGAATAAGTGAGTAAGTCAGTAAATATGTACGTAAACTGGGCTAAAATACACACGCAAGCAGTTCATTCTCTGCGCCAACTGCCGAAGGATTTCCGTGGCAAGAGTTAACTGCCTGCGAGACAGACATACACAAAAGGCGGGCGAAGGATGCGTGGGATAACGTCCTAGCTGCGCATCCTTCCTTCTACGAGTTTCCAGCCAAGGCTATGTCTGTATTGTGACCTGACCGCTATATTGTGACCAATCTCTGTGTAAGTTACCTTACCTACCTACCTCCCTCATCAAGAACCGCACGCATGAAGTGTGGCTGGTACACAGCTCAAGCGTTACATACATACTGTGCTAACACGGTCAGAGCATCAACTCTGGGTACATCGTACTAAGTACAGAATTAAGCATACCTGGTAGTATCATGTAGTATTGATGGGAAGGCCGTCTTGACGTGCATATGCGGCGTAGCCTGTTTCATGGCGTGCTTTCACATTAGCTAAGCCAAGACTAAGCACGGTCAGCTAACATGTGTTGCTCGAGAAAAGTGAGCGCCTTGAGCCTACGTTACCTAGGTAGATGCTACCTCTACCTAGGTAGACGCCTCATACCAGCATCATCGCTGTCTGACCTGGGAATTCGGTAATATAAGAGGTTCGTTAGTTACAAGGGCTTGATTGTTATTGTGTCAAGTAAGTCCCATCGGCGAGCTGGATCGACAAGCTGTGGGGGGTATGGAACATAGTAGGCGGGCAATTTCGTTGTGACATAATATGCTTCCGCAAGGACCGACCTCGGTCGGCTACACATAATCAGGCAGCCAGTTGAACGAACCATGGCGACGTTGCACAGAGGCTTGCCTTGCCTGCGAGAATGGCAAGCGGCGTAGCAAGGGACTTTTAAACAAAAATACGGTAGGAAAGTCACCGCTTATCAAGCCACTGATGAGCTCATAGCACTGCCATGGCTGCCAATGTGTCAGCTTATGAGGCGTTATTATCGTCTGAAATCAGTCCTGGGGGTTGTATCAACTTGAATGGACCCCGTCACTTTGTTTCCGCAGCAGGGCTTTTCCCATTGGGCCGAACTCTTGTCGCGGAAACGGAATAAAAACAGGTTATCGCTAAAACATTCCCACGCAATTGTCTGTAGATGCCTAGGCTACCTACACTATGTACCCTCGACTTTGTGCTAGGACCGGCGCCTCCCGCAAGCGCGCCAAGCAAGTCATCACTGAGGGTCCCGGTAGCAAGTTGATGATGATATCCTATTAGCGACCCTGATTGAACGCTTGTAACGCCTGTGTTTCTCGCTAGTGCAATGATGTTAGTGTAGGCCTTCCATGCCACAGTCTCACAGAGGTGACCAACTTACGAAAGAAAGTGGATGGCGAGGAGGAACGCATGTCCTAGCCTGCTAATGTCAGCCTAGCCAAGGACAGAGTAGCAACCAAGATCTGTCTGATATTTTGGTGTCGCGTACAGATTGGGTGGGCATCACAGCCTCAATCACTTGGTGGGCTAAGAAGGTAGGTATTTTGCCCGCCATCACCCCAGAACTTCGGACCCCTCGGGCGGATGGTGAGCCCGGCAGGAGTCGCCCAATCTAGCAAGCAGCTCGACCAGAGAGATTCTATTGCGCAACCATGCGGCGCAGCCATTGAACAAGGTTTGTAGGGTTGTAATTAGGCCGCGGGAGACAAGGTTCGCGGGATTGCGGAGTTGATCTCCTATGGATCTTACGAAGTCATGCAATACCACTACTGGGTATGTAATCACTAACAATTTAGTAGGCACCATGGGTGAGATATCGGCCCGGGTACGTACCCAATCTTATCCCCCAGGATTCCAGCTCTACATTAGACGCATGTACATGGTCGATATCCGCCTTGTATCGGCTGGGAATAGGAATTGGCAATCGACTACGACTAGCCGAGTAGTGCTGTCTTGTCGTCCGAAGGTACTACCGAGTTCACTGACAGCCCAAGGTATGGGTTCGGTACCACATAAATGCAAGATAAAGATGCTGCACGCAGGGTCCGTCTATACCACCTTGGCGCGATAACAACAGGCAAATCCTAGCCTCCAAGGCAATGACAATGAGGACCGCCGACAGTGCGTTCTTCAATGGACCTTGCTGGACTCATCTCACATCCTCGCTTGTTCGGAAACGGCTTCGGCTATTAATATCTATTAATTTTTTCTTCCGCCAATTGTCCTGGCATTCTCTTCATTATACATGGTAAATGCAAACTCTCATAGCGCCTCTACTCATGATCAAATTGTGCTGGGATATGGAAGTCCCGGAGTTCGCTTTCCGTAGCGAAGCGGATACCCAACCGGGTTGAATCCGAAGGGGCAGATGGCCTGCCAAGGCGGCCCCCTAAATGCCATATACAGTCAGGCTCTTCTATATCCTATATCCCTGTGAACCCAAGATCCTGAACGCCTTGTGCCTTGCCCGAATGCAAGGAGTCAGACCAAAAAACAATGGCAATGACGCCTTTTTTGAAATGGGTCAACATAATTTGGCGGCTAGGGTTCTGCTTTGGGGGGCGTGGCGCCTTGCGTACGCCAACTATCGTCCCTTTCAACCGCAGCGCCACGCTCAAGAAGCATGGCAGCCATGTCTGTCCGGCCGCACATCACAGCTCGTTGAAGAGCGGTGTAGCCGGAGTTGTCTTTACCATTTATGTTCACATCGTGGCGTTGTAGAAGTAATCGTAGGGTTTCAATATTACCCCCGGCGACAGCGAAATGAAGTAGTGGTGCTGTTGTCTCCGGAAGAGGCTTTGGCATGTCCGGGATTTCGCCTACTTTGACGTTGTTCATGAATGTTGAGGCAACTGATGAGCTCCCTGGGCGTGTGATCGGCTTCCTGTCAGCGGCTGACCAGCCCGCGGCGCTATTCAAGTCAGAGCCTGGCGACGTAGCATATGCTGTCGATGCCGCTAGACTGTCCTCTAACGAATATACTGACTCAGGGTTATACAGAGATAATTCATCGGCATTGCCATACATGTTGTTAAATCTAGGACATAATGTTAGTTCCATCATGTAATGGCCAGTATGTGTTGCTACCCACCCAGCCGACATAGGCAGCGCTTCGTGTCCCTCAGCGCTGCTAACACCCCAAGGAAGAGGGCTCGAGCAATTGGACGAAAATGTCGCAGACATGCTATGACTCCTAGGTGGAGGGTGATGCTGTATTGAACCCGGAGGTACGGCTGTGGTGACAGCTCGTGCCCGACGGCCCAAAGAGGCCGCTGCTGGTAACTCCGGTACAACATCGTTGGATGTTGGGATCTGCGAATAGTAGGTGGGAGAGGCGTCAAAGACCATAGGAGTATCCCCTTCTGTCATTAACCCCAGGCCATTCAACGACTCAGGGCCGTGACCATGTGACCATGTTTGCATATAATCGCCAACCTGCCGCGACCCATCTGCAGCCGACGTTATTCCTGGCACCGAAGCCGGCTCTGTACTGCGGGGTGCTGGTGTGCTTTCGGAGCTAGCAGGACTTCTGCCGCCCGAGGCCATCTCCTGCTCTGGGGGTGGCGTGGTTGAAGAATCCCCACTGACGATCTCCTGCAGTTGCTGGAGCTGTTTCTTCAGCTTTTCTACCTCTTTTGTCCGGTCTCTCATGTTACGTCCTAGGACAAAGCAGTTAGCGAGGGGAATAGACACACAGACGACACTACGACAGAGTCGGTGTCGAGGGACAACGTACTATAGGCTCTCTGCGCGAGGCGGTTTTGGATTTTTCTTCTCTCTGCTGCGTCTGGTAGGTTTCGCCAATCCTCATCTGGCTTCATCAGGTCGGCGTAGGATGTTGTCAGCGGACGGCCGCTGCGCGGTGAAGATGTACCCGACATGCTACTTTTAGTCATATGTAGTGGACTGAAGTGTCGAACGTGGAAGAACTAAGGTTTGGATCATGGCACATAGGTGTTAGTGGGTGGGATGGTAAATAAGTAAAGAAAGCAAGTAGCTCCTTGGCAATCTGGGATAGCTAGACAATGTATAATAAAACGTGGTGGCGGTTCCTTCTGCATCGTCTATGGTAGAGGAAGACGGAAGCGATAGGTTGAATACATGACATACATGGGGATGCATGTCAATTAGAGCCACACCTACAGTGTGAGATCGGATCCTTCGTGGGAAGAAGGTAGCACTCTGGCACTTAGTTCGTATGCAACCGCTTCCCTACACCAGGCACTAGTTGCAATGAATCAGCATGATATGAGATAGCGGATGGAGGGAGGCTAATAAAAGCCTTGTAGTATACATTGTATACTATTAGTAGTATGTGAATGGAAGTAGGTAAGTAGGTACACCACATGGCCATGTGTAAGTCCTCTGCTGAGCTTGTCACGGTGTGACCCTCGAAACCACCCCGGTTCCAGGGCGCTTCGAACGTGGAGATGGGTTCGATTTGAAGCATCGCCCAGCATCGACGACCGAAGATTTCAGCAAGGTCCCGCCGCAGACCAAGGCCCAGGCAGTCCATACTGACCCTTCCATTCCCTTTCAGAGGCAGAGGTGACGAAAGAGCTAGAATCCCAGTACCGGATCAGCTCATCTGGCCGGTGTGGTGGACAGCCGTTGCTGACCTGGCTCGGAAATCGGATATGCCAATCGCAGGTGGCTGAGGCCATTTGAGTTGTTTCCTGCGCCGTAACATCACATACATACATGATACATACTTACTTACCTGCCTACCTGTCTGCGTGCCTACCCAGCTACATAACGGCGCAGAAGGGCGGTTATGTTTCCGGTAATCGGCTGCGCCTAAGTGTCCAGGAAACATCCCCGAATGGTGATGCCGGACAGCGAAGGCTTGACTTGCTGCGGGGGCATTCACGCGCAATATGGGTTCCGGCCGTACTTCGTAACGGTCGGCGGAATTAACGTCAGTACTAGCTTGCTCCAGTGCAGCAGAAAGCAGACAAGCCTGCCCAGGGCCATCTGGGACGACCCGTCCAGCCAAGCGACCAAGCGTGGCGGGATCAAGCACGTGCAGGACAGTCCTCGCTGCTTACCTCCTACGCTCTACTGGGCAGGTTAGTACGAGTATGCGTATGCGTATCCGTATGTAGTATATGGTAGTACAGAGTACACAGGTGGTATTCCAGATGGTATATCCATGATGTATACGCGTGTACGCTGGTACGCTGGTACGCTGCGTGGTGCAAAGTGTAGTTAGTGAACTGTGGTTAGTAGTTCGCACACTTCTTCGCCTACGTAGTAGTGCAGCCGTACCAGTAGCGACAGACAAGAGAGCGGCCAGTGATGATGTTTGCGTGCGTAACCGAGAAGGGCTCGAAGTAACATCCAGAGCCAGCAGGATTGGATGCATCTGCGCCCTAGGCGATAGTGTGTGTGGTGTATTTTGCAAAGGAAGCAAAGGAAGCATGCATGGAAGACGACGACGGTAGTACCAGGCGGTGCCGAGCCCAGCTCCAAGCATATTCAGGGCTTTGCAGGGTTCTTTAGCGGGAGTCGATCCTACACTACCCACTTATGACCTAGGGCCTAGGGCAGACGTTACCTGCCTCACGCTAGAGAGCTGCTAACTAATCTAGGTACCCGAACTAGCGACTCGGTCAGTCTGGCCAGCTGCTATCCTATCCTCCACCTCCCCTACATAGTTGTATCTATCCTCCAGACCCCCAGGTCAAAAGTTCAGGGTTCTCTCCCATGATAGCGTCTTTTTAGCGATATACCTTTAATTCGTACCGCTTTGACACCTGTCACAGCAGCAGTAGATAGAAGTATTGGGATATGAAAGTGTTAGGTAGGCTAAAGTCCATATGTAGGTTACGGTAAGTCCTGCTTTGATCGATACGAGCCCCTAGAAACATGAGGGAATGTGCCTGATGTATTAGTCCAAAAGGACCTACTCCCATGTTGGTATACATATATGTATCGTACCTTCTAAGGTAGTGGTAGGTACTGCAGGGGAGCTAATACCGCCTCCCATTAGCGTCATGTACACAAGGACCCTTGTAAATACTTACCGTAAGTAGCTGAACGGCTCGATACCAATCATTACATCTACATACTACCTACTGGACAGCATCTTGTCTCACGAGCGTCTTTCCCTTTCCGCCCATGGCCTATTCCACAAGTTGCAGCAGGAACAAGAGTGTGTGCGGGACAAAAGATGCCACTAAACCTCATGTGTGAGCCATCAGGATTACATTACGATGCCAAGTAACCCCCGTGGTTGATACGAACTACCTACCAGTGCATGGCAAAGCAGTGGTACGAAAATGCCACTATGTTCACCTCTCATTCCGCCATAAGGGTTCTCATAGCCTATCTACTACACTAGCACACATATCGTGTACTAGTAGGTCCCCAGAGCATCGTGAGCACCGACCCCACCAAGCCCCTCCGTTACGAGACGGCGTCTCTTGTTGATGTCTATTATCAGCTACCTTAGGTAACCTTCTAAGTCTTACCTACTATCTACATAATACAGTGTAGCACTTCGGAGCCATTAGGAGCCAATGGCAGCCCAGCGAGGAGACCACCAGCCACGGAAGCATCCTCATCATACCCATACCCTTACTGTATGATAATCCACGTACATACGCCCACCATCATGTTGACTTCTTCCTGGCGGCGAAGCACGGCGCATCTGCATCTGTCAGGACTGCTAGTGTCAGTGTTCTGCGCGCGGAGGACAAGGTATCTCACATCAGCTCGACGACAGCAACTGGCGGGCCAATTTCAAATTCGATAGGCGGTCCTGAATAACGGTATCTTTGCGTTTCTGCACGTCATATCTCTAAAAAGACGATGCCTTCCTATTCTGGCTAAAGGAAAAGGGTCTATCCCACGTCCCACGCACGGTCGGTCAACCGAGAACTGATCTGCGTGAACCTGGCAAGAAGGCGAGAAAAGAATATTCGCCACAACAAACTAATACATAGATAGAAAGGTCCTTTGGCGAGTCGATCAGGACTAGGTCAGTCAGTCGTCCAATCGTGACCTGCCTTCTATGCTCATTGTTTTCATGATGCTTCTTACAATACATTTTATACTACAGATCATTAATGCTAACAAAGCACGACATTAAGCGGTCGGCCAGATTGGCCCGCGGTCAGTTTGGCCATCTGACTGAGATATTCAACAGTCTCTTGACGTCGGGGAGCATCTTGCAATGTCGGTAGGTATTATCCTACAAACGTAGCACTGCTAGCGGGCAAAGGTCGCCGGCGACTAGTTCGGCGACCGCCCAAAAGGGACCTTTGATCCAGCCTTGGGTTCCAGTCCTAGGCTTGGCAAAAACCTAGTTGCTGCAGATAGATACGGCTTACGTATAGATACTGATTGCAGGAGAACGACAGGCAAGTGAGCGAGGGCAGAAGTCTTATGCATTTCAAAAGCCGGTTAAGAGCCCTATCACCTAATAACCGAAAAAGCCTTCGATGACGCCAACCGCTAACGCGACCGCATGCTTGCTCACTCGCCTATGAGAAACCTCTAACAAATCGCAAATTAAATCCTAGCAAGGTCTACAGCCAGCCACTCACTCATCGTCACCTACTATTCAATCTTATCTTGGCGCTAGAAAAAGACAGGCAGCTGATATAAACAACCGATGAAATGTTGGGGTGCCAGCCCAAAAGTTTTCATGCTCGAGGACGGTGAGGTATAGCTGTAATGCTATACCGGTAATACAACATGAATAGACTGATCGCACCATGTGGAAAGCAAGGAACATCTATTCGAAACCCAAAGCTGATCGCCCTCTGGTTCGTTCTGTCCAGTCTAGAAGGTAACATTACCCCAGGTAGTTGTGAACCTGCTTGAAAGTTTTTTTAGAACTGCACATGGCGGACGAGCTTGATGGTTCGCATTGTCCTGCTTGCTTATTCCACAAAAGTTGCCATGATATTTAATTAAAATCCTAGTCAGTGAGAGCGAGCACGCGCTTCCAACCTTGCTAAGTCTCTAGCTATACGTATACTAACTAATTGGGTAGGAGGGGCTCGTCAACAAGGCCGATAATTGGTTCGCTCAGGCGATATTGTCGTCTAGTATACGGTTTTTGGTAGTTCCCCCCCCCATACTACATACGCTCTCCGGCCGCTTTTACGCCTCAGACGTCAACCTCTCATCCAGTTTCACCTCGGCGCTTCTTTACATTTCATTGTTCTCTACATCATCACCACGTCAGCTGTTATTGCTCAACATCGTCGGTTTTGGGGCGCATTGCCGACGCCGGGATCGACTGCCAGTGATGAGGTGGCGCCGCAGTCGCAGGAGACCGGCGAGCCCGTTGTCATCAACTCGGAGCTGATCTTACTGGTCTCGGCTTTCCTTAACACATTTCTAACACATTGCATACATTACGGTACGCCATCTAGAATGCACACCTGGCATGCATATAGTATACTAAACTAGCCACCCTCTTGGCTGAAAGCGGGTTCGACTGCCATGTGCTCGAAGGGGCATGTGTAGCGTAAGTGTTAGTGTACCACATACAGCATGCGCGCAGATCTACGCTCGCTTCTGCATATTCGCCTTGCTTCGCTTTGCGCAGGTGCTTTTTTCTCGCAGCAGAGTTATGAAATGACGCATGCTGGAATTTGAATTTGAATAAAACTTGGCCTCGTGGATCCCGCCCAATAAGGGCATGTGTTAGGCGGGTTGCTGCAAGTATATGTCAACCGAGCCAGCGAGCACGACGTCCCGGTTGCCATCATGAACTGAGATGGGCTGGCGTTATCACCGGATTCAGAGGACTGGCCGTGGAGGCGCGTACTGTAACGAGAAGGTCGCCGTAAGGGCCCCCCAAATACTACCTTGGCGCACGGATGATGCAAAGCTAAACTGGGGTTCCTGGCGCCAAAGCGTAGTCTTGAGTATAGCTGTGGCAGGGCTGCATATTGTGTGCAAGGTGGTATTGCTGTCAATATGCACCTCCGCTACACCTTAGCCGTGCCTAGTCTCGAGACCAAGATAAGCTTTCGCAAATTCGCAAACGCATACCCAGCTGCGAACCCGCAGTACCTACATACAAATGCGTACGTACATACATACGTGGCTTTCATGTCTCGCTTACCTCAACGTCTATCATTTCTCATATACGTATGTATTCTTCGTCTATAGCTAGATGTGCGACGCTAGGCGCTCCTATACTCGTATGTAGCTATAGTTCCGAGCAGATTCGGAGCCTTCAAAGCACCCAAGGTGGGGATTCGTCTTAGCGGTGGAGCAAGACCGGGAAGCAAACACGGGGGTCGTGCTTCTGGCCAAGCAATTCATGAGGTTGGCGATCGATAATAGCCCGGAGTCGTCCTCGCCTCCGTCCTTCTCCGGCCTCCCGATCGCCCTCAGTGTCCCCTCCGCCCCCCTCTTTCACCCCCGTCGTCGAAGAACGTGGGATGAGACGCGTAGAACACGTTTTGGAGTACGGTACTCCGCAAGCTCGGGATCTGACGACGTTATCAAATCGGCTCCGCACCTTGCCCCGTCCGCACATTGCATGATTGTCCAATGACCGGGTCATTGCCTCGTGTGAGCGCGGCCTGCCCACCTTGTGCTTGTACGCCGAGAGTATGAATTGCATGGGCAAGTCTAGATAGTGGACGGGCTCAATCCAAGATTAAGAAGCAGCTTGCATCATGGCCTTGATCTAGCTCTGGCATGGGCTACAACATGGACGAAGGCCTTCTGGAGGTCTTGGACTGTGATCGTCGTTGGAGTAGTTTCATAGTGGTAGGTTACGTTGTCAATTTATTTATTACCTACTTTCTTGTCGTAGACTGGATAATAAAGGTTAACCTATCCTCACTTCTAAGTTTCTAATTGTCACGGTCATTTAATATCGGGGCTCCAGAGCTGTTTATGCCAGGGGTTACTACCCTGACGTCGTATCAGCCGGTCTGGTCGATTCATTGTGGATATATAGCACCGAGATAGTAGAACAATTGGCTCTCGAGGTAACAAAATTCTGGTATAATCATGCAACCTGTTAATTGGACCATACCTCTTGACTAAACATTGGAGTCAATGACGTAGCAAGGCCTAGGCGTTGCTACACTACAAGTCAGGCACGGCAAATTGACAAATGTTGTCCTCAAACTACGGCATGATGCATTGTTTAGCGTATGGATTCGTAGTTTGGTTCCCAAGGCCAGCCAGAACTCTCTCGTATAACGTGGAAGATAGGGCTTTGTTTTCAGATCGATGACCTCAGGTCAGTCATGCTTGGAGGAGGGCACCAACCTGGCTCTAATTAACACATTAATTAGAATTGTTAATATAGCCATCAGAGAGATTTAACAGATGGACCCATTCAACTTTAGTGTCTAACCCGAGATCGCTCTGTTTTCAATTCAAAGCAATATAGTTGCCTGTCTAGCCTAGCGTATCCTAGTAAACGAGAAGTTGTACTAGATCTAGAGTGTTGATACTGAACATACAATGCGGATCACTAGCATCAGCGTATTTTACTGTCCGATACTCCGCCGCATATTTCGTTAATCGTTATTCGAAGCAAGCAGATCTGAGGTTCCTGGAATCTACTGAGCATCTCTCAAGGCAAAAGTTAGGCGAGGAAGTAATACTTTAATTTATTACCATTCAATTAGACTACATTTGCGCTAATCGCCAAGTTCCCCACGAAAAACAAACTCCATTGCTAGTTTGAAGGCCTTATTGAGGCGCTGTCCCCACGTGCTTTACTTAAATATGTCTCACCTCACCAACCGCATAATAAGTATAACAAAGAGCAAAAGGGAAACAACACGCATATCAATATAACGGCCCAATAGAAGTATTTTCGGCCGATAACTCAGCAACTGGATCATCACCACGCCTCCAATCAGTCGTCAAAGACAGTCTTATAGTATAAACTTGTCAGATAGCTTGGTAACAACTTGGTGTAACTCATTAACTTCGTCCATACATTCAGGCTATTCATTCCAACTGTTTATTGGAGGGTTGGGTGCTAAGAGACTAATACAACTTATGGCTACTTACCTCTTTCTACCTACCTGCCATGTGACCGTATAGGAATCCATCTGCTCTGGAACAAAACACCCCGACAAAGTCGACGCCGGAGAAGCTTGATAAATAGTATGCATGATATTACTGTTCCGGCAGAAACAAACATGGCATCATCTCACAAAGAGTGAAGAACTATCGAATAACTACTAAGTAGGAAGATGACCGTATCCCGCTTTCCACATGACTGGGTACTAAATTATGCTTTACTTCGAGAAATATAGTAACACCATTTATATTATCACTAACTGGGCAGTCTCAACATACCAAAAGAGAAGAGACGGCTCAATTAGTGCCTCCTCAGGTGAGTTCAAGCAGCTTAATCATTACGGCTAGAAATGATGTTGCTAGATATGTCAACATTGCTAATTGTGCCCCTGTGTAGTCGTGCCCTTACATATCTTGAGGGGATTCTAGCTCCTTTTCATGACATATCTTGCAGTCGCGAAGAAACCGATGTTGTGATTGAAGCTCCAAATACGCCTACAATTTACCACTAAGTATGTTAATTCCACCAGATATAACTTCTAATCAAATCGTATCTAATGAACAAGCTAGACAGCTACGATGCCACGTGCTGCAAAGAGCATTCTTCCTTACTAGCAATGTGTACGCTGTCTCTCCCCAATGCAGGCAGTGTTGTTAGCATTCCAACCCAGGATAGAGCTTTATCTGATAAAAGAAACGACGATAGAGCAACGCTTATTCAGCTAGAGTTTCTCTACTAGCGCGCGCAAGAGATTTCAAGGCGCTGAAATAGGGATTAAACGCCTTTACCGCGCCACCCTACAATGTGACCGTAAATGCTAATATCGCGGATCAATTTGTTCGGCAAGCGTTTTCTATTAGGAGCCGCTAACCTGAGGCGCGCCAAGCTTCAGAGGGCTAAAGGCGTGCTTAGTTACACGTTACAGGGTCGAGGCGATGAGTAAACTTCGAGATTGGTTGATATTACCTACTATCTATAAGTATACACCTTCGATATTACAACGCTCGTCTGGTCTCTTAGATCCGCTCCTTGAACTAATAAATTAATGTGCGGCTTCCCGTGTACGAATACATCCGTTTTGCATAACTGGTAATGACCTCGTAGTAGAAGGCTTCGTTGCTAAGCTCTGACGTCTCATAGCTTAACATTCTTATTACCAATCTGTACGACGAATTCGCTCGCCTACTTAGTGTATGCTGGCACTATATATACGCCGGCTCATGACAGCTAGGGTATTCCGATGTAACACCAATAGCAGAGCCAGCACAGCAGCGCGTAGTTTCATGTCCCACGCGGTCGGCTCGCTCCTATATTACCTGCCTACCTGCTATACTTCAGTATGCCCAGAGACGCCCCAGCTGGACTTGCAGCCTCGCACCTCCTTCCTACAGGACGCATCCCTATTTCCCCGCATCTTGCAAAAAGAAATAGTTCTGGGATGTATGAAGGAAATCGACTGATTTAAAGTTTGTGAGAGTATTTGAGCAAGTATTTCGAGATAGTTTGCAGCGCCCAGCCACCAACAAACAAGCCGGCAGGCAAGGACATCCCCGCCGCCAAAAGGTTAGTCGCTGCTTCAGAGAGAGCAGAGGGGACATTGGGGCGATTGCCATATCGGTATTGTAGCCATCCTTTCATTGGCCAGAAACTTGCTCAAGCCTTTCACTAGGCCTTTGGTTCCGAGAAGCTGGGACAACACTTGTTGCTTGGCTCTCTAATACTTTGCACCAGTTTCCATTATACCCCTCCCTGGATTTTGTCGAAACAATTTGTCTGGACCGCGTCGCTGCATACACAAGGAGAGTTTACGCGAAGAGTATAAATCTTCAGACGTACGCTGATCAACCAAAGCGGTTCCCACCTTGTAGCTCTGGATCTCGCCGTCTCTGATCATCTAGACACTCCTTTGCCTTTCTTTCCTGGCCATTGATTGTCTGTGTTCTGTTCCCGCATTCGAGCAAATACCACGATTTTAACCACAACCTAACCCTAACCCTCATCGACATGCGTGTTGTTATACTTGTCCCTTTCACTATCGTCGGGCTAGTCTCCGCCCATTTTCAACTCGAGTATCCGGCCTGGCGAGCCGACGCTTTGGCTGAAAATACGACATACAGCGAGTGGGACTATCCTTGTAAGTTCTTGACTCTAGTTGTATATAATTGTAGCGGACGATATCTATCTCATATATAGCCTTGGAACGACTGACATCGCAATCAAAAGGCGCCGGCGTGCCTTACGGCATAGGAAACAAGACAGAATGGCCGATGCAGGGTGCGTCAGTGGCCCTTGATCTGCACCACCCGTGGACCTACTTGTACATCAACCTCGGACTCGGCGAGAATTCAACCAACTTTAACATCTCTCTCACCCCAGAGCTGCTGAATGTGACTGGCAAAGGCAGCTTCTGTATCACTGACCTCCCCATCCTAAGCTCCGTTGCAGACGGTCAGAATGCCACCATCCAGGTCGTCACCAACGGCCAATCGGGATCGGCCTTGTATAGCGTAAGCAGAACCCGGTGTGCTGTCGGAAGTGAAACGATATTGATATGTGCGGGGATAGTGTGCCGATATTGTGTTCAAATCCACCGCAAAGCCCCTCTCGGGCGAAGCATGTACAAACAGCACAGGTGTTACAGCGACTATTGTGGGTGAAGCCACAACGACGAATTCGACCTCGACCCCTACGCCTACACCTAACAGTGCACCTGCAGGGCTCGTTGGAGGTCTGTCGCAGGCCGCTACTTTGGGCATGGCGATTGTTTGTGCTCTGGGAGCCATGATGTAGTGATGCAGGAAGCTAATAGTCGGGGATGTGGACTTATTGTCCGGGTATGCCTTAAATTTGATACCCAAGGCTGGGAAGCGGTTTATGTCGCGACTTGAGGGTGTTCTATGAGAATTGTCTAATGCATACGAAGTTAGTTGAGGTGCCATGCAAATCGTACAGTACCTTAGGTTTACTTGTAGTACTTACTTTTTACAGTATGAAACTGGCTTGCCGTCAGGCTTTCAAGGTACAGGGAAATACTCGTATAAGGAAACAATACAAAAACTTCCTCACGACCCAATAGCGCCTGGAGCAGCAAATATTCGAGCTGGAAATCGGAGGGCCGATTGTATTTGTTGCGTGGGCCATGCCATCAGGCGTTGGACTGCTCAGATGTCCGTAAACGGCACAACACTTTGTCTGGTCTACGTGTTTTCGAGGATGGCATGAAATCGATTCCGAATTGTTAGCGAATAGTCAATCATCTCGCGGGAATCATGTCTTTGTCTGCATGTAGTTCATGCATAACCTTGGCCATAGTGATGCGCTGGTGTGGATTAGGTGTTAACATCTGGAACACAAGAAATTCGATCTTGTCACGATGGTTAAGTTGCGCCTTTGCCTCGTTGACTTCACTCAACCACTGCTGCATTTGTGCGACAGCAGACGAGGTGCGGTTCGAAGGCTGCCCGTGCCTACGATTCAGATCCGCGATTATCCAATATAGCTGCTTTGGATGGCCTCGGACTCCGCGAGCATCGGGGAAGGGGATCTTTCCCAGCACATAGAGCATCGTCACGCCGAGCGCCCAGACGTCCGAGGCTGGTCCACGAAGCTTCTGCCCTATGAATTCTGGAGGCACATAGTATGGCGTGCCACCATTAGTAGCAGGATCCACGGTGCGAGTCGACAGACCAAAGTCACAGAGAACGGCACCCCTGTCTCTGGAATATAAGATATTGGCGGGTTTGATATCATTATGAATGCGCTTCTTCTGGTGAACGTAGTGTAAGGCGCCCGCGATGTCCTTAAGGATGCGAATGGCGTCGGTGCGAACGCCGACAAATTTATCTGTCGCAGTGTCGCGCCATACGTTACGAGCCGCTAGGTCCTTGCCATCAACGTGCTCCATATATAGCGACAAATAGCGGGCGTCACCACCGTGTAATTTGACAATGGACTCGTGTTGAAGATCTTCTTGACTTTGATACTCACGCAGCCAGACGTCGGCTTGGCGTATCACATTTCGATGCATTGCATCCTGGGGACGGGAATCTGTCTGCGGTCCTCGAGTTCGCAGGACTTTGACTGTGATGACGTTATCGGGAACATGTGAGTGTTCGGCCGTAAACACGGAGGAAGCCCCAGTAGTAGCGATCTGGTCGCGTTTTGTCAATTGATATCCGTTAAAATCGTAGCCACCTGGAATCGCGAGGGTTTCGTCTTTCTGAAACTGCAGTAGCGCGTGGCCATTGGGGATCGCTATCTCTTTCGTCTTAGCTGTATGAGATAATGGGAAAACGACACGCTCATGTTTCGACTCAAAAATTATAACATTATCGTTGTTTCCTTCGTCAGTATCGTCGGGGCGAAGCCGCTTTTCAATTACCGCATTTTCCGTCGCAAAGTCGTCAGACGAAAATGATCGTTTGCCTAACGAACTCGACACAACTTGACTACGGGCGGGCGACGACTCAAAACTATCGGAAGGGACATGTAAGGTGGCAGGCCTTTTTTCCAGAATTCGGAAATCAAGGACAGGAACGCCAACACTAATCCTCCATGTGCCCGGGGACAGCTCCCGGGTGGCGCCCGGCAAAATCTCCTGGCTATAGTTAATGCCAGTGCGGTTTGAAGGAGATACCCTGGCCAGCACAACAGGAATTTCAGATTTGTTCCAGAGGATCAAACTATCGCTAGCGGGATCATAGTAAAGCTCGCACCACAGGGGAGGGTGATCCTCATCCTCAGTTTGCGGTATCCTAATAGAAAAATTGATGTCTTTGGAAGTTTGGGTGACGGCTAAAACTTTTGATTTCGGTTGGTCAGGGTCGGCCACCTCCGCCCGCAAGGTAAGCCATCGGCAGTTCTCATTGCCAGGGCTGACAGAACGACTTTTTGTTAGCGGCCGCACCAGTATACGGAGGCCGTTCTTGTGGTGATCTTCATCGACCACCAACTGGTCCAAGGGGATGTGATCGTGCTGCGCATCACCGGGATCATCAACTTCGATGCTTCTGCCCAGTCGTAGCTGGAGCTCTTCGGGAGTGAACGGCTCCGTTTTCTCTTCGGAAGGGTAAACCTCAGTAGACATAGCGCGACGGGAAGCAATGTTGCTCAAGGGGTATATACAACATAGATGAGAGCTATGAAATGGGAATATGATAGGACTATAGCACCTAATTTTGGTAGAAGTAGTCTGAAGAGGAAGAAATTAAAAGGAAATTCGCTCGATGACTTCGAGAGAATTTGACAGATCAATGAACTTGTTCACTTCGAAGGGTCATATCAAAGTTGAGCGACCGGATGGAATCATCACCATCAGATGAGCTGTCCTTGGGACCTTCAGTAACGGGCCTCTGTGCTCAAGCGTCGGTAGAGACGCTCATCGAAGGGGTCAGAAGTGTGCAAGACAGAAAGGGCGTAATATGGGCGGGCGTGCGACTGATCCCGCTGAAAATGGTTCCTTCGGTCGCCTGCCTATGTAGCAGTTCCCCCGTCTCTCACTTAACCAACCAGCTGGGGTACATAGCAAAAGTAGTAGGCACTGCAGGTATAAATAATATAGGTTCCACTGGGCGCGGCGTATTAGTCACCCTAGAGCATCGCCTCACTTGCCTCATAAGGACTGGGCTATGCCACCCTTCCTGCCTCTCTCTACTATAGCACGTCCATAGTGGAAAGGTAGACATTTTCTCCTCCGATCTAAGTTGTGGTTGTCCATCCAGAATAAGACAACAGACAGAATGAGGAGGGAAAGCAACAAATATGAATGAAGCCTGAAAATGGCGATAGCTTCCAGACAGTCTGGTCTGATGGCCTTGCCCAAGCGACACAACATGTTTTAGGATTCCGTCACGCGACTAAAGCCCAGTAGGCAGACACGCTGTAGTGTACTGAGTTGGTGTATTTGTTTAGTATGTAGCCATCACTTAGTCTAGTGTGAGCAGACTCTCAGACCTGGCCGGCCCCCAACTGGAACATGGTACCTAGAGCGAAGCAGGTGAGCGGGTCGTGCGACCGAGGTGTGGCCCTTGAGCCCTCCCGGCCGAAGAGCGCCCCGGCAAAATGGACACGCCGTTGCTATTCGAAGAGTTCGCATCACTTGAACACCGTCTCAAATAAGCGTCACTTGAGAACACGTCTCATCATAGGGAAAGGAGCAAGCGGGGAAGGGCACTGAACAACCGCAGCTATTGTTAGAGTTTATAACAGTTGAGGGCTACCTACTTTCTACATTAGCAGACGCGTAGCTGGAATATGGCGCTGGTTGGTCAGCAGCTGACATCAAGTGTCCTGGTGACTGCTGACTGGAAAGGGTCGAGGCCGAGAAAATGGAAATACCGGTGCGGCTGCACGCACGCACATTGTATGGTCCGCGCTTCTCGTGCAGCATATTGTGTGTGACTATTCCTGGGCAAGTAATTGTTGAGTTTTGCTAAATTCCCAGTAGCTTTAGCAGTATAAATCTTCATGAGAAATGCGGCAGAGTTTGCCACTTTCCAGTGTAAGGCATTTTATTGTTGTTGGCTGTAAACCTGGCGATGCACTCCTGCTTGCTAGGGCAAATGTGAATACCAAATACGACGATGATGATGTGAGGAAGTGAGGGTGTGCCGTGTCGAGGAAATGCCATTTCGTCATTGGCTATGGAACACTCTAGGCCAGCGAAGGACCCCACTTCTGTCTCACTTTGAGCCAGAATGATTGGGTGTACCGCATCGGAGATACTTCTGCAAATGGAATGGTGGAGTGGCGGTGCCGCACCAACTATCAATGCAGCCTCAGGTAAGGAACAGGCTAAGCTTGTTGTGGTTAAAGTCTATCCCTAATTGCTAACAGAAAGGGATTAGCTGCGTCGAAAACATCGGGAAAGAAACTTGTGATCAGACAACAATCCAACGCCTGACGAGGGGGGCAATTTCGGATAAATGCCTCAGGCCGCTACTCCAGCCATGGTATGGGTACCGGCGATTGCCCACCACACCTGCCTCGTCGCCTTTGTCCATCCCCAAATCCAAGAATCAGTCCACGCTCTACCCACCAGAGGCCACAACAACGCGCAACCAGCGTTTCTCAGCACCAATTCTAGGCCACGAGCTCCCAGAATCATAGGTTTATGATTTTGGGATGATTTGATCCATATTACACGTGAAATAAATAACGAAATAGCGAAAATGGCCGGCTGTAGCAGTGCCTAGATGGTTCGACAGCAATCACAAGACCCAAAAGAGACCCTGAAAGAAACAAAGAGCACCCAGTCCCTTGAAAGAACGCCAGTAGCCCACACACTGGGCAACCGTCTGTACTATCTATTATATCTCCGCCCTCCCTAACCTCGCCCTCCCGCCAGACCGAAACTAGAATCAGTAAAAACAAACGAAAGTCTAAATCCAGCAGCGCTGACACCTCCACGGGCTACCAAGTCCGACGACGCCCTTCTACGCGAGCAGCCCGCCTGGACCCTTTCTCCTTTCCGGCCTTTACTATCTACGTACCCTTGAATCAGAGAATGGATGAGCCTGATGGCGGTTGTTCCTGGCAAGCATGGAAATTTGGAATGAAGAGGGACGACCTCTACACCAAACTTCAAGATCAGTACAACACCGTCACACTGTCAATCCAGGATCCCGATGCATTTCACCATGACGTCTGCGAGATTTCCAAGACTGCCGCCGACTTGGACGAATTCTATCGCATGCTCGAAGAGCGCAAGGAGCTCAGACTCAATCAGCTGAATGAGAGTCTCCAGTCAGCGTCTGTTGAGATCATAGCCAACCCCAATCTCATCGGCACCGACCAGTGGCAGCATGCTATACAACTCTTTCGCACTAGATCATTCGACTCGCTCGTCAGATACTTCTCATCTTACCTTCCTGACGACCACCCGTGGAATACAATGGTTCAAGATCCTACCACGAAGCCGTTTTTCGATGATGTAAATGATCCTACCCCAATTATCACCCACGAACCACTATATTTCATGGACAATGCCTCCAGTAGTTTGATCCCAGCAAGTCATCTGCCACCTTCTCCCCGATCCCTAACAATGTGCTCGGATTCGTCCACCGCTTCCACCCCAGCCAGAACGCTTTCGTTCTCCGAACCAGAGTCAGATGACAACATGCTGCTCTCGGCCACCCTAACTGGAGAGTACGACGATGAAACGTCCCAATGGGACGACCCCGACACGCCAATATCTGAAATTTCGGATATTATGCCGACGAAATATATCATGAACGATAAACATGGCGAATGTGTCGACCGTGACGCTCATGAACAATCTGATGCGTCTGCGTCGCTACCTTCTAGCTCACCAGAAGACGGTGCACAAGAATCAGAGACACCAACTCCTCGCGAAGTTGTCAGAGATAGGTATTTAACAGAAGAAACGTCAAAGGAACAGTTGTCTTCAATGTCATCCCCATCTAAATATACTCCATTAGAGAGAAGGTTTCGCGAAGGGAGCCCAGGCTTGATCCGAGCACGACGGAGGAGTCCAGAAATTGGACGCATACAGAAACCTTCACATGACCTTGTACGCGCCAGACCAAAAGGTCTTAAAAGTTAATTGGTTTTTAGCCGATGCGACTTTGTATATATGTCAAAATATTATAGATAATGATGTAATGTCCTTTTATGATCTACCCAGAAGGTGTTTGGATTTTGATATTCTCTTAGTTGCGGCCCAGTGCCTTATCGCGCCGATTCTTTTACGACCGAATGCTAACTCGTCTGATTACACGATAGACTTCGTTAAACAGGATTCACAAGCAACATAAACATTTATATTCTTATGAGTTACCTAATTTGGTTGCTCATTGGTTCGCGACCAAAAAAAAGCAATGTCTCTCCGCTTGATCGTTTATTTACTTGCCTTTGAAAGCTAACGTACAACAAAGTGACTAAGAATTCCGATTTATACCCTTCATTGTGCGGAATATTGTATATAAGTATGCTACTACGTTCCCCGTGGCTTTAACATACTACAGCACTCTTTGATACGCTAAACCCCACGCTCTAGTGTCTCACCTGCCATTAGCACCAATACCTAGATCGCCCTACCGATCGTTAGGCTTAACTTAACATTGACGGATCTCATCTCATTCCACCACGACTCAATGATGAATGGAGAATCTATCATGAGGTCATCAATTACTAGTCAAGGTAATGCTTTTTAAACATATGAAAATGAGGTCATGCAAGTTGAACACCGGTGAATCGGTACTCAATATAAGATATTGTATTATATTCTATTTCTCTACATATGTGTAAATCCTCAATATATATGAATTCGAATATTTCCGTCTGACAGTCTCGCATCTGAATATCGATATATTCGCTATACATAATCATTTCAATCAGAAATCCCGATCAGCTCCTTTCAAAATGCCCGAGACCTTACGCGAGAAAGCAAGCAAGAAGATCAAGGGTCCAGACGCGAACCCGAGCCAACTCGGTGATCCCATCAGCGTCAAAGCAGAGAACAGCGATACCGTGCCGACGAAGGATGAGGCTGGTTCATCTTCGCCTTCACCCTCTTCTTCAAAACCGCGGAGCAGCAGGGGAGGCGAGACGTTGAGGGAGAAGGCGGTGAAGAAGCTGAATGGTCCTGATGCCAATCCGAGCCAACTAGGCGATCCGATCAGTCTGAAGAATGAGACGACTCCGGGGTTGCCGGTCGATAGCGAGCGGGGCGCTGATAAAGATGAGAAGGTTGTTAAGCGTGATTCGAAGCTGTGAAGTCAAACGTTTAGTCATGGTCAACAAAACTCACAGACGGGCCCGAAAGTTGGTGCTTGTGCGGATAGGAAAAGGCACTTGATCGACGAGCTTCAATCTTCTATAGAAGAATTATGTACTAGGTTTTAAATGACTTTGGGACTTTACCTCTGTTTTAATGTTCCGCCTTTGGCCTCACTCCACGCTTCGTCCTTTAATATTGCGATGCAACTGCGGTGGTCATGGTGTAATGAGTGATAGAAGGCAAGAAAAGTCGATTTGGCTACCTATGAGGGGGTTCCCATGAGCCTGACGATTCAAATGAATCTGCTGAGCTCTTCCATGAGTTGGCAAGTAAGTCTGAAATGAAACCACCAAATATTCGCACTTCACTGAAGCGTCCTGAATCTGATTCCAGAGGATAGCACTGTTCTCACGCGCAATCTTGGGCCCATCAGTATCGACGTTCAGCACCGAACGCAGTTAGCATCAAATGACCCGAGACCTCAAACGCAATTTTTCTCCTGAGCTTAACCATTCCTTGCGTATACGATAGAGTTGGGGCTAAATATAAAGGCGATAAAAGCAAACTAATGCGCAGTTTCTGTTGAGCATTCTCACATTAGTTCTAACTGATTTTTTGTCGCTTAAGTCTCAAACGGAGTAAGAGCTCCGATGAATTATGATTATATATGAGTGAGGCCCCCAAAATCGTTTAACCACCTGGTCTTCATAGTCTATATACTTAGCGTGGCAGAATCTATAAACCTCCTGCACGATGCATACATGCTGCTCAGCTTGATGCATTTAATAACCCGTGTGCTTCGAATACACGCTGCAATATATCTCTAAGCACTGGTTCTTTGCGGATGTTGTATTGTTGGACGTTCTCGCCCGCCGCAGCCGATGATTCGGCAGCTTCTCGCTTTACTGCTACATACCGCTTGCGATCTTCTTCGTGCTCTCTTAACCAATCGCGAAATAGTTGGTGTCGCACTACCTCCGGGCTATCATGACCGAAGACGTGCAGATTCGCATAGGGTTCCTCAAGATAGAATAAACGGTGCCTATAGGGTTCAAGTGTTAAGAAGCGTCTTTCATACATACTTGCAAAACCCCTGAGCAGCAGCTAGGATTTTGCGAAAAGGAGGGGCGGGGAAAAAGGATAACAACTAGAGAAACATACTGATACCAAGCCGGTTCACGAAGCAAGAATATGAAGCCTGCGGCTTGCAGGTTAGGCACGTAAGAGTCTTCATCCCCGGGGTCCGCGACCACGAGGTCAATGTCAATGACATCCTTTGCAGCCAGACCGGGCACGCTTGTCGAGCCGACGTGCTGGATGGAAACGGCTCGGTCACCGAGTGCTTGCCGGATGCGTTTTTCTATGTCTGCGAACATGCTTGGCCACTCTGGCCGGTAATCGACGATTTTGAGGGGCCTCTGTGGCCTCTTAGCTATGACTTCAACGTCTTGGTCCCAAACTTCCACCATTGTGGTGATGTCAGATGCGCTAGCCATTATGAATAAGGATTTTACGAAGCAATAAATGCGGTATGATACAGTTGAAGGGAATATATCGAATAAGTCAATAGACACTAATGCATCTCTCTAGAGAGTAGGTAGTGGGAAAAAATAATATCTATTTATACCTAAACAGGAGTGAGGGGAAACCCGAACGTATGCTCTAACGTACTTACTACTCATTCAGCTGTTCTGGTGGTATCGTATCCCGTATTCTCTCGAAAATTATGCCTGGGTACGGCGTATTAGTGCCTTACCCTGGTAGTGCCATAATCCAAGCCCGGGTGCGGTGCACCATAGGTCGCGACCGGTTATAATGTATATTTTAGCTACCTACAGGCCCTGATAATCTCCACTACTCCTATTGCCAAGCTGTTCACTGTCAATGCGGAGTCTAGTTCAACTTCACTCAGGGGCTGTAGATGATTCCCACCAAAGGGTAAAAATGAATAACTTTAGTATTCCAGAATGCTTAAAAACTATCAAGTTAGATTCCTCAAGCTGTTATCTACAACCTACACTCCCAACCTCCCTCAGATCCGAAGATCGCCCCGACCGCTTTAGACACAGCAAGCAGGTGTCTGTCGTGGTAGCGTGGTGCAACCAAAGAGATTCCTATAGGCAAACCACTAGCACCTCCGAATCCAGGAATATTGACGACCGGCGTGTGTAGAGCCTGAGACAGATATCAACATAATTAGTAAGGTTATTTTTCCGGACGGCCGCTTGGCTTGCGGAACTCACCGTCCACATGACGTTGAACGCCGGACTCCCAGTGCTCGCAGTCCCAACTAGAGCCTCATCTATGACGCTCGGGGTGAGGATTGCCGCATAGTCCTTCGCTATCCTATCGATCTTTGGCCGGAGTGCAGCAATTTCATCGTAGGCTTCCGACTGCGCTGCCCGAGAAATAGCGTTCACATTCTCCACGTGTGCAGCGAGAAATGGGGAGAGCTTGTCTTGCGCAAGTTTGTATTCGGGTAAGAAAGTCGCCCGCCCTTCGCCGTGAAGCAAGATACCGTGCCATTCGGGCAGTCGATCGAACTTGGGAGGTAGTTCAATCTCTTCGACCTCGGCCCCGTGGCTCCTTAAGAGCTGCACAGCAGTTTCTAAAGCCGATGTAGTTCCTGGGCCGGCTTGTGGCCACACTACGGTCTTCGCTACGCCAAACTTGGCGCCTCTCACTGTGAATTCATCATCCCCTAGAAACTCGTCATCTTTAAGCCCAAACAGGTCGGCCATGAGCTCCAAATCGTCGACGCAGCGCGCGAAGAATCCGATCGTGTCTAGCGTAGGTGAATATAACTTCAGCCCCTCGCGGCTAATCGCATTCCACGTCGGCTTGAATGCATAGATCCCATTGAATGAATCGGGACGTATCATTGAGCCCCCGGTCTGAGACCCGAGCCCGATTGGAGCCTGGAAGTCTGCGACGGCAGCCGCAGACCCAGACGACGAGCCGCCGGGTGTTCTCGTCGGATCATGCGGGTTACAGGTCTTGGGACCGCCCTGCGTAGATGCGAACTCGGTCGTTGTCGTTTTTCCTCCTCAGCTATTAGCCTCGTGGGTTCGTAGCATGCTCAAATGTGATATCTCACCGAGCATCAATGCGCCGGCCCGACGCAATATTATAATTGCCGCTGCATCAACCTGCGGTGCATTTCCACGATAGATGGGAGAGTTGTACTGCGTAGGCATGTCTCACTGAGATGAGTAAGGTTTTCTTACCAGCGCCGATGGGAACTACCTTTAGTATGTATTATGTCCTTGACAGCTATGGGAAGACCGTGTAGTGGACCATGGTCCCGGGGAGGGACGCGGTCGAGTCTTCGGGCCTCGCTGATGACATGGTCCGGGTCTAAATGCTCCCACGCCTGCACTGTCGAATCACGCTCCTGAATTCGCGAAAGAAGGGATCGAGAATATTGTTCAACAGTAAGTGATCCGTTTCTTATGTTTGATAGCGCCTGTGTGGCCGTGAGTCTGTAAGATTCCATGTTGGTTGCAGCACAAAATATATGTAGCGACTGGTGGAGCTGGCGGCGTTCATCACCGTGGGAAGACGATGTGCGCAGTTCAGACGATCTCGGTTGCAGACCGTGATCGGACCGTCTCCGCCCGGCTGTACTAAAGCACTGGAGGAGGAGTCGCGGAAGTTGTCATATCGGCACAATGTGTACTTGGAGAGGCACCTACGATAAGAAGGACCATCATAGCAACGCTGCAGTTGTTTTCTCTTTTAGAAAACATTAATGGGCTCCTTCTCATCGTTATGCTCTTTGCCTAGTACTGGGCTACTTAGTGGAGCTTATAACCAGACTTGGGATCATAAAGCATATCTATCAGTAGAGCATACTGCACCTACATTAAATATGCCTGATCCTATCTAGAAGGAGCTGGATCCCCTTCCCTTTGATATCTTTTACAACCCCTATGTGGCACATACATTTCCGCTGCTTATCTTTCCATAATTGTTTACCGTCTCACAGTTCAGCATATACTGCATCAAGCCTAAGAGGTACCGGGTCTATCTCCTTTACGGAACCAGTCACATTTGGGGTAACATGCTCCCAATTGTGACCGGTCAACTCACCCAGAAAATGAATGCCTATCATCGATTACGACATCGCGAGGCACAGCCGAAGATACGACTGGCAATAGACATTGTGCATGTCACTAGAAGTTCCCTGCCTCTCTAGGTAGCGGTAAAGGATAGATGGGGTCAACTGGAGACAGCGGATTCGGCCACACAACGTGGCATGAAAGCAACAACACAGACGGGAATAGCGAGACTAGCACACCCCAACCTTGGAGTGAATTGAGATCCCCACATGTTTAGACTACGCCGCACCGCGTACTAAAGTCCGTCCGCCGCCGGCGGTAATGAAGCTAGCAAGCTGCGTATATATATGCTCAGATTTCTGACATAGCTGCGCTTCTCGCAACTTCGTATCAAGATGTCGAAATTATTCAAGCCCGTGCGGGTTGGGTCCGTGATTCTCGGTCATCGAGTGGCAATGGCACCGTTAACACGATATCGCTGTGACGACGAATGGGTCCCGCTTCCCATGGCTAAAGGTGCGATCCGCGGGACCTAATACTTCGGCCCTTGCATGTGCTGACCAGCTCAGATTATTACGAGCAGAGGGCAGCCGTACCGGGAACTCTACTAATCACCGAGGCGACCTATATCTCGAGATCGGCGGTCTCCCAAGACAACGGCCCGGGTATTTACAGTGAGGCCCAGATAGCAAGGTGGAAGGAGATTACCGATGCTGTGCATAAGAAGGGATCGTTCATTTACTGTCAGCTCTGGCATCTCGGAAGAGCAGGAGTAAGTAACACTTGAGATCATTCTGTTCTATTTCATCAGCATTATTTATATGGAAGGACTTCTCTTCCGGTCAACTCAGGGATTGCGAGTCTACCGTAACTTCAATGCCATTCATAAATCAAGGTCAGAGCGGTGATGACTAACCTCGAGTGCTTTAGTGGCCAAAGGTCCATGAGGCTATGGGCACCAAGTTGCTGTCGTCTAGCGCAGTCCCGATCAATGAGACCACGGGCTTGCCGGAAGAGATGACAGAAGAGGATATCTGGGAGGCCATCGGCGACTACGCAAAGGCCGCTAAAAATGCGATGGCTGCAGGATTCGATGGTGTCGAGTTGCATGGCGCCAACGGATACTTGATCGACCAGTTTATGCAAGACACCTGCAACAAACGAACTGATGCCTGGGGAGGCAGCGTGGAGAACCGCGCCAGATTCGCGGTAGAAGCCACCAAGGCTGTCGTCAATGCTATCGGGACCGACAAGACCGCTATACGGCTAAGTCCCTTCAGTGATTTTCAAAGCATGGGTATGAAAGACCCGTACCCCCAGTTCGAGTACCTTGTCAAGCAGTTGAAGCCTCTAAATCTGTCGTTCCTCCACCTCGTCGAGCCGCGCATTTCAGGAAACATCGAGTCCGAATGTGGCGCCGGTCATAGCTTAGACTTCTTGATTAAGTTGTGGAATAACCAAAGTCCGATTCTACTTGCCGGCGGGTACCTGCCGGAGTCTGCGATGCGAGTAGTTGACGAGAAGTGGAAAGACTTTGATATCGTCATCGCATTCGGAAGGTATTTTATCTCGAATCCCGACTTGGTCTTCAGAATAAAGGAGGGCATTGAATTCGCCGCATACGACCGGTCGACATTCTATACTCACAAAAAGGCTGAAGGGTATACCGATATCCCGTTCAGTGAGCAGTACCGAGCTGCTTACCAGCAGCAGACGGCATGATGTAGGACGGCGCTTTTTATGAGCTGGCTACAAAGGACGTAACGGCCGGATAGAGCGTGGGCATAGAGTATTAGACCATAAGGTTAGAACTTAGAACAATCGAGATTGGAAGAAGGTTCTATAGCTAGAGCATCAACAGTCCCCCAGACACTAGATGGGTGTTTTATACCACGCCGTATACAGCAACTAATAGTCAATGGAAGCCCCCTTTTTTTCTAGACCACGAACAACCCGTGCGATGGGGAGGAGATGCTATCAAGTGGGTGATTCCTTCCTATGCCGAGTCTTTGTGGCCCCGGTGGCACCTCACCGAGGATACCTGGGCAGTAGCGTGTTAGGCAATCACCAGAGTGAGCATGTTTCCTGCTATCTACACCACACATATATAAGGTACTCAGGTACCTACGTGCGTGTGCCACGATGTGGTTTTAGGAAGGTGCTCATAGCTTGCTGTATCTCTGCCATGCGGTAGGTATTTAGGTACAGTGATTTTCTTATATGTTGGTCACACGCCTCCCAAAGACGCTCCCAAATTTTCACGCACCCTGAAGATATACCTCCATCTCTCTGGACATTATTAGCAGCCTTCACCGCAGCCAACGACGTCTCTCCTCCTACTAAATTGTGCCCTACAGCGACAGCTACTGCTGTGGGCACCAAGCCGATGGACAAAGCGTCCGAAATGGGCGGGATGAACGGCATGGGCGACAACCATAGCTGCGAGATCTCGGTAAGGCTCTTAGTACCTCTCTGTAGAGCCAACCTGTTCCAAGGAAACTGTTCTAATGTGCAATAATTTTTCGTCTACAGATGTTATGGAACTGGGATACTATCGGCACATGCTTCCTCTCAGATTCATGGCAGGTGGACTCTCACGGCGCATTCGCGGGTCTCTGCATCGGTGTAATCCTGCTAGTCGTCCTCCTTGAGTTCTTCCGCCGCGCAGCCCGACAATACGACCGATATCTCACAGATAAAGCCCATGAGAAGATCATTCTTACTACCCGGAGTGAGAACCCGTCCGACTATTCGGGCTCATCCTGCCCGAAAGAATACCAGGAAACCCAAACGGCTGCTGTCCCAGTGGCGTCGGTCCGGCCCAGTGTTGTCCAACAGCTCATCCGTTCTCTTCTACACACCCTCCAGTTCGCAACGGCCTATTGGATTATGCTGTTGGCCATGTATTACAATGGCTACATCATTATCTGCATCATCCTTGGCGCCTTTATCGGATCCTTTATCTTTCAATGGGAGCGATTGAGTCTCCGGTAAGTAATAATCCGCACGAACTTCTCGTATGCAAGATGCTGACATGAAGAGCCTGGGCAGCGGCAATGTAGCTAGTTCGAGCAACGCTCAAGGATACACGGGCTGTTGTGGATGAAACTCGGAATAATATCGATTCATCCCATCGTTTATCACATGACTTGGGGCACCAAAAGCATGATGATGGACATGTTGGAAGTCCTACAAAGAGCCTTTATCTGTTTGAACGGAAGTTACCCGTATATTGGACTTATAGGAAGTGCGAGTCTTGCCGTGGATATAGCATGGGTCTCCGTGCACCCCTTCTCTTCACCTCGTTCCCGAATAATACGATGGTTACCTATTGCCCCTGAGCCAACCTGAAACTTCAGTCAATTCACGCTTCTCGTGACTTCCCTACCTATTTTCTCCTTAAGCAGCGTAGGATACCTGGCACAATCTTGACCTCGCCCGTTATTAGATTCATGAGCAATGGCAGAAAGTTGGACGCTGTTAGGAATAAAAGAGGCTTCCCAACATCAACACGGATTACTAATCAATAAATGTAATCAACATCCAGGTGAGTTGGGCTCTAACCGTAAAGCTAGTACTTAAAAATACCAACTTATAGCATGAGATACCTATCAGACTCGTAAGCAAAAGCGTCAGAAATGGTCAAGTCGTTGTACAGTTATGAATGGATTCGCACTGTCCACTCACTGTCCTCCGTATATATCTGACGGTGATGACAAATCTCCACTCCCCTTAAAGATGGAGGTAACTAAGACTTAGTAGGGTGGTTATTGACGACATCCTGTGAATGTGGAGGTTTGTATTGCTGTGATCGCACTGCGAAATATAATTTCATACATCGCTGGCAAGAGAACTCGGAAATTCTTATTGAAGGCTGATAAGTTGCTGTTGTTGTTAGTGCCTCGATGAGTGCGCCCGGTATGAACGGACTTAAACTCCGGAGCTCGCAAGGCACGTCTTTAAATCCGACTTTCAAGATTTCTAAAAGTGTATTTACCGCTGACGCCCTGTAATAGGTTGTTGGACATGTAGACTGCGGCGCAAGAAATGCGACGAGGCAAAGCCTGTCTGCACCATGTGCGGCGGTCTGGAGATCGACTGTCATTACAGCGACGCCAAGCCCGAGTGGATGGACGGCGGGGCACGCGAGAAGCAGATGGCCGATGAGCTGAAGGCCATGGTGAAGCAGAAGGCGAACGAGAGGCGAGAGCGCAAATGGGGCCAGCTTCCCACCGTGACGGACTTCTCTCCAACAGCACAGACGCAACAGCACGGCCACGATAGTAATAGTCAGCCGTCGGATCATCTGATGAGTGATGCCGGAGGCCCGACACCTAGCGACGACGACTCTGGTCCCGCCAGCCTAACGCTCGGCGAGACACCGCCCTCACAGGCGGATACTAGCATCACGTCGCCGGAGGCAACGGCTACGACGACACCAATGAACTCACAGTGGGGCGAACCCATCCAGCCGGCCGTGGACTCGTTCCCGGAGAACAAGTCCGAGGTCGAAGTGAGCTTCACCATGATCTATCTGGACTACGTGGTGCCGTTCCTGTTCCCCTTCTACCGCCCCTGTCTGCTCGAGTCGAGCCGCGGGTGGATGCTGGTGCTGCTGATGAAGAACCGGGCCCTCTTCCACACGGCGCTGTCGCTGGCCAACTGGCTGTACGCCGTCATCTTCGACAGCCTCGACGGGCAGCACAGCCAGTGCCGGCGCGCCAACTGGGCCGAGCTGCAGGCGCACCAGGAGATCGCCATACGCGCTCTGAAGGAGGACATCAGGGCGCTCAACGAGCGCGGCGTCGCCAACGCCTTCAAAGAGAGCGTCGGCTGCATGCAGAGCGTCATCCAGCTCCTCGAGTTCGAGGTCGCAATGGCCGACACGGCCAACTGGCAGGTCCACCACGACATCGCCGTCGTCTTGTTCGACCAGATCGTCACGCACCACGCCACCACGACGACGACAACGATGGAAAGCGATGCCTCTGCTGGTGCTCCGACTACTACTACTACGACGCCGTGGGCATCCGTGCTAGACCGCATCGGACTACCCTTTCAGAGGATCTGCATAGGCAACGGCAAATACATACTGTCTTCGGACCAGACAGCATTCAAGTTCTACACCGCCTACCTGGTCTGGATAGACATCATAGCCGCGACGACGCACGGCGAGGTGCCGCGGCTGCAGAAGTACCACGCCGAACTCCTGCAGGGCGACGACCCCGCGATCCGCCTCGGCGAGTATGTCGGCTGCGAGAGCTGGGCCATGCTCGAGATCGCCGAGGTCGCGCAGCTCGCCGCCTGGAAGCGCGAGCACCAGCCCAAGGGGTCCCTCTCCATGGTCGAGCTCGTGCGCCGCGCCTGCGCCATCGAGAAACGCCTGCGGACGAAGATGGAGGCTCTCGCCGTCATCCCGACCGATCGCGCGAGTAATATATTCGATCCGTCGGCGCATCACCCGGTAACACCGTACACAGGGTTTCAGTATGTTAAATTTCCCCTTTTTTATTTTCCCCCTCTTTCTTGCCTCTTCTCAATACGTAGTAAAGATATTCCTTTCTACCACCTAAACGCCGTATATTCTTCAACAAGATTAGACTTCCCCACCATTCATATATTCAAAACCAAGTTCATAGAGTCTCTGTCGTAAAGAAGTAGTCCGTTGCTATTCCCACACTTTTCTAACCCCCTTCTCCAACAGCGAAATGCTCGCGTCCTCCACAGCCCAGAAAACCCTCGCAATAGCCTTGCACACGCGCATCTGGGCCCAAGCAGCCATAACCTGCGCGAACGTGATCGCATCAGGCCTGCAGCCGGCTCTCCCCGAGATCCGCGCAAGTGTAGAAACCACCATCGCCCTCCTGCGCGCCCTGCCGTCCCCGCTCGCGCTGCGCACCCTCGTCTGGCCCTTCGCCGTCACGGGGTGTCTGGCGCAGCCCGGCCCCGAGACTTGCTTTTTCGAGCACCTCGTAGCCGATATGGGCGCCATGAACGTCTTCGGCTCCGTTAAGGAGGCGCTCGCCCTCATGCAGCTCGTCTGGAAGCATCGCGAGGAAGGCGGCTGCTGCGTCAATCCGCAGATGTGGGATATTGCTACTTGTTTTAGTGTTTTGGGACATCGCTCTCTGCTTGTTTGAGGGGAAAGAGGCGCGGCAGAATTGAGTCCTGGAGATTTAACTGCATATGAAAGAAATGTATCCCTCGCGGGCGTTGGAAGGGCCTGATGAATATTTCAGCATCGCTGCTATCTATATGCATGTTCATGAATTATACAGCTCACGCTACATCCCTATCGGAAGGGCTATCGACGGATCAATCTGAGATATTACAATAGCAAGCATGTATTTAGCACAAGGGAAAGCATTATAGTATATCATATCACTGGAAGCTTGGCACTCAAGTCGCAACAAAAGTGGTGTGAAAATCCCTTTTGAATTCAATTGATTAATTGATTAAACGACGCCTAGGCATGTACTCGATGAACCAGTTCCAAATACTCGACTGTACACTATTTGCAATTCGCAGAGGCCAACATACGTTACGTTACAATTCATGAATTTTGTTCACATGCTCAACGTCAATTACCAGTTCACACCAGATCCCTGTAAACGCCCTGTACCCGTTCCTAACGCTTATCGGCCGACGCGAATAACGCCGGCGGCTATTAGCTTTCGAATGTTACTTGCTACAGCAGGGTTTCGCATGTGCTCCTGGAGCGCCGCAGGATCCGTCTGAGCCTGCTGAAGAATAGATTGCATGACTGGGTCCTGCATGATACCCATGATCTACACGATTGGAGTTAGTACATATTTCATGATAAGGAAGCTGTCGTTAAAGGTCATCTCGCATTGTGGGCACTTACCTCTGGGTCCTTCATCAATCGTTCTCGAGTTTGTTCCTCGGTCTCATTCTCTCGTGCCGCGTACATGGCTTGCAAAGCTTTCTGCTGTTGCTGCTCGATCTCACGAGCATTGGCATTGTTATGGTACTTGCTGTCTATTTCAGTAGCCTCGTTGCACGCGTCAATGCATTCAGAATATTTGCGCATGCCAAAGTAGATCTGCGCCTTTCGAATGTAGGCACGGATGAACTTGGGGTCTTTCTTGATTGCTGTATTGCAGTCATCGAGCGCACTGGGGAACTCGAAAAGCTTGACAAAGGCCGCAGCACGATTGCTGTAGCCGCGAGGATCGTCGGGAGCGCGCTTGATCATCTCGGAATAGGCAGCAACAGCGCCGGGGAAGTCTTGTTCCTTGAATTTCTTGTTACCTTCTTCACGTGCCTCTTCAGCCTTGGCTGGATCGATGTAAGCCTCCTTGGCTGCTTCAATCTTCTTGCGTTCGGCGGCGCGAAGCTTGTTGACAGTATCTGGTGTTCGATGCTCAGTGAGGGATTTCTGGTAGTTCTCAACAGCTGCTGCGAGATCGCCCATCTTCTCATAGGCAGATCCAATACGGGCGTAGGACTTGGCGATCATCTTGAAGTCGGCATATATCATGCGACCCTCCTCGATAGCCTTGGTGCACGCGTCGATGCATGCTTGATAATCGCCCTTTTCATAGTAGGCTGCGCCCAGATTGTTCAGGTAAGTAATGTCCTTGTATAGCTCCCACGCCTTAGTGTAGTGTGCGATAGCTTCGTCGAAGTTTCTCTTCTTGTAGTTCTCGGTGCCCAACGCCTTCTCCTTGTCGGCCTCTTCCTTCGCCTTCTTCTTCTCCAGGGCTTCCTCATCTAGCTCCGGCTCGGGCTCCGGCTCAGGTTCGGGCGCCTTGGGCGGTGAGGGCTTCCGATCGGGCATCTCAACATCCTGCTCAGCTTCCTTAGACGATGATGCAGTGGGAGCATCACCAGCAAAATCGCCAGGTGATCGCACATCCATGTCCACGCCCATTGCAACGCCCAGAACTTGAATCATTCTGGGGTCGCTGAACAGTTCTTGGGTGTTCTGCGGGTTCTTCTGTAGTGCCTGCACCTTGGCAATGAAAGAGGGGTCGGAGAAGTAGCTGCTCGTCTTGGGGTTGTTCATGAGCTTCTGGAGGAGATTTGGGTCGCTGAACATCTTGCCCAAACCTCCCATCGGGTCACCACCAGGGAAACCACCAGCACCGCCTATCCATATCACGTTAGCAACGTCTCGGTCGTGCCTTGTCGCCGACATCTTGGCTACGTACCGGCTTCTTGTTCCATAGCTCTCTGAACAGACGCCAATGAGCTCTTCAGGCCGGCGTTGTTCGGGTCTAGTTTCAGGCCTTCCTCATAGGCCTCGTTGGCTCCCACCAGGTCACCAGAACCGTGGAGGGCGGCACCCTTGCGTCCCCAGCCTCGTGGCCAATCGGGCTTGATCTGTGTCGTCTTCTCTGCATCTTTGAGGGCATTTGTCCAATCCTTTTTAGAGGCATAGGCAGCAGAGCGGTTGCTGTAGAGGACGTGGTTTTCGGGAGCTAGCTCGATGGCTTTGGTGAATGCATCTCTGCAAGGATGTTAGCTAAGCGAGTAGGAACATCAGCTTGAGGGGCTGGAAGATGGTTCTGTAGCAAAATACAATACGGTGACAGGTGAAGAGTGGGAAATGTGACTTACATGGCTTCATCGAAGTTCTTTGCGGCCATGGCATTATTGCCTAACGTCTTCAGCTCATCTGCAGACGCCATCGTGAGTGATTGCGGGGCTCCGCGAACAGACAATACCAGGTCTAGAAGCAAATCGGCTTGCTTGTAATGCTTGTACGAGGTAGATCTAGCTCTAGGGAGAACAAATTTCTAGTATTCGGTTCAATATGGGGTGAAGAAATTGCCTGATTACACGAGCAAGCTGCAAGAATGAGGGCAGGCAAGGCAGTTAGTTATACTCGGCAGGGCTGAGAACGAAGTTCGAGAGCTTTCTATGCGGGCCCGCGAATGTAGCCCAGGTTGGTGTTGGTGGGGTCTGAGAACTGCCTCCGGCGGTACCTAGCTACCGACCTGGCGTGTTGTTCAGGGTTTCTTAGCACTGGCTAGGCTACCTTAGGTCCCTGTAGGTACTTGGCACAGTGCCCAGATGCACCGAGGTGCGATAAGAGCTCTTGTTGACCGATAAGGAAATATTTCTACTAGGGTGCTCTCTCAGTCGCATCGCGGGGCAAATCCAACATGTCCAAACCATCCAGCCATCAATTCTAATGCGTTGATCGTCTGAAACCATGCGCTTGGTTTTACATCTCTGCAATTCAACAGCGATACGAGACATTTTATGATATATGTTATGAGACATCTCTCTGCATGTTAGTCACGCAACTCGGCCTCTTGGCCAGGTCTTATCAACTCCCGCTATTCGATCTCACTCTTTACCGTGTCTTCTCGCAGACACTGCGCCAGGGTCGCGTGACTCACCAGCCTTTGACGACGACCGCAAGGGATATACGCCAAAATGGATGAACAGACTGCATTGCTAAAGACCCAGCTGTATACAGCCTGCGAGGAGGCTTGTAGCAGTGATCCGGACCGACTGTTCACCCAGGAGGATCTCACGGCTCTCGATGTCATCCCGCCCAAGGACATTAAGAAGCTCTTGCAGCTTATTCAGATATTGACGAATGAGCGCCTTTTTGCCCCCGTTCACCTCCACAGTGGCCTGGCATGGCGATTGCGCCCAGAAGCAGAAGCAGCCAAGTGAGTCACGGGCTTCACAGTTTCATGAGAGACATACACATATGACCTATATGCGTATCTTAATTTTCGGGATGCATTGATCTAATTACTCCTACTCGTAGATACAAACAGCTCACTAGCCATGACCAAGTCTTGGTTTATGAGATTATTGACGCTGCCGGCGCCGAGGGCGCTTGGCAGCAAGACATTAAGCGCCGGCTAAACGTCCAGGACAATGCCTTGCGGAAAGCATTGAAGGAACTCGAGGCCAAGCGACTAGTCGCCCAGTTCACGACCGTGGAGAATATCTCCAAGAAGATGTGGATTAAAGCTAACATCAAACCATCGTCTCGAGCCACCGGCGGTCCATGGTACACCGACCAGTTTCTCGACGAGGCATTCATCGAAGCCTTACAAGGTGTCGTGATGAACTTTATTAAGAACCGGGGTAGTTACCTAAGCAAGGGCGAAAGGAGCGCACGAAGCTTGAGCCCAGTATTGCCGAAAAAGGGCGTTATCAACGGTGCCGCGTCCGAAGCGGCAATAAAGAGCAAGAAGCGCACAGCAGATGCCATGTCGAAGGCCGACACCCCAGTAGCCCCGCCCACGAAGACCAGGAAAACTATCCGTTTACCTCTGCCAGCCGGCTACATGGAATATCCCACTACCGAGGAGATCACGGCAGGCCTTCAGGCAGCAGAAGTGGCCAAAGGTCAACCCCTGAAGCAAGAACATGTGCAGGAGCTCATCAATGTCCTTGTATGGGATAACCGCGTCGAGGAGATCCGGATGGGCGACAGAGTCGGTTACCGTGCTATCCGTATCTCCAAGCAGAACCCCTCCCTATCCTCCAAGCCAGGAGACGATGACTTCTGGGAGCCACGGAGTAATGGGCTGACGACGGTGCCGTGTGGGAAATGCCCAGTTTTTGATCTCTGCGAAGAAGGTGGCCCCGTGTGGGCCGGGGGCTGTGAATACTTTGATCAGTGGCTTGTGTAACCACGTATTACTAGTACCTGGCAAGAGGGCAGCGTTGGGCTGACCTTTTTATTTGAATTATGCATGGCAACGGCGTTACATGGGGTGGATACCTTCTTCAATGAGAATAAGATCCGGGCGTTGAAGGCACAAAACCATGGAATCTATGAATCATTAGAATCTATTTACATGAAATTCCCAGATACGTAGGTTACTTGTCAACTTTCAATGTTTACTTTACTATGCAAATACACAAACCTCTGTACTCTCGACATCATATGGTTGGCTAGACCCCTAATACGTCATATTATGAAAACCATAGTCATTAAGACGCATACGAAGGATACCGTGCAGCAGCGTGGCAATTCAATGGTGGGAAAGTTTTTGTCATTCGCAGCTAGTGTTTACTACATAGCTACTGCCTCTTAATATCTTCCTACATTTTGAGTGGTTTTGGTTCATTTACCACAGCAGAAGACGAACCTCGCGACGCGATGCGCTAACTAAGATGTTACAGACCGTTGTAGATGTGATAGCTTGCGCCAATCCTTTATAGAACACCGCAATCGACGATGGTGGGACGCTTGCTGTACTTGACGGCGCCACTCTGAGAGCCGGTAGCCTCGATGGCCTTCACAATCTCCATGCCGTTGCCAGCAACCTCGCCGAAGACGACGTGACGGCTGTCCAACCAAGGGGTCTTGACAGTGGTGATGAAGAATTGTGAGCCGTTTCTAACCTTCATGTTAGTCTCCATGTCGCTCAGCCGATGAAAACATCTCTAGAGCTATCTAGAAGATGCATGTGAGACTTTTATTTGACTTACGTGTTAGGGCCGGCGTTAGCCATTGACAGGATACCAGGGGCAGTGTGCTTGAGAGTGAAGTTCTCGTCGGCGAACTTCTCACCGTAGATGGACTTGCCACCAGTTCCCTACAAAACAGTCAGCTTCAATGAAGTCTGCAGCTGGTCGTCTCGAAGGTCTTCTTACGTTTCCACGGGTGAAGTCACCACCCTGAAGCATGAAGTCAGGGATAATGCGGTGGAACGACGAGCCCTTGTAGCCAAAGCCCTTCTCGCCGGTGCAGAGAGCGCGGAAGTTCTCGGCAGTCTTAGGGACGACCTTGTCGTATAGGAGGAACTCAAGACGGCCGGTCTGGTCTATTGTTTACACGATTCGTAAGCTTGAGGATCTCTGTAAGATGCAAGAACAGTGCAACACAGGTAGGATACTGCTACGCCTGGAATTTCTAGGCAAAAGTGCAGAGAGCCGATTGCTCATAATTCAGAGTCCACGATGTCCCGGCGGGAAGAACATCGTGATGGAATGGGCTAGCTCACTGGGGGATACTAAAGCGACACGGGGGGGGGCGACAAAAGCTCACTTACCCTTCACGGTAGCAGTAGGACGACCCTTCTCGAGGACAGGGCCCTCCCAGGCGAGGTCGAAGTAGACTCTGGTGGTTCCGTGCTGGCTCATGTTGACGGTTGATGCGGAGAAAAAACGAGGGGAGGATTGGGTTGTGAAGGTAGGTGTGGAAGTGGTTGCTGGCTTGGTGAAGACAAGCTGAGGTCGGAAAGTTGATGTTTTAGTAGAAGAGAGAGGAGAGGAAACGCCGCCGCGGGGCAGAACTTTGAAGAAGAGGGATCTGCTCATCTAGAAGGAGGGGTCAGCTACTCGAGCTTTTTTCTCGGCCAATGATATCATAGAACGGTGCTATGCTGGGTCACCTTGGTGCTTCAGGAGGAAGGGAGGAGGAGCTGGTAGTGGAGGGGTGTGTGGGTAAGGGGGGGTACCAGGGGGCTGCAGCAAACTGCACGTAAACAAAGTACATATGGAGGGATATTGCCGGCAGATACTTCGGGTGGGGGTAGTCGAGCAAGCAAGCAAGCGCGCAGCACGCCAGCAGCAAGCCACTGACAACAATGGGAACCACGGCAAGAAGAGGGCCTGAAGCAGGCAATCCAGCGGGTACCTTGGATACCTAAGCACGCCAGACCGACACGCTTACAGGAACATGCAGCAAGCAACGGCGGAGCAGGTAATGAAAACCAGCAGGTCAATCATCTGGGGTCCCGCCATTTGCCTCCCGCTGCGGCCCCAGCTCTGCAGGGAGAGCAATTGCCTCTGCTTTCAAGGCAGCTCGAGAGAGCTCGAGGGCACAATTATCGACTCGCACAGCAAGTAAAAGTCCAATGCTCTCGTCCCTTTCGATAGCAAGCTGAGAGCACAGCAACCAGTCACTGCTGGCACGGCTGCTCCTGTTTCAAACATGGTTTTCCGAAGCATAGGTTCGTGTGTTGAAGGGATAGCTTCATTGGCAACACAGGACAGCTAACGGAAGAGACAATTGGCCACGCTATGGCGCGTGGGCAGAGTGCAATGCCTAGCACAAGGGGTTTCCAATTTCCCAATGGGACCAAGACGTAACTGTCGCCCTACTCCCATGGTAGGATCACTCAAAGAGGAACCCCAAGCGTTGTATCGTATAGGAATACACACCACGGGTTTTTGTCAACCCTCGGGTAAGCTGCAATGCCCCCATTCCAGTTATATGATATTGTTGGTGTGGTGTGGGTAAAGCAACGACAGGAAAAGGGCAGCTCACTTGAGTTGCTCTGGCAGGGGTTGTCGGCACGGAATCTTCACTTGACATGCTGCAAGGCCATTGCTATGAGATAAGCTCGATGGAAGTGTATATAGGGCAGTTCGGCCAAGACAATCTGCTCAATTCTCATGACTGCCAAACCAGTGCAGTCCGGCTCGTATCGACTTGAGTTGGCACCTTGCTTGACCCGCTGGAGTGTATTGGATTATATAGTAAGAGAACTTGTACATACCTTGATAGTGCAGTTATTAAGGGCTAAGAATAACAGAACAGAGACTTTTTATACAATTGATATTGTAATGTACAGTTAGAAGGACTTTAGATTCACGTTGCGCTTTGCGGTTCTACTGGACGAGTAGGAAATTTTTGGACGGATGAAGAATGACACATGCTGGCCCGAGCGTGCCTCCTGGTATGCCCTACACTCTTATCGACTCTTTAATGGGATATATCCGCTTTATAGTATACATTTTCATCGTTATCCATCCATATCCTTATAATCATGAAAGGCAAACTTTAGGGGCCGACTCTACCTAGTAGGGCCAGTAAGGCTAGCAAAAGTTGAATTATACTGTGAAAATTCTTATCAATAGTATGGACTTTTGAATCGTGTCAATTAAGACTGTATATACTCCCCTTACATAGTCTTACCTGCTCTCGGATACCTGTACACTTAGGTTTGATGGCTATCATAACATACCCGGTTCTTACATATTGCAGAGGTAATCGCTCAGATCAACACTGATATGCCAATTTCGGGTTCATGCACGTGACTTTTAGTATACAATCGAGCAGCACTGACCACCAGCTAGCCCCCTGGCTACCCTTCCAAAGTGCCAGCTACTAGGTTAAGTAACATATCTTGCTTCTAGTCGTCGCCCGACGCCATTATTCCATCCACCTACCCATCTCTACCAACGCTGCGCCCGAGCGACCCGAAACGATGGATCTCAGCAGCTTAAAGGACCAAGTGTCCAACCTGACTTTGTACGACATCAAAGCAGGTGTTCGCAAGGTCCAAAATGGTAAGCGAGGCTCATAACTGTGGCTGTCGCACCCTCTCCCTTTCATGTCCGCATGGTGACTGATGCGCTTGGACTTCCAGCCGTTATGAACTATACAGAGATGGAGGCAAAGGTTGGTTTTGCTATCTATCTTTCGAATCTTGCATGACTCCGTACGTTCACTTGTTAATTCCCCTGCAGGTCCGTGAGGCGACAAACAACGAACCTTGGGGAGCATCCTCGACGCTAATGCAAGAAATCGCCAATGGCACGTTCAATTAGTAGGTCCAGTCTTTCTCTCCGCATCACTTAGAGCGCGATTCTCATATATCCCAGCCAAACCCTCAATGAGATCATGCCCATGATCTACCGCCGATTTACGGAGAAGACTGCCGAGGAATGGCGGCAAATTTACAAGTCTCTTCAGCTGCTAGAATTTCTCATCAAGCACGGATCCGAACGAGTCATAGACGATGCTAGAGGCCACATAACACTCCTCAAGATGCTCCGGCAGTTCCATTACATCGATCAAAACGGCAAAGACCAGGGCATCAATGTTCGAAACCGCGCAAAGGAATTGGCAGGCCTGCTTGGCGATGTCGAGCGCATTAGGGCTGAGAGGAAGAAGGCAAGAACCAATAAGGCCAAGTACACGGGTGTAGAGGGAGGCACAATGGGTGGCTTTTCCGGCAGCAGTGGTCGATACGGCGGTTTCGGCAGCGAATCTGCGGGCCACGGAGGCTCCTCGGCAGGCTATGGGGGTTACTCTGGAGGTGTTTATGGTGACGGAGGCGGCTTTGGAGGACAGACAGACGAGTGGAGGGATTCCGGTAACCGTGGAGACAAGTTTGAGGAGTACGACGAGTTCGACGACGGTGCAGGCGCGTCAAGCTCAGCTCGTCCAAAACCGGCCGAACGCGCCGAGCGAGTAGGAGTAAAAAAGACAACACCCACCCAACCGCCTAAGAAGAAAGAGCCTGAGGTTGACCTATTTTCTTTTGAGGATCCCGAGCCGGCACCTACAGCTTCGTCGGCGGGAGCAACAGCTGCCACTTCTAGCTTGGCAGACCTCTCCAGCCCAGCCGGGGATGACGACGACTTCGACGACTTTCAGTCCGCTACCCCTGCTGCACCAACATCCACATCGTCCAACAATTTTAGCATTCAGCCACCAATGATCACATCGATGGCCCAAACAACAGCCCAATTTGCTGCTCCAACGCCCGTATCTGCACCCCAACAGGCCAGTCTCTCAGGGATAATGTCGACAAGATCGCCTCCTGCGAGCACCACTGCTACGCCTGTCGCTAATTACTCATCGTTCAACCCACCTGTGTCTGCTAGTATGACCGGTCCTCCGAAACCAGCTGGATACCAAGCGGCAGCCCCAAACTATTTTCAGTCAGTACAGGTTCCTCAGTCGACTGGGCCTTCCGGGTCAATGTCTTCGGCAGGTACGGCTCCATCAGGCATGTCAGCACACAATAAACCCGCTGCCCCCGCGGTAGCTAAACCCGGCTCCGGCGCTGATCCGTTTGCCAACCTCTGGGGACAGGCCGGTTCTGGCCTCAAGAAGACTAGTACACCCGTGGCGGGGCCTAAACTCGGTCAGCTCGCCAAGGAGAAGACCAGTGCATCTCTCTGGGGGGCTCCAGCTGCAGGCACCCCGAAGCCTTCTGGAACCACAAACACTGGTAGTAGTGGACTGGATGACCTGCTGGGTTAACAACTAACGATTATTACGATAGTATAAACTCAGCCGTATGGGACCAGGCGTCTGGGGGCGACGCCTTAGGATACCCATTCCTAACATCTCTAAGGGATGTGCTATCATGTTTCGACAAAGGCTGTGAAAAGCTGGTTCTGCAAGCGGCTGCATGATGATTTTTGCTTACATGTCCTTAGATCGGCGTCATGGCCCGCAAAACGTGTATATTGTCATGACAAATTATTCATTGTTATTAGCCGATTTGGTCTATAATAGACAGAACTTGCTGTTTACCCATGATATGTGCCTAAGTTCGTTAGGCGAGTCCAAGCTGATATTATTGTTTGTCAGATTAAGTTGGTGTTCATAGGAACCTAGTCCAGACTTCTGATTGAAGCAATCTTCGCCTCAAGAAAACACCCTGTATCGGACTGAACTGATGGCCTAGCGAAAAAGATGTTCCTGTTTGTCTCATCCAGCCTTAGTTTTATTTATGCTGAAGTCTAGAAGCTGTACCTGAGCCCCACCACAGCTCGATTGGCTAACATGGAGTGTCACCACTTGAGCATTGACACAAGGCCTGTATCGCAGGTCGCCGGACTGGCTCAGCCTCATCCCTTCATATCGTCATCTGCAATGCAAAACAGGTTGGTGGTGAGCTATCGTACTCGGATGCGCACTGCAAGACACGAGAACTGAGCTAACCTAAGCTACTCTTACTAGTAGTCGTCCCTTGAAACATGCGAGGGAGGTCGGTCGGGCGCCTAGACGATGGTCTTGGCTACTATAAACGCGGCCCGCGCTTAGAGGATCCCTGTCGGCCCACCAACTTCATCTCGCCTCAGCTGCGGTCCCAGCCAACCAAAATGCGCCGACGATGAAGCTACACCGTAGGTGCTGCAATGCGTCTTAGCAAGCCCCAGCTCTCCCGTTCCGTCCATTGAATGCGGGTACCTACAGCTAGAACACTGTAAACCAGCCCGTATTAAGCGACCATGAGGGTCTTTCGGGGAAGGTTCCCGATACACTGTGTCCGGGTCGTGATCCACAGCTGCAAGCGCAATGCCGATCACTGGGCGTTCATTGGACGTGCCAGCGCGTTGTGATGCCGCCGAGTGCTTCAACTGCCGGGCGGTTGGTTGAAAATAGCAGCTTCAGGTAAACTATGCGCGTCGATGGCTTTGGACTGTGTGAAAAGATGCGTGCCATGGTAGCAGTATCAGCAAAGGGCTGGCAATACTTAAGAATGAGAGTTCCTGACCTGCCAGAGCCTCCTTCTTTCTTCACCTTCATACTACCATCAATACAACCTCACACAACTTTTTTCTTTAAGTCTTTTTTCTTTTTTTCCTTCTCTATTTCCTTATTTCCTAGTCTCTGCGGGTCTCTTATCTCTCTTTCCTAAGGGTTCTCTCATTGGAAAACGGAAAACGGTCTTTAGGTTCATCGTCAACTTTCACTTACACGGCAAAACGTCTTTCTCACTCTCACGGGTTTTCCTTTCTTAACAACGTCAGGAGATAGCAGCAGTAGATCTGCTTTCTTTTCAACTCTCACTTCAATCACAAATCATACTTTCGATTATTCATCTTGGTTAGGTGTTGGGTACTCGGTTCCGGTACCTCCCAATCATTCACAATTTCCTCCCCAACTCCCCCAGCGTCTATCCCGTTCCCGCGGCCGCGCCTCCCGACGCGTACCGTTCTCGGCACCACTCGTCCGAAACTTTCGCTCATCACCGATTTCGAGGCCGGGATTCCTTTGAAAATGCGCTTCCAATCGCCCCAGCTCGGTGCCTTGGGCGTCACTTTCACTTCCCTTCGCGCTCTCCAGTTCGCCTCGCTTGTAGCCGTTGTCGGCTTGACTGCCAACTTCATCAACGAATTTGCTTCTTCGCAGCGGGACGTGCCGGATGTCCTAGTTGGCACTGTCACAGTGGTATGTATTTTCCCACATCTTGTTCTCCACACTCACCGTGACTTACACCTTTATAGACCAGCATCTCAACGCTCTATGTGGCTATCTCTTACATTCTTTACTACGATGGCATGCTCCCTCTTTTGATTGCCGCCGGTCTCGACTTCAGCCTCCTTATCGCGCTAATCGTCGTCGCCGTCACCATCGGCAAGCCGCTCTCTATGCTACAGTGCCAGCTTCTCCCGGAGTCCACCTCGACGAGTGAAACATTCGTTACCTACATCACAGGCCGCAGCTACGAATCTGCCGCGGCCAAATACAACAGTTACCTGGCCCTCACCACGACGGATCAGCCTCACTGCTACGAGATCAAAGCAGTCTGGGGCCTAGGCATCGCGCTGACCGTTCTGTTCGCCTTCTCCGCCCTCGTCTGCGTCGGTCTCTGGCACCGCATCCGCCGCGCCAACGGACCCGCACCTGCTGCTCCCAAAGACGTCGAGAGCTGCTAGGGGTACGCGGGCGTCCGTGGTGGCTTCGGGGCGGCTCCTCCGGTCCAGCAGATCTCAGGGCCAACGGCACTCGGCACTCGGCTCCTGAGTCCTGGATTCGGCTCGCGATTCCCGCCTCCGCTCTCGCTGCCCGAAGCGTCTTATCGTCGGCCCGTCGTCGTTCGCGGCGTGCAAGACGACCGACAACAAGACGATGTCCACCACGTGCTACCGCCCACCTCCTCCATCATGTCTAATGCTAATGATACCGGTCGTTCTCTCACTGTTCCCATCCCCCCTCCTCGTCCTGCACATATTGCGGTAGCGCCACCACCACCATCTCCGCCGCCGGCTCCAAACCCGCATGTCGCTTCTTCCCACTCGCCGGCCGAGGACTACATCCCCATCCTGCACCAGCCTTTCCTCAAATACGGCAAAACACCAGCCAAGACCCCGACGCTCGTGATCGTTCCCCCGCCCTCGCCGAGCGAAGGCGACTTCACTCCTGTGACGCCGAGCCCCTCGCCGAGATCAAGGGGCTTCAAGCGCATCCGCGTGTCGCAACTCCCGCGCGACGCGCTGGGCATCGCGACGGCGGGGTTCACGAGGAAGAAGAGCCAGCGCGCCGTCGACGAATACGACGACACGGCGCCTCTGAGCCCGCCGTACGATGATGCTGCGCACGCGCAGGTGGGCGTCAAGGCGAAGCCGAAGAGGAAGACGCTCTTTGGGCTGATCGAGGGATGGTGGGATCTGGGGTTGTTGGAAAGGGGTAGGAGTTTGAGGAGGAAATGATGATGAATTTGAAGTAATGAAGTTGGGGATTTAATGTGGTAATAATGTTGTTGTCTGTTTATTTGCTCGGTCTGGCTGGTTTGATTTATTGTTGGATTTTGGGATCTTGTGTTGGCTTTTGGACTAGATTGGACACTCATACTGCTTGGATGGATAGTAATAACAAAAGTTTCGAATACGGTATCTACGGTTTCTTTGAGAACGGGTTTGAGACTACTATAGAACCTGTGTTACTCGTACTCATCTGGTGCATTTTATTATAGGTGTCGATAATTCTTGAAGCTTCTATTGAAGTCACCTACTCATCTAGGTTTCCCAAGGCTCTAATAAGGACCATAGGAGAATTTCACTTCAACTCAGCCTTAGTCACCTATGGCGTGGGCTCTAAAATTCAAGGTGGTAAGAATATTGACAAAGGGGTTATCAACCACACATTTAGCTGCGCTCGTTACAATGTTGGTAGTGCCTCTTGCATGACACCTCCAGCGCCTCCCCCTTACGTGGACATCCATAAGCCCAGTCACAATCCTAGTCATAGAAAGTATCATTTACAGCGTGTGTAAGCGGTTTTATTGGGATTTGGACACCTAAAATCGCGAGACTGCCTTGTGTTCGGGTCAAGTGACTGAAGCTTGGCCATACACTCGACACTCATAGCCAAAGTTTGGGCTAGCCTGTTCTTCCTGCGCCCGTGATTCAAATTTACATATCCTGATGTGTACAGTATCTTGATAAAAGTCAGCCTAAGCATGCGCTACTAAATTGTTTAAGGGTCCTTAGCCTCATATTATGTTGGCTGCGTAGGTAGGCTTCGTCACAGACCTAAAACGCTGTGCCGCGACAATCCTGACAAAAGTAGAGCATTATTAGACCATGCAACTGATTGCTTAACCTGTGACAGAGTTTACGTGCGAAATTGGCGTCGTACAGCAATTGATTCTCCTCCGTCTTTGGACCCAGAGTGCGAGGTCTCACATAGAGTTGTCGGTTTATTAACTTCTTGAGCCAAGGCCATACTCTTTTAAGAGGTCTCATTTATTTATTTAATTGGATTGGGATATTATGCGTGGTCTCGCAAGTTGAAACCCCCGTAAGTTTGGACGTTGATCTGCTCCAGGATAATTTCGGATTACGTCATTGCCAACTTAGCAGAGGGGAACCTTGCTTTAATTGAACCGAACATGATTACCCAACTACTGTATGAACGTGCCACCAAACTTGCTTCTTTCGCTCCTCATCCAGATTCATATCCGTACGTGATCTCATTTACGAGGCTGCTGGTAAGGCAACAACTCATCCTACGTAGTAGATGTGGAAAGAGAAGAGACTTGTCTGTAGAAACTTACCTACGTTGGCAGATCCACTTCACCCCTGCTTCATAGGCAAGCCAAGGCCTTTTACATAATACGAAGGAGGGGTATAGGCACAGGTGTGCCTCGAGTTTCAAACTGTTATTTTCGCGGTGTTGCACATTCATTTCTTTTACGAACCGGAGCTTTGCTACGCCTGGTTAGGCTGTTAAAACGCCATTACGGACTCAAGTAGGCCTGGGAGTTGTATTAAAAGCCACAAACACGTACTACAGCGAATTAGCTATATCGTGATAGGCAATAAACCCTGGCAGATGATATATCATGACGTTGCTTTTCACAAGCACATGTCAAGTACATGGCACCGGATATTAGTAGTGATCATTTGAATTGATTTGGTACACTGCTGCAATACAACGGTGTTATGTGAACGGTTCCGAGATCTCCAGTGGTAGGCCACCAAGTTTCCCGAGGATTCGCGAGACTCGCACGTACACGTGTACCTGTTCGGGAGCATTTCCCTGATTTATATATTCCACGTGTTTTATAAGCATTATTTTGTTGTCGACTCATTGTCCCCTACCAGGTAATGAATGGACTGCGGCGAACAAAGCGCCAAAAGCCACAGTCACCTCGTATGTAGCAATACGAAGGTTCTGGATACTTAGGACAGGCTAGGACATCTAAAGTGGCGTAAAAAAGGATTTCAGGGGTATGTCGTCTTACCCGTCAGCGCGGAGCCCCGAAACGAAACAAATGATGATGGCCCGTCCTTCATCTCACCCGGGATGGCGGGCGCTTAACTTGACTGGCCTAACCTCTGACACGCCAATGCAGGCTGGCGTAGATCCGCCCGCGGGGTTGGATGATCGCGCACATGGGTCCATTGCAATGAAACGGTCTGGCTCTGTCCAGGCCAGGTACAGACGACGCTAGGCCAGCTGAGTATCCAGTACCTGCACTCGCCTTGCGCTAGTGCCCACGCTACCTGACTAATATCGCCTAGAACAAACGACCGACTTACACGAGCGAAGCCAACGGCCCCCTAGCCACCTTTGTGTAAGTCGGGTCGTCAAAATGTAGGGCGGTAAAGCACATCCTTATATCCTCGTTGTCGTCTCTTTTGTTTGATTCTATCCCCCTTGACGTGGAGAGTTGAGATTCACTGTGCAACAACGTGTTGTGTGCCTTTCCGTTATTTTCCTTCTTTTCTCATCGCCCGACCCGGCTCGAGGCACTTATACGCACTCCTTTTCAGCGACAAATTTATTTGATCGTCCAGTCTCTCTTTTTTCTTCAGCACGAGTACAGGATACTACGCTGCTTCTTTTCCCGACCGAAAAGTCCATCTTTTGTCGACCCGACCAAACCAAACCAAACCAACGTCTTTTGGAACAAAATGAGATCTCAACTTTTAACTCTCGTGGCTCTAAGCCCACTAGCCGCCTATGCTTTACCAAAACATCCTCACGCGCACCGCAAGTGCGGCGGCAAGCCCAAGTCGACTTCGACTATAACCACAGGCTTTCCGCTTTCTGAAATTTCCACCTTTCCTGTGGTCCCAATCGAGAGTCTGCCCACCTCGACCTATTCAACCGATTCCATCATAGAAACTCCGACATCAACCATAACTACGCCCCTCGCACTGAGCCAGCTTACAACGTTCAGCGCGATCCCCCTCGAAAGTCTCACTACCACGCCTGAGTCGGCCATAACCTCGGGCTACCCGGTCAGCGAGATCCCAACTTCCACCGAGGTTCCAGCCCAAAGTCTTCCCACTTCGACTTTCACAACGCTCACGATCACAACGAGCAAAGAAACTCCAAAGCCTGTTTCGTCAGCCAGCGCAGCTACCCAGGTGGTCGGTGGAACGTACGCCAAGGCCACGCAGGTCGCATACAAAGTCGCAGCCACGAAGCAATGCGGAAATGACGATCGGCTAATCCTTCCTGGGATGCCCTGGACCGTCGCCAACTCGATGTACAACGCAAACCAGATGGTTGGCACGCAGTGCACCAATTTCGACAGCGTCCTCCAGGCTGCGGACGGGACCAAGGAAGTCAAGTGGACGAGCATCACTAACGTCGAGCTCGTCGACGACACCAAGGACGTCTGCAAGGGATATACCAACGTCGGCATTGGCGTCAACCTTAACAACAGACTGAAGGATATCAAGTCCATCCCTGCCTACTACAAGTGGGATCGCACCAACACCACTGAGTTTAGGGGTAAGATCTACACCTCATGCGTCATTGTGTTCATATGCTAACAGAATCCCCCCTTTAAACAGGAAGCAACTTGTTCGACTTCATCACAGCCCCTACCCAGGGTGACGCAACGTCGACTGCGACCTCAGAATTCATGCTCTGGATCAGGAACTGGGGCAACCAGGTCCCCATCGGCTACTCTCGTGGCCCCGTCGCCACGTTCAACCTCTTCGGCGCCAGCTGGAAGCTATACGAGGGCAAGAACCCCGCTAGCGGCGTGACGGTTCGCAGCATGCTTGTCGACGAGAACTACGATGGCGTTTTCCAAGGCGATCTGAAGGAGTGGCTCGACGCCATGGTCCAGAAGGGCTATATCTCCGACAACGACTACGTGACAGTAGGCAATGCCGGCACCGAGATCTTCTACGGACATGCCACCATGGATGCCACAGTTGCCTTGGATATCAAGGTATAGTGATACCGAAAAAAAAAAAAAGAAAATAAGAAATATACAGCACCGTTGGAATGTGGAACGTTCTATTGTATAAAAATTCTTCGATTCTAACTCCCCCTTTTTGATAGCAATGAAAATTTACTTGGAAGTTTGCATATGCTATTGTTTTATGACGGTGAAACTTGTTACGGCTCAATGGGTCCATTTGAACATCTGCATACATGATTATCCCTTACACATTACTTCAAGGTTGTCTAGGCAAACTCCCATCGTGCATTAGACTACTCTGGCACCCGATATTCTCCACCCCCAATTACCACGGTCGTCTGCCGACCCCGAGCCTCCTTATTTTCATGCTTGCGATTCGCTTCTGTGGAGTCCTCGTCGTATGGGACACTAGGATTATTGATATCTAAGTCGCAGCACACTTTCTGCTTGATGCAATTGCCACATTTATAGGTATTATAGGTGGCTGGATTGCGAGGCACAACCTAAATTTTACCTCTTATCATACACGGAGTACAAGGCCTTTGCGCAATTACCCCTATGAAACCATTACAGTTGATTTCGACTCCTTTCTGTTTCTCCTTAGCAGTTCTTAGAGCATGCTTTGATCCGCAGTCCAGAGGGGCAGTAGATCCCTTACCACGTTTCAACAGCACTGATTAATCCCCGTTACTCGGGACGCTATAATATCAGATGATAAGCATATTGAAGGAATAGCCCGAAAACCCGCCATGTCTTTGTATCTTATTCCAACGCTGTGGCCGGTCCCTCTGCAGACTGCGCAACATTAGAATAATATGAGGTTCCCGCCTCCAATGGCCCACGACACTCTCTCGTGATCAACTATATCTATTCTTAATCTAATAAGTCCTGCTGAGCTCTTGCTGCCTGCGGCTTCTGGCATATCGGTTTGGTTATTACTTCGCCATTACAGATGGTTAACAATAGACTAATCGAAGTTAAGTGAGTTACTCACTCTATCGCTTCTCTGCGAATGTGATTATCACGTACACTACGTAGACCTAAATATACATGATGATTATGACCAGAGTACCGGGATGCTTAGCCATCATGCTAACCCTTCCCGATGTGTGCCGTTCATTTCTCGCTCCCTACCTGAATACACTCTTATGCCATGACGCATGTACAAGTCACGGTAATCACTTAGCGGGAAATTCCCTTCGACCAGTTTTGTTCAACATGATCCCCCTATCTGCTCATATCCTCCTAATCTGGGCACGATAAAGTTGTCAATCCGAAAGTGAAAAGGCCGAATCAAACAGCTGAGCAGTAACTAACCATTAAAGGAACACGAAATGTCCCATCCTTTATCTCAGCTAGTTATTATCATTTCTACTCTCATCCACTCACGTCTATACAGTGGTAGATGTGCTTCGATAGACGTCATTGCCAGCATGCTGGCGCGCCTCATGAGTGAGGAGTGACGAAGTCGGCAGCGTCTGCTGCTGATAATTCCAGCTATCGATCTCACCAACCCCCCAAAACTAAATTTTCGAGATCTAGGGACTAATGGACCAACACACCTTCGTCTACCGACCCCGTTTCTACCCCTCTGCTATGTTGATGCGTATATAACGATATATTCAATCTAGGGCAAGAGCCCAGGCAAAGATTGTAGCAGCACACCGCCAACAAGGGACGGGTACAAGCCACGAACAATACGTCATAAATCAAATACTACCTATCTATGACAGGTCTCACTTGAGATAACGTCTCTGCTTCGGCCGCATTTACTGCGTTGCCCAGGCATTGCCCCGAGGCAGCAGAGTCCGACTTCAATGCCCACTACATACCTATTTACATGCCAATCACATTTCCAGTAAACCACCATCACCACCTTCCGCTGATAGCCCACTTGGACTAGTTGTGTAAACGAACGACTTATCCTCCTATCCTCCGCTAAGAGATATAAGTGTAGTGTAATGAGTGAAAGTGGAAACGGCAAACGCTAGGGAAGAAAAAAAGACGAAAAAGAGAAACAAAGAAAGAAAAAGAAAGAAAAGAAACGCTGGACGCTGGAATGAAAACGAGAGACTGAAGTTGAAATCAAAATCAGGTGAAAACAGAATAAACGAACGTATAAACAACGCTGGTGGCGAGACTAAATGGTAGGGGAGGGGGGAGCGGGATGGGAGAACAGCTCCCGGAGGACGGAAAGAGCTGGGAAAGGGGGAGCGGGAGGAAGGCAGGGGAAGGGACCGGAAAGAAGACAGCGGAAGTGAAGAAAGGGGGGAAGGCGGACAGGGAGACAGTGGGCTATTTGTATTTGCGTTTTCCTTCGCAACGAGAGGTGAAGGGGGAAAGAGGCGGAAAGAAGAAATGGGAACGAAAACGGAACGAAGAGAAAGGGGAAACGGGGCGGGAAGACAATGGGGTTCTCGGACGGAGTGATGGCTCGTGGGTTCCTTACGTTTTCCTTCGCCTCGTGGGTTATTTTTATCTGCGTTTTCCTCCGCAGTGAGAGGAGAGTGGGGACGGAGCGGAAAGAAGAAGGGGGGAATGGGAATGGGATCAAGAGGGGGGGAAAGAGGCGGGAAGAAATAAGGGATGCGGACGGAGTGAGGGCTCGTGGGTTCCTTGCGTTTTCCTTCGCGGTTTTTTGTATTTGCGTTTTCCTTCGCAACTAGAGGAGAATGGGGAACGGGGCGGGAACAAGAAAGGGGCATGGGAACGGAATAATAGGAGGGGGGAGAGAGGCGGGAAGAAAGGGGGTGTGCGGACGGTAAATAATGGCTCGTGGGTTTTTACGCGTTTTTCTTCGCGAGAAAAGGGGGGAAGGCGGAAAAAGAAAAAAGAAAAAAGAAGGCAACAAGAAAAATCACAAAAGAAAAGAAACGAAAAACAAGTGAAAAACGAAAAAGAGCAGAAAAGAACAACAACAACGACAACAAAACAAGAAAAAAAAAAAAAGGAAAAGGGGACATACCTAGTATTCCTCCTCTTTCGCCTCCCTTACGGTCGGCAAGAAAACCATCGGTGGAGGCACAATCTTCTCCACGTAAATGAAGGCATGTGCCTTCCTCTCCCTCTTCTTCTCTGGTCGAAAGTGTCAGCAATTAACTGGTCAAGCGCGATATCACAAGAAAGGTAGGTAGGAAGGAAGGGACGACTTACTCCTCTCCATCCTCTTAGCCACCCGGTGGCGACTCTTCCGATCTGCCCACCTCCAGAGCAGAGTCTGTGATGAGAAGTCAGTTAACCACGTAGGCAGATGTTTATGCTGGGTCACTACGCGTGCTGGAAGGGGAAGATGTGTTTGATGAGGGAAAGGTGATATGGGAAAGTGGTTTAGGAAGGAGGAGAGAGAGGAGGAGGAGAGAGAGGAGGAGGAGAGAGGAGGAGGAGAGAGAGGAGGAGGAGAGAGAGATATGGAAACATAGAATCAATCAATGACTTACCTCAACTGGCTCCGCCAGTTCGTGGACTCGCTCCGAGAAGCGCGCCCGCCAGTCCCCGAGCCGCGTCTTGACGCGGTACGACAACGAACGTGGGAGTGGGCGTCCCAGGTCTCGATATCCTACCCCGTAGGTGTAGGTGATGAATTCCTAAATATCAGCGCCTTCTTCCATCGTGGACAAAAGAAAAGAGAGCAAGAAAGAAGAATGGGGGAAAATGTGAGATGCACTTACCTGTACTTACCTGTAGTATGTGTGACTGACCGATCGTTGCTGTTCTGTAGTTGTAGAGGGAAAGAAGAGAAAGGAAGAAGGATGGGGGGGAGGATAAATATTTATACCCAGGAGGAAGAGAGCACGGGCCTCTGCAGATTAAAGTTGATGACGCGGTTGTTCACTTGGGTTGTGAACAATATAAGCTGGTGATTCGAATTGTTTTCATATGACTCACGTTCGGGTGAGTGAGGTTGTCTGTTCAGGTTCCTAGGGTCGGGTTGATGGAATTACATGGAAAGCTGGCCGATAGAATAGGCTCTGAAGAAACATCGGGCGAGTGAGGTTGCCTGCTAAGATCCACAGGTTTGTGTTCATCAAATTGTACGGAAAGCTAAATGTAGCAGAGAGAATAGACTTTGAAGAAACTCCGGGCCAATTCGAAGAGAAACAGCGGCATGTACCGGGCTGTGATGTGGAAAGCTTCTTGATGTACATGGTGATATACCTCTCAAAGGTGTCAACTACAGGCAGGTTCTTATGTGATTGTAACAAGGCAGTAGGTTCTTTCGGAAGGTAGGTTATGCAAATATACTGTGTTCAGCTGTCTAGGTAGTTACTTAAGATCTATAGCACCTCAATGGGACTATCGCTTCCTCGACACGAAGGTTTCCCATGAATGGCCCCTCTCGTCGTAACCAGCCCTTGGACCAACATGCATCTCCTTCCAGCAGCGGGCACAATACACGTTATCGCCATCTTCACAACCGAGACAACGAACAGCGCCGTCCTCGAGACACACAACGCACCAATTCTTCTGATCCTCGTCGGTGAGTCCCGTACGCTTGGCAAGACCTGGTACCGGGCGATCGGCAGGTGCGAATGAAGGTGCCTGAGGCAAACCGAGAGAATCAACATCATCCGTAGGTGCTGATGGAAGCGCTCGTGAGCCTGAGAGTTTTAGAGCAGCCATGCGAGAGGCGATCGACGCAGCAAAGTCAACGTCTGACTCAGTCTGCGTAGATGACGTCGGCAGATCAGGTTGGTCTTGAAGCTCGGATGGGACCGTGGGAAGGTTAAAGGGATCTTCATTAGGTGATGAGGCAATGTCATCCCGAGGAGCTTGTTTTATATGCTTTGGGGAAGTAGGTTTGGGTTGTGGAGGTGGAGAAGGGGTTCTATTAGCCTTCTCCCATTCTACTTCATCCATAGCCTTTGCTAGCGTAGAGTCTACCTCTGCTGCCATGTTACCAGCTTCGGAATTGTCATCACTGCTATCATCCCCATCAGTCTCGGAAGTCATTTGATTGTCTGGCACGGCATCTGCACTGGACGACTTGCCCAGTTCGGTTAGAAGCGCAGTTACCCTCTGGTGCTCTTCTTCCTCTGCGGCAACATCGTCCAGCCATGCCTCATCAGACCTGAGTTCTTCCAATAACTCTTCGAGAGTCTGATCATCCGTGTAAAGGAGAGGATCGACATCATCAGTAGCCTGATTAGGTGCGAGAGCTTGCTGTATGCCTAACTTACTCCCCGTTGGAATCTCAATTTGCGGGGCTGGGCGCGGCTTTGCCGACTTGCCATCACCACGGTCCCGATCTGTGGCAGCGTTTTCACTATTTTCGGAAGTCTGATTGCGGAGACTTTTTAGTCGCGCCGTCAACGCATTTTCTCTTGATGGTGGTTTGGCCCACTCGATTGTGGATATGGGGTTAGGGCTGGCGAGACATTTAGCAAATCTCGTCGGAACTATTCACTCTAAGAAACTTTATAGGGGCTGTAGAACGATTCTGAAAAAATCGAGTTTCTGCACTGCATTATACATTGCACTATCAGTAGTGTAGGGGAAATAGCTATGCGGGAATCCCTGAGGCTATGCGGAAGGAGATATAACATCGAAGAATTAACGAAGCCGGGAGGAGGATTCTAATCTTACTTTGACGAGTGTGTACTTGCTAGGCCAACAGTACTAGGTTTGAGGGCGTTCAGCCGCTCTAGCAAGGACTTGTCTGACGCCGGAGCATCGTCCATGATGATGATGAGCCTTCTAAGTTTGAGGACTGGTTTTGGTCCTGTCAGAAGATCGTAGGTGAGGAAGTAAATGGTAGCAATAGTGTAGAGATGGCTCTGAGTGCAGAAGTGCACATGTCGTGCTCTGGTTTCTAACTATAAGAGCAAGCTGCCTCTATCACGGCTCAGTCGTGTATATGCGAATGCTATCTTGTTTGCATCTTTTCGCAGGCCACAGAGTTTCCCCGGGTTTCTACCCTGTACGAGTTATCGTGAGCATGTAGATGCTCTACTGTCGCAACAGATAGGAGTTGCGCTAAAGACGGAGCTTTATGCCGTCAGCTAGGCCTCATAGATCTAGAGTTCACCATATGTAGACAACTTACCTAAATAGCGTAGAGACAAGGCTGACAGCCGTCGAATTGGTGTGCTTACACTGCACAAACTGTGATGTGATGTGATATGATATCATACAGAATAGACAGGATCAATCACCCCACAATGGGGAGATGTAACAGACTCGAAAAGGGTATAGCGTAAGGTTTATTTTACTTTATTTGCACCGCCTATCTAACCTCTTTAATCCTCGGCTATCTAGCTGAGTATTAAGGTATCCACTGCACCGACCACCTAAATGTTGGAGCACCTCAGCATAGCCAGGGGCGCTATCTCTCAAGACCTTCCCATATTGGGATTCTGACAGCAGTGCAGTCAGAAGAACACCAACGCTATTTGTCACCAGATATCTCTGGCTTTGCTTCACTTGATCACAAATATAAGCAGCTTATGTTCTGATGGGTCTTCCGCTTCCATAGAGCGCACTGCCCTGAGCGAGAACTACAATCCTCCCTTCAGAACATTGACTGAGAAGGAAAGCGCGGGTGGAGGAGTAGCCGGGGGCGGGAATGGCCAACAGTGCCGAAACTCACAGTATACACCGGATCCAACCAATGGCGTTTTACTCTTAGCGGACCTGGGTAGGTCGTGATGTCAACTAAGAGTCCTTCCACCCTCCGGATCCTCCGATGTTGGCGGAGCGTCCAGCGTCGGAGCATATCTTCGTTACCTTATGACAACAGACAATTCATAACGCAGCAACCAAATGGACGTGGCGACTTGAACTGCACGTGGGATTGCCACCGCCTCTCGAATGGGAACATGAGTTGTACCAACAACCAACAATAACACTACTGAACTAGACGCTTTTAATGCGACCACCGTCCATCGGGTCATTCCTGCGATCTTGGCAACCCGACGAAATCATGTTTGCCAATAAGGACCCTCCCTAGGACCCTGGGGCTGTGCAAAACCTATGACATCTTGCGGTCTCTTGGCGTTTGTCTTACTGTAACCGGCAATGTCGCTAGGTCATGAATGTGTAAAAAGTTGAAAGGGAACTAACTGACTGGTCGCTGCGCCTTTGAATGAAAAGACTGCCTGCCTATCGCATCTGTATCGGATAGCCGTTACCAATACGGCGTCACACCTTGCCTCAAGCGTCATAGGCGATTGCCGATTGTATGCCTTACAGGACATTGTCCCCAAGCACTGCCAGCTTTGAGCCGATATACAGTTATACAATAGCCAATACACTAAGAGACATACCTAATATTTGAGCCCTCATCTTCCCCTTCTACAACCCCCCTTGCTGATTAACAAACTTACATAGTATTTCACCTTTCTCTCACTACATAGGTAGTGTAGCGGACAAAGATTGAACCTAATTTCCTTTTATACTACCTATCTACATTATCTTCTCGCACACCAACCTTTCCTATCAAACAGAGATCGCCATTAAACAAACGGCCTCATATTGTAATGAAGCTGTCGAACGCTCTCCTCGGCCTGGCCGCATTATCGCACGGCATCAATGCTGCTGCGGTCCCGGAAGCAGATGCAGTCGCGCTAGATACCCGTAGTCCGAAAACAGAGTTTCAGACGCATCCCGAGCGCTCAACCAGCGAAGAACTATGGAAGCGTAAGGGTGGAGGTGGCGGCGGCGGTCGCGGAGGAGGAGGTAGCAGCAGTGGTGGAGGTCGTGGCGGCTCGAGTGGTAGCAGCGGCAGTGGCAGCAGTGGCTCGAGTGGTTCGAGCGGTGGTGGTCGGTATGTTCAATCCCGTTGCGATATCTCTGCGCCTTGTTCCGTTAGCAGACGATGAAGACACGCGCACTCCGTACTATGGGTAGCCGATTCGCTAACATGCAATTTCCAGTGGCCTCGGCTCATCCACCAACAGCGCAGGCGGCCGGACAACGACAGGCAGCGGGCCAAAGCCCGCGTACGGCGGCGGAAGATACTACGGAGGCGGCGCAACGGTTCCCTACAAAGCCGGATCTCCCGCTGGCAGCATTGCTCCCGCGCTTCTCACCGGCGCTGCGATCGGCGGCATCGGATTCCTCGGCGTCTCTTACCTATACGGCGCGTGGTTGTACCCATACCACAACCACTATTATTACCACAACGCGACGACCAACATGAACGAGACGAAGCCTGTGATGTGCGTGTGCGATCCTTATTCCCCGTGCACATGCGACGACAACGGCAACTCGACCTACTTCAGTAGTGTCGTCGGCGACGGTTCCTATACCAATCTGAACCATACGCTCGTGTCCGTCGCCAAGAACGATACAACGAACAACCAGACCATATATATCAACGGTGCGGTGCCCAATGGAACCACCGCTGCTGGTGGTACCGACGACCCCAACGCCGCCAACAGCATGGTAGCTCTTGCGCAAGCCGCTGGGTGGTGGCCCGCTGCTACGATGGCCTTTGCTCTCGCTTTCATAATATAATCGATATCGCATTCGGGACTTGCTTGTTTAGATGGGAACTCGGGTTGCGCAGTAACAAGCTTTTACGTTAACACTGGCAAAATTATGAGTCCCCTTTATGAACCCACTAGCACGTTACACGGCAGTCAGAATCTTTTGGATGCTCGCTCGACTGGACGTAAATTTGGTGTTGGGGAGTCTCTTTTCTTCAAGATGCGATGTACAAATGGTGCCCTCTGCCTTGTGCGCTATGGGCTGTTATTGGTTTCTTCCGAAAGCAGTTGCTTTCTTATGATGCTGAGGAGAAATCGGGAGAAAAGGCAGTTAGCTTTCTGGGGGGTGATGAAATAGCGATACCACGATTGAAGAACCTTTTTAGATATCAAATAAGAAACATAAAATCGTCTGTTGGTCGATAGCTTAGACTGCTTTTGTTCGGATTCACATTCAGAGTGTCGGTATAAGCTAAGCCTTCAAGAACATGCTTTGTCATATTGAAGAGTAAGTAACATGTGTTCCGTGAAAAGGATTGCGAGATCTATATAGCATGAATCGTAGCATGTTGTCCAAGTTTCCCAAAACTAATTGATGCCAGAAGGTATTTCTTGCAATATATTAGACTAGATGAAAGATAGCGCCCGAAATGTCAAGCACCGTGATGAGATCGTAAGCTCTTCGTGTTACTGGACAGAAGGATCATAGCTACCACATAACCAGCTTCAAGGTTCCTAGCACCACTCTGCTCTTTCTTTCCGTCTCTGCACACACCAATCCCCCAGGATCTTCCATATCCTCTCTTTCTCCTCAGGGCGCAAGCTAGCTGCAAGACCGCTCGTGCTCGTCGCAACGAAGATGCGAGCGCCCTCCCATGGCCCATCATCGACCTTCTTCCTTCTTTCCTCTTCCGCAGCATCCTCTTCACCCCCATCGTTCTCATCACCTCCATCACCACCATCCCCAAGACTCCCAGCACGTTCCTCCAAGATCTTTTCCGCCTCAACCGATTTCTCCCCAACCCCAATCCTTACCCCCGCGGAATCCCTCGCGGGCGGCACGGCCCCCATGCGCTCCGTCTGCCACCCATACTCGAACTCCCCCTTGCCCAAATTCCTACCCCTCCAGACGCGGAATATGCTCTCCCAGATACTCTTGCCCACCACACACACGGCCTCGGGCCGCCAGCGCCGACACTTCTCTTCTAACACCGCAACCCCGGCATCCATCTCGGCCTTGCTGAGTTCCGCGCCGTTGCGGCTGGGTCGCGCGACGATGTTAGTGTTGCCGAGCCCGAAGCGCGCGGGGAGCGTGCCGTCTTCTTCGGGTTTGCATGGCACGGACGTCAGGCCCGAGGAGTAGAGGAGCTTCCAGAAGAGGTTGGACGGGTGCGCGTAGGCGTGGCCTGAGCGCGCTGTCTGCACGCCTGGGTTTAGCCCGATGAATAGGATTAGCAGGTTCGGGGCTATCACGTCCTGTAAGGGGGGCAGGTGGGCGTAGGTTGAGGGCGGGGCATAGGCGGATGAGGTGCGGGTGCGCTTCTTTTTGCGCGGGGAGGGTGATGATGTTGTTGCTGTTGTTGTAGTAGGTGTGTTGATATCCTCATCCTTTGGGCTTCTTTGCTGTTTTGTGGATTTCCGCTTTTGCGTTGCCCTGGGCGTGGGTGATGCTGGTTCTGACGGGGTGGCTGATCCCGAGGCTGGGGTTTGTGACGACGTCTGTAGTCTTGGACTGCGACGTATCCCCGGAGAGGCGTGAGGTGTGCCGCCGTTGAATACGAAGTTCTTTAGCTGGAGCCGGCCGTTGAAGCTTGGAGGTTCTTTGGCTGTAGTGTCATGTTCGTTCGCCTCCTCACTCATGGCTCCTCTATGACGCTCTTACAAGATATACAGTAGAATGTATTATTCAGGTATATATCACTTTATGACCCGTGTCCCCGGCTTCGTTTTCGTAATTACGTTTTTATCTTGAGTATATGGTAATGAGACAGGCAACAAAGGTGACAGAAATGTCCCGATAAATTAATTTGGTGGCGATGTTGGTCGGATTAATTTTCAGCTTCTGCTCAGCTACAATATCCGGGCTGAGCTTTTCGATGGTTCAAGAAGTCGCCTCCTAATCAATCCTTTACCCACTTTTATCTGCGATCTGGGATTAGTCGCTTAACATCCCGACATGCAGGTACAGAGATATATTGGAGCTTGCCATCTGCTGGAGCACATATTCTACAGAAGTGCAAAAATACTATGTAGATCTGTGTTTCCTGTAACGTGGAAATTATCACTCAGAATATCACTTCGCCCGCCTAGTGGCATATAATAACATGCCATGAGTATAGATCATATTGCTTAAAAATCAAGAATAATCCCGTCCATAGGTAGACTGCCTTTTACAGATTAGGTACTTAGTCCAGCAAAGGCAGTGTTTACCTAATACTGTATTTTAATACATAGCTTAATCCCTTAGTCATTCTTTCATATTATATAGATCAATACCAAATTGATTGCTAATGCCAGCCTATGAGGAGGAAAGGCATACGTATAAGAGCAGTTTCGCCAGCTGTTGTTCGTACGGAATTGTCTCAAATATCGAGAAACATAACTGCAGAGAGAGTTATGTACAGAGAGGTGGTTTCCAATTGGAGTCGTGTCCTATGATGGGCCAATCAGCATGCAGACCTGATACATGCTTGAATCGCCATCTCTAAGTGGATGTCCTCGTATAGTTGACACAGCCCCCTCTAAATGTCTGGTTTATTTTTATGAACAGCCATGATGGAAAATTATAGTCGCCGGCCTATATCACTAACTACGGATATTCTGGCGTATAATACGGCCGGGAGGAGTCCACAGAAGCTCGTGTTGAAAGAGCGATCAAGCAAGCCAAATTGATCCTGTCCGGGAATCGAGACAGGGATGTTCCGCGAGCTTTCCAACGACAACCTTGGAACTGGCACATGTTTCTGTGGAACGGGCCGCAGATCTCGGTCGAGAGTCTGTTTTGTGTTGCTGTGTGCTGGCTGTGGATAAAATGCCTTCTGGAATGCTTTATATGCAAAATGTAACCCTCGATGCAAGCTGTTACAACCGACGAGAGCTGTTGTTTCTGACCGCGAAAATTAATTGCGACATCTGATGTCAGACAGCAATGCTAGCCTGTCGGGCTCCCTCGCCAATAGCAGGCTGGTGCAATCCCTCCGTATAGATGGGGCAGTAATGGGGTGGCCGACACGGGGGTAGACGGGCGTGAGCGGTGAGACGTCACCGGCTTTTAGGGTAAAACAGGCAATTGAATTTACATAGTAGTAGTACTGTAGTGTAGTAGTGGAGGCGGCGGGCCACTGTAGGACCTCTGCAGGGGCTACCTACTGCAGTAGAGGGCCTTCAAGATCAACAAATAGCGGGGGCCAGCTGCGCGTTGCTTCCCTGCACCTGCAGCTGAAGCTATCATGGCGCCAGGCTAGACCTCTTCTTTTAGGTAGCCCCTCCACCCCGCCGACCAAGCCAGCCCAACCCACTTCTGCTTGTTCTTAGTACAACTACTATATCTGACGAGTTCCAGCTCTCTCAGAGCCATCTAGCTTCTCCTTATTTCCTCGTGCTTTGTCTATATATAAATAGTCATCTCCCAACATAGCACGGTGTCTTGTCTTACTTCCTCAAGACTTTATTCCTTGTACTTGAACCTCGTTGGATCTCAATTGCCTTGGGACTAATAGCAATTGTTGCCCTCGAACTCTCGCTTGATATTCACAGTCCCTCACAACTTATAGCGATGGCTCCCCGTGAGGAATTCACGGCGGCCAACGTTGCTGCTCTCAAAACGAGGTTCGAATCGGCCGGACAAGGCCACGTTTTCACCTTCTACGACTCCCTCGGCGACTCTGAGAAAAAGGCTCTCTTCAGCCAACTCCAGAAGATCGACCCTGCGAGAATAAACAAGCTGTGGGAGTACGCGCAAAACCCTCCAAAAGAGCCCGAGAACACCGTAGTCGAACCCCTTCCCGAGTCGGCGACGGCCAGCATCCTAGACTCCAAGCCTGAGGACCTCGAAAGATGGAATAACCTGGGCTTGGAGCTCATTGGCAAGGGTGAGGTTGCTGTCATCCTCTTGGCTGGTGGCCAGGGAACGCGGCTTGGGAGCAAGGCCCCCAAGGGTGCCTACAACATTGGGCTCTCTTCCAAGAAGTCCCTCTTCCAGATACAAGCCGAACGTATCTTGAAGGTCCAGGAGCTGGCCGCTGCGAAAGCTCAAGACAAGAGCAAGGCTCAGGTCCCCTGGTACGTTATGACGAGCGGCCCAACCCGAGCCATGACCGAGAAATTCTTCAAGAAGGAACGGTTGGCGGAATTATCGGACGCAGACAACGACGCCCGAGCCCAGGGCAAGCCTTACTTTGGACTCGACGAGAATAACGTCAAGATATTCGAACAGGGTGTGCTTCCCTGCTACGACTTCAATGGCAAGATTATGCTTGCCGGTAAGGGTGAGGTGGCCGTGGCTCCGGATGGCAACGGTGGCATTTACAAGGCTCTGCAGGAGGAAGGGGTACTCGACGATATGCGTAAGCGTGGCATCAAGCACGTCCACGCCTATTGCGTCGACAACTGCCTGGCCAAGGTCGCTGACCCCGTCTTCATCGGCTTTTCTGCCGAGAAGGAGGTGAAGATTGCGACGAAAGTCGTGCGTAAGCGCAACGCGACTGAGTCTGTTGGTCTTATCCTATCGAAGAACGGACGGCCAGATGTGGTGGAGTACTCTGAGATCGACAAAGAGACAGCTGAAGCCGTAGACCCGAAGAACCCCGACGTGCTGAAATTCCGTGCCGCCAATATCGTCAACCACTACTACTCGTTCGACTACCTTGATAACATGGGTGACAGCGTGAACGCGCTTCCTCCTCACATTGCCAAGAAGAAGATACCCTACTTCGACGTTGAGAAGGGCGAGGCCGTCACCAATGTTACTAAGCCCAACGGAATCAAGCTTGAGCAATTCGTCTTCGACAACTTCAAGTGGCTCGAACTCTCCGAATTCGCTTGCTTCGAGGTTAAGCGCGAGGACGAATTCTCGCCCCTCAAGAACGCGGACGCACCCGGTGCTGATGATTGTCCCACGACGAGTCGACAGCACATCAAGGCCCAAGGCAAACGATGGGTTGAAGGAGCTGGTGCGACGGTCAAGAATGGCGATGCTGAGGGTCTAGAGGTGTCGCCCCTAACAAGCTATGTGAGTATTATACCTCTCCCACTCCATTCTGCTCCCCTTCTTGGATTCTGTGTCTAACTATTATCTGAAATATAGAGCGGCGAAGGACTCGATAGCTGGAAGGGTAAGGAGATCACGGAGTTGGTAATCTAGCTTCAAAATAGACACGCGATTGTACCTATAGATAGCGACTGTTCATGGCGTATGCGAATGATCTGAATGAAAAGGAAACAAAAGGCTGAGACGGGATACTAGATACAAACTTAATATGAGTGAATACAAAAAATGGATTTCTCTTTTCACGAAGTATACTGTGTTGAGTTTCTGTAGATTATAAACCGGTTGTTAATGAGGATAGCTACTCAAATATTGAGTATTGAATCTTATAGAGATTACGCTAGGTGTCTTAAGGGTATCAACTATATTAATCAATTAACTATCTGATCGACTAGTGAAGTAACCGTACTTCTCCTTTTCGTATCATTCCTCCTACAAACTTGAATAACTGCTTCATTGAGCAAGGCCGGTCAAACTACTGGCTACTACTATTCGCTCTATTCATTTCCGGTGCCAAACTGATTAAAGATGATCCTCGTTCCACAAAATTCGTGCCCACGACGCTTGCTGCTTACATATGGCGAGACTGGTGTCCAGACATTGACATCCTCGTCCCCATCATCCCGTTATACGCCATTTGCGCCTGCGACTGGACCTGCATGGCTGAATGCCGGGGGGCATGACCCGGGAGCGGAAGCCGGCCGGACATTTGTTCGAGAGTCTGCTGTGGGGTATGGTTGTAGCCGAGGCCGACGTTTTGCATGTGGTTATTCTGACGCTCGTGGTCGTTATTGTTCTGCACACTGGCGTTGATGAGCTGTCTCGCGATCTCGGCGTCTGAGTCGTGATCGCCGTCCATATCTTGGTCTTCGTCTTCCTCCTCTTCTTCTTCGTGCTCCTCATTTCCGTGTCCGTCGTCTCCTTGCTCGTCCGCCTGTGCCCCGCCCTCCGCCTGTGCTGCCACGGCCTCACGAGCCCGTCGTCCGCGTCCTTCCACACGCGGTTTCCGCGTTCTCACGCCGTGGTGCACCTGGTGCTCCTCGTCTTCCGCGAGCACTCGACCGAACACGATGTGCATCTGACGATGCGCCACACCGCCCTTGGAGACTTCGAGTAGTATGTTCTTCTCCGCGGTCTGGAAATCCGTCAGCGTTATGAATCTAGGCTTGGGACACTGCGGGATGCGCTGGCGGAGCAGCTCGACGGCGCTCCGCAGCCAGAGTATCGTGGCGTCGGATTTATCTGGTAAGATGGCGTAGCCGGCGCCCAGGGAGGAGTCGAGGCCGTTGTTACCTCTCCCCATGTCATTCTGTGCGCCTGGTGCGTTGGAAGCAGGATTTTGTGCTGAGGGCGCGGGACTGGCGCTGCCGCCATTGCTGTCCCCAGCAAGACTATCCGGACCAGCAGTGCTTGCGTTTGGATTGGGGTTGCCGAAATTAGCAGGGTCCTCAGGAATCGCACGAGTCGGCATTGGGCTTCCGAAGTTGGCGCTGTTTAGTACGCTGTTCATCTCCAATATAGGTAGCACGGGCCGATTTGCAATATGTTCGGAGAGCATCACGAGGATGTCAGGGGTACCGAGGGGTCGCATCCAGAGATCGGTTGACCAGTGCGGCACCCAGAATGCGCCCTGCAGCACGCCATCTCTCTCAAGCGTGAAGCAGTGGAGATCCTGGCGGGCAACCAGCTTATACATGATAGCCTGCACGCCCGTAGCGCCCTCCTTGGCCTTCTTTCGAAATCGCTGTACGGCATTGTCAACATCCTTGATCGTGAGGTAGATGTTCGGATCATTGTCTTTCAACTCCTGCCAAATTGCTTTAATGCTCTTGCGCTCGACAGCTCGAGCTTCGATGAGTGAACGCTGCTCATCCGTTATCTTGCGGTGCGCGATATGGGCGCCGGGCACGGTTGATGGCGGGTGATTATGTTCGGGTACCATGACCTTCAAGAAGCATCCATCAGGCCGGATGTTACAGGCAGCGGTGAAGGGGCAGCCGGTCTTCTTGGTAGAGCTCCGCCTTAGGCCGAGCTGGGCGTTCGACTTGAATGTCCCAGACTTATCGCACCGGATCACATAGCGGCGGTACAGGCCCGTGTCTTTGCTCTTTGCCTGGCCCTTCGAATTCACTGCATAACCTTCACTGGCGGCATGCGACTGTACGGCTCGAATACACTCATCGTATGTTGGGAATACGGCACCATCCGGCGGTGGTGCAAGAGGCATCTTGGAAGCCTTTCTTCAAGGCTTCAAGCTCCAGATTCCCGCTGCCGTAGTGAGATTAATTGAAAATTTTATTACATCCGTCTGAAGATTTACATTTGCCCGTGAGCGCTGAATGTGCGAAGACAGTTCAGCGTCACGCGAGGTTGACCTGTCAGTAGGGGCTGGCTTGAAAGACTGAAAGGTGAGACAAGAATAAAATGATGAGGGCGTCTCTAGGACTGGAGCTCAAAAGAGGACAGGGCTGCCCCACTTAAACCATTGCTCTAGATCACCCCTCCAGGAAGGACGGTGCGGGGCACAGTACTTCCCCCCAGTTTACACTCGGGCACCTCACACAGGCAGGTAACAAATAACTTTGAACCTTTGGAAGTTGTTTACCCTAGAAAAGAGTGAGAGAATCAACTGAGAATAGAAGCTTTGATCAGGAGAAACAAGTCTACCCTTCACAGAAGCCATTATGCCTCTTTTACGAGTTGACATCACTAAAGAAGCTGCAGAAACAGGTATTCTACCTCGTCTGCTCTCGCAGACCGAACCGTCGGAGACTGTACTGCGAACCATTCACCTTTCCTCGTCCCCTTTAAATACCCCCCTATCATCGAACATGCTCGTCAAAATAGGCGGATATATCCTTCGTAGGCCGTCTTTAAGGTATATCAATGAGCAAGTGATAGACTTATAGACAACAATACTATTCTGTCGACTGTACTCCTCCCCTATGGACAGACTTCAGCGCAACAGGGCTTTTCGCATCTGCCACACTGTCAAGACGTTACCTTGAACAGCGTCAAGATATCAAACTATGCAGCCCTCGCGGAAATCGGTCGAAGGTATTACCAATGACCCCGGTCATCCAAATTTCTTGTATTCCTCAATAAATTCTTATGCTAATCATTACTACTAAGCTTGAGGTATCTAACAGTGATTGCGAAGGAGTAGATAACTTGATACGACACAACTCAGGGGGTTGCAATGGTAGTTACTCTGGTCCAGGTTCTGGAAGTAGAGGTCAACATGATGTAAATCAATATGTCATATTCATCATAGTAGGCAATTGGTTATACCTCTTATACAGACCATTTATAGGCACAAACTTCAGGTGCCTGTCTTATAGTCGATGTGTAAGTAATTGATTGCCCTGGAGTCGCCCTGTATCAAACTTGGGCAGATCGAATTGCTTACCTAGCAACACACTAAGCCTAATTCGTATCGAATTCTTCTATCAAAATTCTCTTCAATATGACCTCTCATTCCGATACTCACTTTAGAGAATGAGCGCGATTAATTAATTCTAGCTTTCTTTACCACATAGAAAGGTGCACAGCCCTAGATTCGTCGATCTATCTACCATTGACCACTTGCCTACTTGTCTACTTGATCAGGCTCCCGAAACTTTGTAAGTGAGTGAATAAGCACCTATTTCGTTGATGCTCACCTCGCTCAGTTGAGAGTAAGTCTGTCCAGTGTGTGATATAGGTATTCTATTTGACTTGATAAAATACCCAGGTATTGATAAGTATCTCCGCGGCATTCAATCATGATCTACTCAATGTCATACTTATCAAATATTGTATACCAAAAATATAAAACATGTTGCATTGACGTTACGCTTGAGGGTGTTATACGGCTAAACATCGTGAACTTAGTTGTAGTCAATTCCCCTTTTTGCAGTCTTTCACCCCTGTTTGGATTAGCCTCTGCTCTCCTGCCCCTTCCACTGCGAACTCGGGGAACGCAGGTGTCGAGATAAAAGAAAAAAAAGTTATCGTGAGAATAACTACAGGGTCCCCGCAAAAACACCCCCACGGCGACTGATTGAAAGAAGGCTAGGAGCTGCCGGAAAGCGACCCTAAGCAGCGGCTAACGACGAGCCAAGAGAGCTCTGGCCGCAAAACTATCCCAGCGCCAGGTCATACGGACGAGCAGAGATATGTGAACCCTTGTCTTTTCTCAAATTCGAGCCTCTTACTGTATGGCATGCCAATTTGTTCACGATCGAATATCCTGACACATTGAAAGCCCGCTCACTGTTATTTCTTTCCTTCTCTCCCTTCTTCCTTTCCTCACATTCTTTTTGCTTGTTTGCACCTGCAAACTACTAGATCTATAATACTACGTACGACGTCGCAAATATTCTCCGCACACCAATCAAAGAAACAGGTACACCGCCAAGAGACCTAGGCGATCTATACTCTCCAGAGCTTCGGGTCCCACGCCCACCCACTTCCCCACTTAATGATCTCACGTACACCCACGATAGCGCACTATCAGCCAACATTTTGATAACTCCTGACTCTCTCTTTATACGACTCGTTAAATCTCTGAAGTCCCTTTAGGAGGGTCTCGTCCGCTCCCTTTGACAAGATACACTTCCGAACTCAAATATCAAAGTCCCAATTCCACCGGCCAAACTCAATCGTCAAAGGCCAGTCCAATTTACGTGCTGCAAACATGCTTCGCTGGTAAGGTTCGCGTCTCTCCCCTCATTGTATTCCTATTGTGACCATGACAAAGTGGGTTGGAAGGGTTCTGCTAGCGCAGAGTCCCTAGGACCTCAGCCTCGTCTCAATGCAAAAAAAATAGGACATGATGATAAGAGTTTGGAAAGAAAAAAGATTATGAGCACTTATGCTAAAGCAATTCCAGGTACCAACGCAGCCTTGCGGCTCGGCCGCTGCTGACGCAGAGTCTCACAACGGCCGTGCTCTTTGCCGTGGGTGATATCACGGCGCAACAGGCCGTTGAGAAGAAGGGTCTCGACAAACACGAGTTTGCCCGTACAGGACGCATGTTTGCCTACGGCGGTGGTGAGTAATTCACTTATCCTCTCTATCTCCTGCGCAACGCAGTGATGGGCAGGCTATATCCGGCTCCCTTTACCATCATTGAGGGGCGGGAGAGAATGTGGGAGAGAGAGAGAGAGAAAGCTAATGCACTCCCCAGTTGTCTTCGGCCCCGCGGCGACAACCTGGTTTAAGATCCTCTCAAAGAACGTCGTTCTCCGGAACAAGAACGCCGAAATCCTGGCACGCGTGGCCTGCGACCAGTTGCTGTTCGCACCCGTCTTCATCGGCGTGTTCCTGTCGAGCATGGCGGTGCTGGAGGGCGGCTCGCCCAAGGAGAAGCTCGAGAAGAGCTACTGGCCCGCTCTTCAGACTAACTGGATGGTCTGGCCTTTCGTGCAGATGGTCAACTTCAAGTTTGTGCCGCTGCACCATCGCGTCCTGGCGGTCAATGTAGCTTCCATTGGTTGGAATTCCTACCTGAGTTTGGTCAACTCGAAGTAAATGGGTGGCGCTAGGATTTACCATGATGGGCTTTCCGATGTGTATTCTGCTGAAGCTCGGTAATGGCGTGGGAGTGCCCGTAATTTGGGGAGGAATAGTTGGCGAAAGAAGGCAATTGTGCGCTAGTGAATACATTGGTTGGCATGATTCTTTCAGCCTTCATGGGCTCTTCCGGGATTGATAGATATAGATTGGGGTCCGGGGTGCATCATCTGGCGTTTCGCAAACGAGCCTGGTCTGTTGTGTTCGCCTCGTGTCATTATAGACTCACCTAATATTGAACTGCATGATTTTTTCACTCGAATGGTAATGAGTCTGACACAAGTGCCTTGTGTTTAAATGTGTTGTGAATGAAAGGTACATATATATGTGTGTGTATTGGTATGAGTGTATGTCCCGGTATATTGAACCGGTTCCGGCCTAACAAGTTATTCTGCCGAGGAATGGCGTCCAAAAATATCGGCTTAGGCGTTCGTCCAAGTATTTTCCAAAAATTATTTGATCATAGAATATTAGCATTATCGTCGTGAAATAGTCGTATCATTTCAATCGTTATTTTGTCCCCATTCATTCTCAATTCCCGGGCCTTTTTGGGGTTCGTGGCGCGTAGTATGCGTCACGAGTGAAAATTGTGACTGTTAAGTATCTCATGTCATCATGAGAAGAGAAACTCTTTGAGGACCGGGGAGCCAGAGAACTCAGGGTTCAGCATTATACAACTATGATTCAAACGTTAGGAATTAGTGTTTCCACCTTTGAAGTGTCCATTGTCGACACCTTCGAGAAACTTACGTTAAAAAGTATTGAAGGCCAGCCCTTCTTTTCTCCAAGAATTTAGGCCTAAACTTTGAAATTAGACTTTTAGGTGGTAATTCGGGTACGGCTGCCTCAAAGCCAGGGAATGTCCGCATAAGCCGCCACCTAAGATCGTCAAACTCAGAATATCGTTTTCGAATGTTCATATAGCTCCCCTATACGTTACCCGAGATGTCAGCGTCGGCCATGTTTGATTGACCATAACCAATTGAATAGAGCAGCCACTTACACTCAGTGTCTCAACCCGTATGTTCCATACAACGAAGGCACCAATGTTGGTCGCGCTGCCGTTCACAATGACATAATCGGTCACCTCGACACTTTTCGCCCAGCACCCAGCTCCCCGATCATCGAAGCTGCTGTTCTCGTTGTCTTGCAATGTTATGCCCAGCCCGGCGGCAATTAACGAATCGGCCGAGGCACTTGAGACGGTGCGCCCATGGCCTGGCGGATGGTCCTGGCTACTGCGAGCCGGCCAATACGGAGGGGATGCGACGGGCGAGGCTACAGGTGATTGGGAATGACTGTTCGCACTCGTGCCAGCATTTGCGCTCGCAGTTTCATCCATACTGGTATGCAGTTGCAAGGCTGGCTCATCGCCACCTTGCGACGAGCCTGGCAAAGTGCTCTCGCCAGCTGCTAGGTCTGCATTCGATCTTGTGTTGGCTGGCTCTCGTGCGAAGCTCGTGGGCGGTGGTAACGACAACGAAGGAGATTCAGGATCGGTGTCAGTCTCGGTCGCTGGCGGCGAAGGTGGCGGCTGTGGCTGTGGCATTGGAGACTCTTTGCTTGGGGCGCCGCTGCCGTCTACCCGGTCGCCTTTATGAGTTTCCAAGCCTTGGTGGTCTGTCGCTGGAGCCATTCATGTGCCTATGCGAAGAACGGGACGAGTGTTCCGAGGATGCCAGGTTGGCAGTCTTTGCGTCACGGTTACAGGGTCAAAGCGTTGGGTGCCGGCATAGGCAGATGAGGTCGGATAGGCTGCTCAAATGGGATTGGCTCAATTAGAAGCGACCGATTTGAACGAGGAGGAATTAGGTATCCTTGTGAGTTGAATTGAGTTACGTTCATGACATGCAGTTTTGAAATTTCATTGTTCGAAATAGATACAAAGAAAGGATATATAGAACGGCGAGAGCTAACTTGAAACTAGAGCTGCTTTGAGTTTGCGTGTGCATCATTAACTAATGCTGCTGGCGGGACGCTTAGGTACCTGGGTATGCTGTCGCGCAAGACTCCCACGTGCCAAACCTGCGGCTCCCGGGCCCCATAAAGCAGCGCTACTGCGGGTTGGGCAGACCGAAGTATACATGCCTAAGTATCTCAGGTACTCAGAACGTTAAATTAGACCTGCATTTCCCCATCGCCCTGCCTATTGACAAGTGACTACATAACTCAAGGATATCAATCACTTCCTGAGATGACTCTTCGCTTAGAGCCACGAGCTTGATTAATAAGTTGGGTGAGAGTTTTGCGAACACAATAAGGTAATCAACTTCAGAAGCAGAGCCAGGCTGCGCGTGAAGATCTAGTCTCTTCGATTCCTTGTGAACCTTTGCTACCATGAATTGCAATCGGGCGACGGCGACGTTTATATATGGCTAGACTTCGATAGACTTGGGCACGCAGAATTCGAGAGCTTGTCCCAGTTCGGTTCAAAACGCAATCGAAGGGGTTATGTCCAGTATCACTAGCCCAATTGCTTCATTAGCATAGTCTACCGGGTTTCGATTCGTCATTAGCAAAGGCAATATCGTAACCGATCTAGTGTGAGCCGGTAATCTTAACTCTATTGCTATTACAGGTCTACTGGGTCAGACGGGCAGGGCCTGTTGATTTGTGTCATGGAGTTTAAACCGCAATATACCAGTGTCCCATCAAAGTCTTTGCTCAGTATCGCGCAGCAGTATAAACAAATCAAGCGCTCATATTTGTGAAGTGAGTCAGAATATATGAAGCCCAGGCCGTGAGAGTAAGTGTAAGAAGGTTTCCTTGAACAAAAAAAAAGTAAACAAACACCTAGGTAAAATTCGAATTGTTATTGATCAAAAATTTTTGGGGCTCTTCACATACCAGAGAAGGGCAGCTATGGATTCTTGGCCTTCTCTCCCAATATGCTGGCACGGAGCGGCCTACCGAATTGTAACGTTCCATTAGACATATCGGGCTCTACCCGTCCGGCCAGTGCAAAGTTGAGCGGGAAAGAGACACAATTCGAACGTTGGAAGTATGTGAAACGATATATATACCATCTACCATTATTTTTTATGACTAACCCAAATGAACTAATTACTATGAACCGGCAAGTGCCTTACCATTGTAGTACCTGAAATATAAACACTAGTATGCTAAGGCTGAGAAGCTAACACAGACAATTTGTGATGAACTAAATAGACCATGATATGCGGCTCCCTTTTTCTTCTGTCGTAGGACTCGGGATTTTCATAGCAGCCTCAACGCTAGGATACAGATGATGTGCATGATCGTCTAAAGCACCAAAATACTATTTTATGGGCGATTTCGTGCATATAGCAAGGAACCAGGACGCAAATGTAATGCGATGTTTTGCGGTACAAGTACCCCTCAAGGAATATCTCAACAGTGAACCTCGGCCACGCATCAATTATGTTATCAATTATGTTATCAATCTAGTTATGATCTGTCTACATAGCAGACAGATCTCTTGACTCAATTGCCGGAAGGAGAAGCGATGATTTACAATTCGAGCCTCGCTATGCGGGAACTCTCCGAGTGCTAGCAATATATATATAATAGGGAGAGTACGGCGTGGTGCGCCGATTTACCTACCTCCCGAAAATTTTCACCAAAAGAAAGTGTGTGGATCGCGATTACATGTTACTGCTTCTGTCTCACCATCCCGTCGACTTGCGAGTCAAAATTATCCTACGTGGCAGTATACTAGGTGAGTAGTGGATATATGTCTCATCCAGTCCACGGTACTCGTCGCAAACCGTTTAAGACACATAGAGACCGACGGCCCGATTATCTGGATAGTTCCGCCCACCCAAGGAGCGCTGTCAGCCATATATATTAATCAATAGAGCACTGAATTGAGGATAGCTAAGGCAGGCAGGGTAAGTGAGAGTCTCAACATATTGTCGCCTTCGTCGCGCTCTTGGCCACCCCCCCCACGAAAGCCGAGATGATCACCGAAACCACCAAAGGGGAGGCAGGCGTGACATTCCGGGAACCTAGCGGGCGTGACCTCCGAAAGTATCGCCGACTAGCACTGGAATATCATGTATGAATATGGGGCACGTAGGAGTGCTAGGTAGATAGAATCGGGGATATATGGTACCCGCGTCCGGAACATACTTAGTTAAGTTGTTTCAAGCACACAGCGTAGCCACCCTGCACGAAAGGAAAAAAGGATAATTAAAGCACACACAGACGGCGGTCGTTGATCAAATCATTTGTCATGTCCCCCATCTATCCTTCTACTTTTGTTTGCTTGTGGGGATGTCCGTTTTCCCCCATCATCCAACTCATGACCGAAATATGTAGTTGCTCGTCGCCCAAAGAAGCGGTTTGAACAACCTACCTTACTCTGATAAACACGACGAAAGAATACGGAGAGACGGGAGTGCTGAGAAAACAACAAACTACGGAACTTCAAAATGGGGTTCGAACTGTCGCCGGACGAGATCGAATGGCAGTACGGGCATCGTGAGGAGACGCAAGTGCCCGGGCTTATAATGGCTTCCGTTATGACAGCTGTTGCCTCGTTCATTGTCGTAGCGTTACGTCTCCTCTCTCGACGGATTCTATACGACCGATTAACTTTAGAGGCGAGTGACTGGCTTTTGCTCGTTGCTTGGGTGTTTTTCGTTGCTGTAGACATCTCTTGGGCCGTTGGCACTAAGTACGGGATCGGATGGCACGCGGTACTGGTCACAGATATACATAGGGTTCAAGTAGTAAGTCATAGCTTCATCCTTTCTATATCCTTACGCGTTTTTTTCGCCATTCGCATCAATTGAAATTAGTTGTCCGGCTTCGAGATCTCCGGTTCTCTTGTTGGTTAACGTATTGGGTAATGAATGGTGAGCTACTATTGGATAGTTCGCCGTTGTTGGTGAGGCGGCTTATATTCTAGCCGTCAGCTTCATCAAATTCAGTGCCTTGGCGCTGTACTTGATGACCTTTCCAGCACAAAAGTTTCGCTACTGCGTATGGGCCGTTGCCATCTTCGTGCTCGGCTGGGGCATGTCTGGTTCGGTTGTCGCCATCTTCCAATGCACGTCGATCGACTACGTCTGGCGGCCGGACGCACGAGAATTTTGCATCGACTTTAGTCTACGCAATCTCGTCTCCGGGATCATCAACATCGTGACCGGAATACTCATCCTGGTTATGGTGGTACCTCTGATCTGGAACCAGGAAGTCATGGAACAGGAGAAATGGCTGGTTCTGTCTACTTTTGTCGTCGGGAGTAGGTTAGTAGAACCCTCCGGAACTTTAAAGTCTCAACTCATAAGCTCTAATTAATCGATTCATTGTGCATAACAGTGCCTGTATTATGAGTATCGTGCGATTACCTTATTCTATCAAAGTCGGCAAAAACGATGAGACATGGGACGTCGCCCCCACAATCATCATGAACGTCCTCGAGATTACCGCCGGCATGCTAGCAGTGTCTATGCCGACTTATCGCCCACTTTATAAGCACATATTTGGAAGAGGAATATCTAGAGAAGGGATATCTAGAGACAGCAGCAGCACTCAGGTCTGTTGTTATAAGGAAACATTACACATAGGTCTCTACGGGAGGGGCACACATAATGATGTTAACGTTTCGTCCCCGGGCGGGCATATGGGATCTAATCATAGTGGCATCAACGTCACCAACCACATAGAGCTTGTCCGTCATACAAATAAGAGCGGGCAGTGGGTTAGAGTGACGGAGGAAGACGAGGAAGACTTGTGTAAGTCTATAAAGCGAGAGGATAGTGGAAATGACACGTCCGCCGATGTACCTAGCTAATGCTCGAGTATGGTGAAAGTAAAAAAAAAAAAAAAGAGTGAACAAAATGAAACAAATGAATGTCATGAAACGAATATAAGTCCACATGTTATGTGTAATGTGTAGTTCCTACATGGACAAGTAAGGAAAGGAATAAGTGCATACCGGCAGGTGATTCCACACTTGTATTAAAAGTAGTAGGAAATGTACTAGTTTTAGCTTGCTCGACCTTGATGAGTTGCGGTGGCATTGGATGCTGCGGAATTTGGGGCGGGAGAAGGGTAGGCGACGGAGGGATGGGGGCGTCTATCGGCTGTGTTGCGTCTAGATTCGCGATGACAATAGCCGCGTGGGCAAACCGATGGTCTTTTCGATACTTGTCGAAAAAGGCGGCAATTGATCTGGTACTGAGCCCTGTTAACTCGGCCAATATTTAATTTGCAATTTAGTAAAGCCGGTTTCCTGAAGAATCAAGTTTGTTTCTTCCGGCGTTTGCCAAAGGCGTCCGTTGTGAGTTTCGATCCAGTTTTGCACAATGCTTTCATAATTCGACGTTGAAGTATGTCGCGAATGATTGTGGGTTCTGGTAACCATGATGTGGTGCGCTCACGATAATCTCAAGATCGAGTATTTTAATCGGCGTAGCGACAGTATTGTAGATTTTAGTATGGTATCTAGAGGCTTGATAAAAGGACTTGGATTGAACCCCCTATGTAGAGGGCAGTAGTCAGTGCAGCAAAAGATGACCCTCGTAGCAGATGCACCTGATTACCACCGGAACTCTACCACTTTTATTGTTGATTCAATAGAGAAATAAATTAAAATAGAGTCATCTTATAAAACTAGAGCTTTTGAATATTTATACCCTTAAGCCCTTTTAACCTTTCTACTTTTCCTTGTTGAATGGTTGGCGTTTGAAATAGTAGTGCTTTTGGTTTTATATGTGTACTATAGAGGGGAAGTTCCCACGCTAGCTAAGGTACGCTAGCGTCAATCTGTACTAGTACCTAGGTAGCTTGAGGGCGGTGTAGCGGGTGGGGCCACGAGAGGAATATAATGAAATCTAATAGTACGACTTTTGCCTTCGGGCATTTGGTCAATTTGAAACGATGTAAGTCGCACCTTCTAGACCTGTCAGTTCAATTCTAGTACTAACCAAAATTACAGACAGAGAAGGCAAGTTATTATTATGCGCTATCCACCATTAGCATTCACTAACCGTCCAGCAGATTAGCATGGCCCCTGCACTAAGGATGACACGCTTAATCAAAGAGATGCAACCAGTTTTTTTTCTAGTTTCTCTTCCACCTACGTTGCTATTTGCTCTATAATAAAAACTCCTGCGATAGTTTTGCGTGGTGTAGCTGGTGTGTCATGTTTTTTTGCGACCGCCTCGTCTGGCTTAGCTATGGGGGAGCGGACGGGACCCCGCGTTTTCCAGATCCTATGGCCGTACATGGAAGATTGAGGGCTTGTAAACCTTTACAACCGCGAGAGATGCAGGTTAAGTAAAAGGCAAGCCTTTTAATCAGCCAAAACACAAGCCTAACCTTTTACATAAACATTTTAAGCCCACTCATTACCATGACTTGATAGAAAAAGAGTAGATGACTTCTTTCTTGTCGTCATTTATAGATGTTCTATTACCGCGCTTTGATTTGGCTGTTCGGTCGATAGATATCGCAATATGAGATGGAGATAATCGTCAATGACATCGTGTAAGGATGGCGTAGTCGGCAGTCTTTTGACTCGCTCTATAAGTGGGCATCTATGGCAGTAGGCTTGTTCATTTGGACAGAATATTTATAAAGGCTGAGGAACGCATGGAGATTTAAAAGTAAGGATGGTTGGAGTCATGAGATTCGGGTAAAGAATATGCTGGAGTCGGTCTCCCCGTTCCCAATGTGCGCCGGTAGTACGAGCCGAGCCTGCGGGTGTTTGCGGGGATGTCTATTCCTTATTAATAGCCGGATGACGACATCCACTCCCCTCAAGCCCCCAATATCTGAGCGCTCGATGCGGTCTTCTTTATGCTTTGAACGAACATACACTGTTGTCATCTAGTTTTGTCTATTCAGTCATGTCGCTTCCTACAATCGCGGTTCTGGACGATTATCAGGGGTTCTCGAAGGCTCCCTTCGAAAAGCTACGGTCAGCTGGATATCAGGTCACCACGTTTTCCGATACTCTTCTCCCGTATAATCACCCCGACACTCCTCAAGATGCGAAAGATGCTCTTGTTGCTAGGCTAGCGCCGTTTAATATCATCTGCACGTCCACGCTATAATTTTCTACAATGAACTTGATCTAACGATGTACAGGTTCCATGAGAGAGCGCACGCCATTTCCAGCAGAGCGTGAGTCATGTCACTTATTGTGTCTTAGTGGCCGAAAAGAGCGAAAACAGTTCTTGCTAGAATCGGCGGAGCGTTCTGTATTTCTGGCATTCGTACAGGCGTCGTCAAGAAAGAAAAAAGACACTGACATTTAGTCCTGAAGTGGTGAACCGGCTTCCCAACTTGAAGTTATTCCTAACAACTGGGCCGCGAAATGCATCAATTGATGTTCAAGCTCTTCAAGCTCGTGGCATACCGGTCGCTGGCACGGGCTCAGGCGGGGCTCCAGCTGGTCCTGATAGTATCACTCAACACACCGTAGCCTTGATCCTAGCCCTAGCCCGAAACATTCCTCAGGACGACGCTATCATGAAATCCGGGGGATGGCAGACCAAGGATGCAATAGGGCTGCCAGGGAAGTTGTTCGGCACTGTTGGCTTAGGCAGGCTTGGTGTTTCAGTGGCTATAATCATGCACATGGCCTTTGGCATGAGAGTCATTGCTTGGAGTACCAACCTAACACAAGACGCAGCCGACGAGAAGGCTAGGTCGGCGGGACTCCCAGTGGAGGACGAAACCGGGGCCAAAACCTTCAAGGTCGTCAGTCGAGACGAACTTTTCAGTACGGCAGATGTAGTCAGCATCCATGTGGTTCTGTCAGAGAGGTCAAGAGGGCTTGTGGGCAGCAGCGACTTGGAGAAAATGAAGAAATCGGCCTTGCTGATCAATACATCTAGAGGACCAATCGCTAATGAGAACGAGCTTCTCGAAGCTGGTAAGAAGGGTCTGATTCGGGGCATCGGATTGGACGTCTATGGGATTGAGCCTTTGCCGAGGGACAGTGAATGGCGGACTACGAAATGGGGGGAATCAGGACGAAGCGAAGTCGTGATGACCCCCCATATGGGATATGTTGTAGCTGACACCATCAAAGCATGGTATGGTCAGCAGGTAGAGAATATCTTGCGTTGGCAAAAGGGGGAGGCTTTGACAACGTTGTACAAGGACAACGGGTACTGACTGACCTCTACAACATGCTCTTTGTTTGATATTTACAAGCTAAGGCTAAATCTTAGGCAGAATGTCCGAGGAAGGTGTTAGGTACAAACTGCCCACAGGAGGATATAATGGTGACTACATATGTGATGACCGTGTGAGTGTGTTCCAATCTTACCTGCTGGGTAGGTGCGTGCATGATGGGTAAAGGCATTTGCATACAGGTAGGTTCCTACCGAAGGTATCTTCAAGTTGGGCCGTTGCCTGCCTGTTAAAGTTACATATATGAATGGTATGTATGCATGTGCAGATAAATGCTTTCAACCAGGTACCTACCTAAGCCAGAATGTGTTTGCCAGTAGGTGCTTGGACAGGTGCTTGCGTAATGTATAGTATATGTGTGCTTATGTTTACCTAGTTGCCTGTTGCCATATCTCCTGAACATTAGGTATGTGCCTACACAGTACTTAGATATGAGATAGTGATTTCCTGATAAAGCATGTGGATTGTAGGTGAAAGTTCAGTAGGAAAGAGCGATGAGATAGCTGCACTTTTTATCTCCTTTTCAACACACTGTAACTAGCTGCCCGACCCAAGTAGCAGCTGCAGCTGCAACACAAAACGCGTCGTGGGACTTCAAAAGACCGTCTGGCTCGAGCCTGATTGATGTTGGTAGGTCGTCCTCTTGAGGTACACATAGGATCTGACGAATCTGTTCAGCACCTCACTGGGTCTGTGTGCAGTTTCTCCTTAACTATCCCTCATCTACCGCTCTTTTTTGCCTCTTCTTCACCAACCCCAATCCACTCTTTCTGGTCTGGGCTATATACCACGTCAATCTAAGAACACGTCTTCTGCTCTGCTTCTGGTACTGACCCAAGCACATGACAGCTAGACCCTGACGGCCTATGATATCATGGACAATCTAGGATGTACCCCTGATGGAGGGGTTGCCGCTAATGGTGCCAATATGGCTGCAGGAGCAGATGGCCAGAGTAGAGCGGGAGGTAGGTGTTCACCACAGCATTCTGACCTTACCTATATCCCACTTTTGGGTGGTTATGTTTTGCTCCCATTATCCACCTCCTTCACTGTTGATTTCGAGGGCGCCTCTCTACGCTGTATCCGTACTGACATTGGGCCTTTGTTTGGTTGCTAGGACTATCCTCGGCGTTGGTGTCTCCAGGTAATCCTCAGGCAACAGTTCCTGAGGGTTCGCATCCGGTCACAGTAACAACCCCAGCCGCCGTCCTGTCTGTCCTGCCCATCCATCCTCCGATTTCTTCCCCCGTTCCCGTCGCCCTCCTGCGCCACTCCACCTCCGCCAGAAACCACACTTCCTCTTCTTTTTTGCGTGGCCCAGTTCCCCAGAAGGGATCAGGCAAGGATAGCTTTCGACAACTACTAAAGGAAAACGACTCTGCGCGTATGACCGCAGCAGACCAAAGCAGCTTATTCGCTGTGCCCACTGGTACAGGTAGAGTTCAACGACTAACCGCAAATCCCCAATGCTATTGTGTGTGGCCTGATGCTTTCTTTTCGCTCACTATAGTATTTGTTCTCTGAGACCGCCTGCTGACTATTGTTACCGCTGCACAGCACCAGACATTACTGCGGTTAACCCGCCACTCTTCACGCTCCGCGCAAATATGCCAACAATGTCGACTAAGCCAACCTCCCTCGGCACCCAGAAAATGGATCGCACTAGTCCCACGCCATCTATGATCAAGGGAGAAATGTCTCCAGAAGTCAAGATAGATGTCAAGGCTGCTCCTGCACTTCAGCTTTTGCCCAAAGCTGGAGAAGCTCGCAGTCAGCCAGGTCGCCAAATGGGAAGCGCTGGAGGCGCTTCCCAGAACCCCCCTCTTGCGACTGCGCGCCTCAGTGCGGAGTGTCAACGACGCCATTTCAACCCTAAGTGGCTGGAGAAGTCGGGCTCGTATGGTTTTAAGTGCTCTGTTCAGTTAGTGAATAAGATTGTCCACGGTGACCGTGCTCACCCAACTGCCTATGATGCGAAACAGGCAGTGGCCGAGAAAGCTCTCGGTTACGTCCTTCGCCTACCCCGTGAGGATCCGGCAGACAAAGTCGCCGTTAAACCCAAATCTGACGAACAAACAGACCGTTCCAGCGATCACAATTGGCCAGGACGAGCCCCTGTGAATAGGGAGCCGGTTGCAAGCGCCAACCCCGCAGCTTTCCACGGCCAACCGCCCCACGGTACTCTTGCGGGTGCTAATACAGCTGCCTACTACAGCTATAATGAGCACAGAGTTCTTCTTTACCGTATTCAGTCGGTTTTCGGAGGTGCTAGGCTCAGCCAGACAGTTCTCTCCGATCCTTTGGCAGCACAAGCCTTCTTGCAGGGCTTCGCCCTAGGCACTTCGATTCACGCACCCAGCTCAGCCTATGATGCATACTTTGAGCCGCAGGGTCTTCCCCTGCCAGCTATGTCTGGTGAAATCTACCGGTCGTATGAGCCTCGGGAGCGATCCCCAGCGCCCAACACCAGTGGCAACTATCGGGACCGGTCGCCCCCACGTCGGCGCTTGTCACACGAGCCAAACTCTGGGGGTTTCAATCCAAGAGCGCTGTAGATAGCAGGAAGGTGCTCTTCAGAGGTTCGTAAAGCTAGAGGGGCGAGAGCTGCAGGATTGTCTCCCTGGTGTGTCGATATCTGCGTGATCCCGAGACTCACTATGGTGATTTTAGTTCCTTGATGACATCTTCATTTTAGGTAGACAACGGCACAGGCAGGGTACTAGATTAGTCCGATTTGATAAGAACTCAGTGTATTCGAGATAACAATGGCCGCAGCGTCAGATTTTGCTAGGCATTCTTAGGCCACCGTCCAGTCGAATAACAGTTCCGTTAAGCATGGAGTTTTCGATGATCTGTCTGACTAGTTGTGCAAATTCAGCAGGCCTGCCAGCTCTGCGTGGGAACTCCATGACAGCTGCTAACCCTTCAAAAAGCTTTTTTGGCATTACTGCAGTCATTCTCGACTCAAATATGCCTGGAGCGATTGTCATACAGCGGATGCCATACCGAGCTAAGTCCCTCGTCATTGGGAGCGTCATAGAAGCAACAGCACCTTTGCTCGCCGCATAAGCCACCTGTCCCTTCTGCCCGTCAAATGCGGCAACGGATGCGACCACTACAACACTCGGAATCAGTAATCGTCATTTTGAACACGCAGCGCCAGCCTTTCGGAATTGTTATAGACCCTTAGGATATGCTTCTGGCCCGAAAAGGGTCATTCAATCCAGGGTCAACTAATAAGGAAGGAAATGGCCACACGAATTGCTTACTGATGACGACGCCGCGCTCTTGGTCTTGACTGGCCGGCTCCGTCTTGGCCAGGTGAACGAGGCATTGCCGTACTAGGTCGACAGTGCCACGCAAATTGATATTAACTACAAAGTCAAAAGCCTCTAAACTAAAGGCTTCGCCACTCTTGTCCAGTATCTATAGAATTGGTTAGTCTATATCTTTGTTGATAGGGGGTGAAGCCGCCGCAGTGAGAGTTGCGTACCGTGGCAGGATTGCCGACGCCGGCCGCCGGGATGATGCCACCCATTGGCTTCCCTGTTGTCTTGATCCATTCTACGACACCTGCAACCGCAGCCGCTATGCTCTCGGTTTCCAAGACATCGCACACAAAGAACTTGCCGGCGCCCTTGGGCAGTAGCTTGACAACTTCGGTTCCGAGCTCTTCGTTGAGATCCAGGATGGCGGCGTTACCTCCATTACGGCAGATTTCTTCGACGGCGGCTTGTCCCAAGCCCGATGCTCTATATTTGCAGCACTAGAATCAGTAATGTCCGGCGTATAATGAATACTTGATACGCGGAAGTTGCAGTAGCAAGACCCGGATATCCGAAACGGGGAAATTAGTCGCATGTGATTGCGCTGTTAGGGAAGTGGAATCATACCCGCCCGAGACTACAAACGTTCTGCCTTCAATCTTCATTTTCACAAATTGTTTTATGTTATAATACAAATAAATAGAGTAAAAAAAGCTGCTTTTGAAGTGTTGTGGTGAGTCAACTTAAATACTTGAGAGTTATTAGGGAGGGTACATAGTCAATTAGTATAAAGAAATTGATGGTGTTTCCAGCTATTGGACGCGAGCCGCTGTAGCCAAAGAGCCGCGGCATGAAGTAACCGGGGCTTCTGCCGGGGCTCCTAGCAGGCTCGGTCTGTCACCTGGACGGGCCCTGGTTACCCGCCGTAACAGCTGGCTACCTAGGTATGCTGTTACATAGACGATGCCGATTGATAACGTAGCCCCCGGTCGCTATTCATAGCCACTGATATGCTCGTGTGACATAATAACTTATCTCATCCAGGCTCGTTAGAGGTGGTTTGTTTTACAAATACACCAAGGCGGACTCCAGTTCCGACCGCACAACGACCGCGCACGTCCCGTCTTGTCTTTTTGTTACGTGCCATATTCTGTCTTGCTTTTGCTGTCTTTCTCACCCAGTTTCGCGCAAAAGCAGCGGCGGTTTTAGAGCCAAGATGACGCGCCCGCGACGAACCTCAGCCGCGAGCGAGGAGAGCACGGGGACAGCCGGTGATCAGGTACGTCACCCTGCCTGGACAGAGCCGTGGCAACGAGGGGTCATGGTTGACTCAAAAATAGGAACTAGGGAGCATGTACGATTACCTTGCGAAGATAATACTGTTAGGACCAAGCGGCACCGGAAAGTGAGTCCACCTCTGCCAGCGCCGATACCTGCAACCCATGTTTCCCACAGCCAGCCGGCTGTCTCGGAATACCTATGCGCTAGCTCGTCATATTCCAAGAATACCTCTGGAAAGCGGCCGATAGGTTGCAATGCTAGCCTCGTGTTCGAAATGCCCATTCAAGCCAGCCGCTGACGAGAAACCCGACCTCAGGTCCTGTTTATTACACCGTTTCGTAAAGAGCGAATGGCGTGTTCTATCTTCGCAAACAATTGGCGTTGAGTTCGCGAGCAAGATTATAAAAGTCGGCACCGGAGCGCGGCGGAAGCGAATAAAGTTACAGGTATTTCAACCCGATTGGTCAGGACGGGTGCTCCGTGATACAGCGACCGGGCTAATTGGGTGCAGCTATGGGATACCGCAGGTACAGAGCGATTCCGCTCCGTTTCGCGATCATACTACCGTGGCGCGGCCGGCGCCATCCTAGTCTACGACATCACATCACATAACTCCTTTCGCGGGCTGCAGCCTTTCCTCAACGATGCGCGAGCCCTCGCTTCTCCGAACTTGACCCTCCTCCTTGCAGGCAATAAACTCGATCTTGCCAACGACTCTCTTATCGATACGAGCATACCACCAGCAACTCCGTCCAGCACAGGCTCAAATTTCCCTTATGGCACGTCGGCGGGCACGACAAGCGCGGGGTTAGGTGCTCAACTACGGGCCACGGTAGCCCCCGAGGGCCGGGAGGTATCCCCGGAGGAAGCCTCGCGATGGGCCAGTAGTGTGAACGTGCCGGTCACCATGGAGGTCTCGGCGTTTTCTGGCGAAGGGGTGGACGAAGTGTTCGGGCGGTTAGCACGCATGATTCTGACCAAGATCGAGCTAGGGGAGATCGACCCGGACGATCCGATGAGCGGCATACAGTACGGCGACGGTGGTATGTGGAATGCCGGCGCAAGCGACGGCGCCAGCATTAAGAGTTCGATGACGGCGGACGAGCTCGGCCTTGGCGGCGCCAGCGTGCGCAGGAGGAGAAGAGGCAAGAATCGCAATCAGAACTGGGGAATGCGCGACTGGGAGGAGGTTTTCACTCTTAATCGTGGACGCGGTAGAGGAAATTGCTGTTAATGGATGGGACCGTGTTTTCCCCCCGATTTTTTTCATGTTGTGCGGGTGAAAGAACCTATCACTGGCTGGCCCTGAGGGCTTTTGTGGTGGATTTGGGAGCATACGGCAGGCTGAGGCGTGATCGAACGCGTGATGTGATTGAGTCACAAGCGGCATTTCGACTGGAAATGAATCGGTTGGCGCCTTTGGACATATGAGATACTTACGGCTACGAACTCTCTCTGGATTGCCTTCGGAATCATGGAGGCGCACTCGATGTTTGGCGTTTAGGAGACGGGACATGCGTCGCAAACTACAACAAGACCTTTTTCATTTCTCCCATCCGATCGGGTGTTTTCCTTTTGACGGATGACAGCGAAATGTTGATAGAACAGATCATATCGGAGCAGAAAGACGGCTCATCTACATACCTAATTATAAGATTTCCTACTTATTCAAGTATATACGTAGCTATTTTACGATAATTGACACTAGATAGTTCTCGTTTGGCTCTATTCGTGGTAGTACCGTCTATTTTAGCAGCGCCCTAGGGAGAGATCTGTGGTCATGTAGGTTATCAACTTCAATCGCGAGGCTTTATTCCATCTACTGCCTTTCTTTCTTTTCCTTATCGACCGCGTCTTGTACCATTTGCACGTGAAATGGTCATCTGTTATATACTATCAAAATACCTACTGTAAGGGTGTTCCAACTACCCCCCACCACTCGAGGCTCTGTACTGGACTGGGGTAGCTGTTCAAATCTGTGGGGGTCCCGTGTCGACTGTTCCCGAAACGGCAACGGAGGGCAATGCTCCGCCATTTGGAGTCCGAATCGGGTGATGCGCTTCCAACTATTTCATGTCCATGTTTCATCAATACCCGACAGTAATGCCTCTAAGAAAGTGCCATACCTTAGTTTCCCATGATTCTGTCAACCACCTAGCCGTGCAGTTCAGTGCAAATCTCTGATTGGAGTGAAAATGAAATCGCAGGTAGGCCGAGAGAACAATAAGAGGAGCATCAGTATAATACATATCAGTAACACGCATCGCTGCTTCTCTTGGCATCCTTTCAACATGCCGAGATTTGCTCGGTTAGCTTTGCCGTTGTGTCGCCTTTGTTGAACCCGATGCACGCCACAAACCATTACTGATTGTAAGACATGGGTCATATCCGTTGTGGAGGCGGGTTGCAGCCGCAAGTTGCGAGATCCATCTCGGCGGGATATAACCCGTTTCTAATCGAGAGTTGCGGCTATCTGCTTTGTGATATAGCGTATGTATATTCTCGTGCCACTTCCAAAAATTTTATCAATATAAAGGCTCGCTCTTGCTAAATACACAGTTTAGTCCAGTTTCTCATCTCAAAATTGAAGATTGTAATTGTCGTTATACTTTGACCGTGTCCTTCTGGACTATCCGAGTCCTATAGTTCCTCTTTTCCGGAGTTATACTGTCGAGTGACCGCCTACTATCTTGTGCAGGGCACATCTTTGTGACTGGTCATATTCTGTTCATTTAATATTGAGCTCAGAAGAGCCGTCGTCTCTGCTCAACGGCGACCCCTCATCACGATTCCCCCGCCATCATGGAGCCCCGCATCGTCGTCCCCATTGACAAACAATGGGAGTTCAAGGAAGCCGAGAAAGGCGACGATGCATATCTACCTGTCTCTCAGTTCCCGACGAACGTACATCTAGACCTGCTAGCTCATAAGCTGATACCAGACCCGTACATCGGAAAGAATGAGCTCGACGTACAATGGGTCGGCGAGAAGGTCTGGGTCTACCGAACCAAATTTACATCCCCTGATACTACAGGGCCGAAAGCAGTTATTGCCTTTGACGGTCTCGACACTTTTGCTATCGTCCTGCTCAATAGAAAGAAGATCCTCGAGACGGATAACATGTTTGTGCCGGAGCGTGTGGACGTGACGGACTCTCTAGCTAAGCCGGGCGAGGAGAACGAGCTTGTAATCACGTTCGATAGTGCGTATATCAGGGGCTGGAAGCTTGTTGAAAAGCACAGCGATCACAAGTGGGGTTGCTGGAATGGCGACAACTCTAGATTGGCGGTGCGGAAAACTCAGTATCATTGGGTAAGTCACGAGTGAAACAATTATTGATCATAATACAAGCGTTCAGCAGTCATCTGATTGACACTTCTGGGTCTAGGGATGGGATTGGGGCCCAACGCTTCTCTCTTGCGGACCATGGCGGCCGATCAATCTCGAGATTTACGAGGCTCGGATCAGCGACCTTTGGTGCGACGTTGACGTCGACAAGTCCCTCAAGGGGGCTACTGTGGTCGTGCACGCACCCGTCGAGGGTAGCGCCTCGAAACTACGTTTAGATATTTCACTCGACGACTCGCTCGTGGCGAGTCAAGAGATCGATGCCGGGTCTAGCGCCACATTTAGAATCTCCGATCCTGAGCTCTGGTATCCCATCCGCTACGGCAAGCAGCCATTGTACAATGTGAAGGCGACGATAGTCCATGATGGTAAAGACGTTGATAGTATAACCAAAAAGATTGGCTTGCGGCGAGCTGAACTGGTTCAGAGACCGCTTAAGGGACAACCTGGAACGTCTTTCTTCTTCGAGGTTAACGGTATTCCCCTCTTCTGCGGCGGTAGTGACTGGATCCCCGCCGACAATTTCATCCCGCGCATTAGCAAGGAAAGATATTACGACTGGGTTAAACTCGTGGCTGACGGGAATCAATTCATGATTCGCGTCTGGGGAGGCGGCATCTATGAGGAACAGGCCTTCTACGACGCGTGTGACGAACTCGGAATCCTAGTATGGCAGGATTTCATGTTCGGATGCGGCAACTACCCAGCGTGGCCGGAACTACTAGCCTCGATCAAGCGTGAGGCGGATCAAAATATCAAATTACTCAGACACCACCCGAGTATTGTGATTTGGGCCGGAAATAATGAAGACTATCAGTACGCCGAAAGCGTTAACCTGGAATGGAACCAGAACAATACGGACGCCGAAAGCTGGCTTAAGACCGATTTCCCTGCGCGTTATATCTACGAGAAGATTCTACCAGACGCATGTCGCGAGTACTGTCCTTCAGTGTACTATCACCCGGGCAGCCCATGGGGTGGCGTTGATACGCGCGATCCGACGGTAGGCGACATCCACCAGTGGAATGTATGGCATGGGACGCAAGAGAAATATCAGAATTTCGACAAGCTAGTAGGGCGCTTTGTGTCAGAGTTCGGAATGGAAGCTTTCCCGTCGGTGAAGACCATTGACGCGTATCTACCGCTAGGTAAGGATGATCTGGACCGCTACCCTCAGTCGTCGACGATAGACTTCCACAATAAAGCCGATGGCCACGAACGCCGCATTGCGCTGTATCTTGTCGAGAACATGCGCTATGCACCCGATCCGCTGGAGCAGTTTGTCTACTGTACCCAGCTGATGCAGGCGGAATGTCTCGCATCTGCATACCGGCTGTGGAAGCGCCAGTGGAAGGGGCCGGGTCGCGAATACTGTGCTGGTGCTTTAGTCTGGCAGATCAATGATTGCTGGCCTGTAACCTCCTGGTCTATCTGCGACTACTATCTGCGCCCAAAACATGCATATTATACCGTGAAGCGCGAGATGGCGCCCCTGAGCGTCGGGATAACGCGCCGCGAGCATCACCATCCGAACCCGGAGAACAGGTACTCCCGCATCGGTGGAATAACACAGATACAGATTGAGATCTGGGGTAGTAATCTCATGCTGGAGGATCTTGAGGTAGACTGTCTGGTTCGTGCGTGGGACGTTGAGACAGGAGAGGAGACATACGCACAAATCGTCCAGAAGAACCTGCTCTTACCTAAGAACCAATCTACTGAGGTAGTGGCTATGGACGTACCCGCACGAGAGAAGGGCGACGAAGGACGCACGGTTGTAGCGGCTTACCTGCTTGCCTCGTCCTCATCTGAGGACGTCAATGACGGCACGACGCCTACGCAGATAGGCAAGAAACAGCTTGCGCGCTACGTGAACTGGCCTGAACCCCTCAAGTATCTCCACCTTCAAAAGCCAAAACAGCTGAAGGTGGAACTGAGCGAGGATGGCAAGAGCGTTGCGGTAAGTGCTGAGGTGCCTGTTAAAGGCGTTGCGGTCGAGTCTGAGGATGATGCTGTTCGATTCGAGGATAATCTCGTGGATATCGTGCCTGGGGAAACAGTTAGGATCCCCGTTCGTGGTGCAAGCAAGGGAACGGTGATCACTACAAGGTACCTAGGGATGATTTAAGGCGGCCATGAGGGATGTTATCAGGGATGATTGATAGTAGAGTGACCTTTGCTGCCTAGGTACCTTGATGGCCACAACTACGTAGTGTAGAAGCGAGAGCTAGGGTTAGCTTAATGAATTTGGCTCGGACCTCGTCAGTCAATTCTCATAATGATTAGAACTTAGTTTTGTTTACCTTATGCTTAAGTTGCTACCCATAGTAGGGTATATTGCTCCATTTGTTCATAAAACTATCGATAGTATGATATATGAGGAGCTGTAAGGCGTATTCTAACCATGATATCGACGTATACATATGTAATACCGCCTTATATGGGGCGCCTATTAGCACTCCTAGATTCCTTATACAAAATCCTCAGCGCCACCATTACCTTTAACAGCTACGGATTCCCAGTGATTCACTCACGACACCTTCTCGTTGGGACCGCCGATCAGGATCTTAATGACCTGACCCTCCTTGACCTTCTCAAATGCCTTCTCGGCATCCTTGAACTCTACGACATCGCTGATCATCTTCTTCACATCGACCTTGCCGCTAGCAATGAGCTCGACAGCAAGCTTATAGTCGCCGCTGCCGTACCGGAAACTGCCCTTGGCAGTGACCTCCTTCAGACACAGAGCCATGATAGGGAACGTGATATTGTCGCGCCCCATGCCGCCCTGCACGTAAGTGCCGCCGTTGCGCACCGTGTGCAAGCTCGTCTGGATGCTGGGCTCGGCCCCGCTCGCATCGATGACGACGTCGGCGCCGCCCTCAAGCGAACTAGCAAGCCCCCGGATGCTGGCTGCGTTCTCCTCGGCCGATACCCGCCGGCTGACGTACGTGTGCGTCGAGCAGAACGAGCGCGCGAACTCGAGCTTCGACTCCACGATGTCCACCGACACCACCGTCGACGCCCCGAAGGCGCGCGCCACGGCCGCGCATAGCAACCCCACGGGGCCCGCGCCCATTACTACGACTGATTGCCCCGGCGACACGCCCGCCTGCCGCACGATGTGCACGGCGACGGCGAGGGGCTCGACGAGCGCGCCCTCGCGCAGGGATACGGAATCGGGGAGCTTGTAGCAGAAATCGGCGGGCGCGGTCCAGAAGCCCGTCAGCGTGCCGTCGTGGGGCGGGGTCGCGGCGAAGCGCATCTCGGGGCAGAGATTGTATTTCCCGCTGAGGCAAGGGCCGCACCGGCGGCACGGGTAGCCTGGTTCAAGAGCCACGCGGTCGCCGGGTTTCAGGGATGTCACGGCGGACCCGACTTCGACGACGGTGCCCGCTGATTCATGGCCGAGGATCATGGGGGATTTCACGACGTAGTGCCCGATGGCACCGTGCTGCCAGTAGTGCACGTCCGACCCGCAGATGCCGGTGTAGTTCACGGCTACGAGGACGTCGTGCTCGGATTGGAGTTTTGGTGCTGGCCGGTCGACGAAGGCTACGTCGTGCGGCTTGTTGAGGACGAAGGAGAGGTTCTGTTGCCGGTGCGCGGTTTGTTAGTTGGGTTCATTGTCGATTCGGGAGATTCAGAGAGAACGGCTGCTTGGCACGTACGCTCGCTGTTTTGGGATCCATTGTCATTGTGGTGGTAGTGTTACGTAGAGGTAGGTACGAAGGATCTTGGGGTGAGAGGGAGGGGGGAGAAGGCGTTCCTTGATTCTACCCCTTTTTCACTTTCAGTTTCCCCTCGGTTCGGATTTGTCCAGAGGCCGGGGACAATGATAATGACGAGAATGTTTCACACACAGAATTAAGAATTATTAGTGGCACTCATGGGTTTACAGGTGATGTTACCTTTGGCTTTGAACTGCGGTACTTTTATATCGTGAGGGGGATCATTCATTTGTTATCAGAACTAGCCAAGAGACTTGCGAGTATTAATTACCTCCTTTTTTCCCCCTTCTCTTACTATCTTCTCCATCGCAGCGTCTTCGGAGCAGAGTTTTGATAAGTTACCTCCTGCTCGTTCACCTGACAAGCTCCGACTTACACGATAGCGGGGTCGGAGTGATAGCAAAGAATGTCGTAATAGGTATGATCCTCAGTCTCCTCTCTGCGCGAATCTCCAATTTTCTTTCTTCGTGCTACCTAGGCACTTACTGTATGTGGGGGAGCTTGGGAGTGGGTTGCCGCGTTGATTGATAGACTCAATAACCCGTCGAGCTTCGCTAGCTCATGTGGATTGATCATTTACCCGCCTACTTTATCCGCACCAATTGACGTGGTCGGGAATGAGAGCCTAGAGGGCTGATCAACAGGTTGCTGAGAGATTGTTAGGTCTGGACCGCCGAGAGAGCTGAAAGCCATGATGCAGAACTGGGTCACTCAGTAATCCCATGATACGAATAGCTGTCGTTTGGTTTCAATCAATCGAACACTCAAGATCTTCAAGTATTAAGTGTTGATATGTTGCGGTCGGAATCTCATTGACTCTGGCTAAGCCACACTTACTAGATCGGGAAATAATACCACTCGCTCCTTTGCAGCTATTATAGGACAATTCTTACCAGCTGTACACTGTATGACTTGTAAAACAAAGCCAATGGAAATGGAAAAGGAGGTGTGGGTAAGAGAAGAAAATCGTATAAGAGGTCGGAAGATCTGAGATCTGATAAGACGTTCACGCCTCTTTCACGTTTGATTTACAGACAACACACCAGCAACACAGCTAGGCACTATATACCGCTCTATTCATGCCTGGATACAAGTTTAACCCCTAGGATATGTTGCATCTTAAAAGATGAGTTCAGTGATCATCTCTCTCGGTGTAAGGCTTCAACGCCTCTAGGAACTTGAGGTGCAGCTCCGGTTCTCCTAAGGCCTCCAGCAACGGCTTGAAAATGTCGTCACCCAGCTGTTGAAACATGAGGAGGAATCCGGCATGGTAAAAGTCGACGTAGGTAATGGTGTCGCCATCGAAGAAAGGGCCCTTGTCGTTCTCCTTCAGAAGCGCCGTTATGTTCCGCAGGTAAGGCGTCGCCTTCTCGTACGCCTTGTCCGCGGGGTTCTCCCGCACATACTGCTCGAGGGGCATGCCGGCCCATTCCGAGCGGGTTCTGTGCCAGTATTCGTGATTGACTGGTTTCAGGAGCCGATTAGGGACCGCTAGGATGAATATCGGTCGTAGCGCCTCGTTGAAAGCTGCAATCAGGTGCTCTCTGTACCTCTCCACCAGAGGGGAATCTAGGTGGAGGCTTGGCGTTGGGTGCTGCTTCTCGAGCTCTTCCGCGATCAACTTGGAGTCCATGATATAGGTGCCATCCGGCATTTTGACTGTGGGAACTGTGAAGTAGTCCTTGTCCGGAAAGCTGGACGCATGGTTATCATCGTTGGCCTCCGATAATCATGGAGAAGGGAATTCCTTGGGGGAATGAGGCTCACTGAGGCTGAAGTCGCGGCTTGATATCAGGATACTCGAGCTGTGGAACGATGAGTTAATGTTGTGAAACCGAGTCATGGCGTTGTAGAACTTGCCCATTCGGTCTCGTAGTCCAGCCCCTTGTAGTTCAAAACCAGTCGAGCTATCACCGTCAGCTTTTCTATTCAATTCGAAAAACAAGCTTGTATTCGTACTCTTCCATGTGTTGAGCGACCATGCGTGGATGGGCTCTTTCGATGGTATATCGAATAAGATGATTTTTGAAGCCGCCATTGTGAGTTAAATACTTTAGTCACGAACCCGCCGTGGTTGTCGCAGTTGCGATTCGAGGGGAAATTGAAGCGAGTGAGTAGTAGTTTGCCTTTTAAGGAGTATGTCCAAAAGAAGTGAGTCACTACGAAGCCAAGCTCAGTGTCTATTATATATCGTATTACATATCTGCTAGGAGTAGAGGAGGGGGTGGTCCCCATCTTGGGTCAATTTTATGCCGGTCTAGTGTAGCTAGGTCGTCTTACATATGGAAATGTATCTGGGGCTCTTTGTATATAAGGTCCGGGCATAGACGGAACTTGAAAACTACGACCACATATAGTCGATGGTTACAGGTGATCGCTAGTGCTTATAATAAATACCAGACAACCCATACCCTACATTGTACGATTTTAATTCTACCTCGATCATGATTTTGCCTATTGACATTTTCTCGGTCGGCATATATCCTCCCTCCTAATCTTTCCTCTCGGCTTGCGAAATATGCCTATTCTCACTCAATACTACGGGTTTTTTTATACCAGAGATGCTAAAGCGAGTATCACATAAAGCACCTACCTACAACTTGAAGTTAGTACTACGTTGCGGTGTGGTATAAGTCAAGCCCCGCCTTCTATTCAGGTGGGGTTGAGTGAACGCTCATGCAGTGCCGGTGGTTCCTCGCAGGTCCGTCATCCTGTCCAATTACATGCATGTGGATTACTATTTATAACCTGCCAGTAACATGTTTGCACGATTAATAATTGCCACTTTGGAGAGACATCTGCCTTAGGTACTTAAGTAATAGCATTATGAGCCTGTTAGTTGTATGTGCTGGACTTGTAGTGTATACTTTGTGTTCTGGAGCTTTCTGGAAAGGCAACAACCTCCAAATTCATGTTGTGCATATAGTGACAACAGGACAATACACAATAGCCGATTATGTTAACGTAATAAATGTGTACTAGATAGGTAATAGGTCATTATCATTATGTTGAACAACATTTCAATATTTCAAGTACCTTCAATATGTGCTCGTATGTGCGAACATGTTTTCAGGTTTTAGTACCTGTGACCTGTAGTCCTAAATCATGCAGTCCAATCGTGCATACTACCTAGGTACTCTGCGAGGTACCTAATACTGATTTAAAGTTGTGCGGCATGCTGTATTTGAAAGATGTACAGTACATAAGTTACATGAGACACAACTGAGATAATACTGTGATAACAACAAGTTTGAATGAAACAGAAATCCTAAGGACAACATGTTCTTGTGCTATTAGTACGTTTTCAATGGGTATTGCATTGAAGGCCTCGGTTTGGGGAAAATAATGGATCTCCATCATGAGAGCGAGAGCGCGTTATCGATAAGATGACCCCAAGTACACTAACACTATATCATAGCCGTCGCGACGGGAGCTTGCTTGCTTCATTTCATCTCTCTCTTCCCTCTACAACTAGCCTTCTCCGACCAAGCTCTCCATGATGGCTTCCCACGCGGCACCCGTAGACCTTGCCAATGGCAATGGCATCGCCCTAGGATCCTCATCTCCGAAGAAGGTTGCCTATTTTTATGACTCGGACATCGGAAACTTCGCGTACGTTGCTGGCCACCCTATGAAGCCGCATCGCATCCGGTTGGCGCACAGCTTAATTATGAATTATGGCGTGTACAAGAAGATGGAGATTTATGTATGTGCATCTGAATCGGATTCCCCTATTGATGTGTACACATTGATACCACCCCTTTCAAGACTTGCGTTCAAAGACTAACACTGTCCATTCTCTGTATCTAGCGAGCCAAGCCTGCGACGCGACTCGAGATGACGCAGTTTCACACTGACGAATATATCGACTTCTTACAAAAAGTGAGCCCCGAAAACATGGACAACTTCCAGCGCGAACAAACCAAATTCAACGTGGGCGACGATTGCCCTGTGTTCGATGGCCTGTTTGAGTTCTGTGGAATTAGCGCTGGCGGCAGTATGGAGGGCGCTGCTAGACTCAACCGTCAGAAGTGCGACATGGCAGTCAACTGGGCTGGAGGACTGCATCACGCAAAGAAATCCGAAGCTAGCGGCTTCTGCTACGTGAATGGTACGTCTCATTACTCGGGTCCAGTGCCGATTCTGTTGGCGTAAGTGGGTGGGAACTAACAAAGTTGTAGACATTGTCCTTGGCATCCTCGAGCTGTTACGATTTAATAAGCGCGTCCTCTATATTGATATCGATGTCCACCATGGTGATGGCGTCGAAGAAGCCTTTTACACAACTGATAGAGTTATGACCGTGTCTTTCCACAAATACGGCGAATATTTCCCTGGTACGGGCGAACTTAGGGATGTCGGCATCGGCGCGGGAAAGTACTACGCAGTCAACTTTCCTCTCCGTGATGGCATAGATGACTCTTCCTACAAATCCGTCTTCGAACCCGTCATATCGAGTGTTATGGAATTCTACAACCCTGATGCGGTAGTCTTGCAATGTGGTGGAGACAGCCTGTCTGGTGATCGGCTTGGGTGCTTTAACCTGAGCATGGAGGGCCATGCAAACTGTGTCAAATTTGTCAAGAGCTTCAACCGGCCTACCTTGGTTGTCGGAGGCGGTGGCTACACTATGCGCAACGTGGCTCGAACATGGGCATTCGAAACCGGTCTTTTAGTGGACGCTCACATGGACCGTACCCTCCCATTCAATGAATACTACGAAGTAAGTCACGTCTGCCCATTTCTTTTGAGTCAAGAACTAACGATACGCTCAGTACTACGGACCTGACTATGAACTGGACGTACGGGCTTCCAACATGGAAAACGCAAACAGCCCAGAATATCTCGAGAAGATCAAGAATCAGCTAATTGAAAATCTACGAAGAACGGCGCATGTTCCGTCTGTTCAAATGCAGGATGTTCCACGGCATTCCCTCGGTGCAATGACAGACGAAGACGATGCGGAGTTGGATGATCTAGACGAAGACGAGAACAAAGATGTGCGTTTGACGCAACGCCAATGGGAGCAGCGGATAGAACGTGATGACGAGTATGAGGCGAGCGACAACGAAGAGATGGAGAAGGCAAATGGTGTTCACCGCAATGGCACTTCTCGGCGGAACTTTCAAAACTACCGCAACTCTGATGCAGAAGGCGACAGCGGCATAGCAACTCCTGCAGAAGATATAAGTGAGAGCGTCATTAAATCTAAAGAGATTGATGAAGTTGTCATGAAAGATGTGGAGGACATCGCACGAGACGACGAGGCTGAAGCTAGCGAAACCGCAACCAATTCCAAGCCTGACGAGAACAAGTCAGATGAAGGAGTCGAAGCTGTCGGCATCACTGAGCAAGAAGAATCCCTGAAGGAAATACAAGAAGCTACGAAGTCTACCAATGGTGGCGACAAAGATAAAGAGGCTGCAACACCTTCTCAAAGTTCTTCAGACAAGCAAGATCCAGCCTCAAAAGAAGACGATGAGGTCATGCGAGATGCCGAAGATGAGCCTAAGCAGCCGGAAAAGGAGGTCGAGAAGAAAGAAAGCGCGGAGCCTGAAACGATCAAGTCACCAAAAGAACCGAAGACGGATCAGGACGGAGATGTTGATATGAACGAGACACCCACAGAGAAGAAACTGACTGACAGCAAGATTGCCGAGGCCGAAGAGTTAGCAGAAGATTCTTCGTCGGCTGAAAAGGCTAAAGACACCACCAGTAGCAGTTAGAACCTTGCGAAGGTCAGAGAGCGAAGAGTCGTGTGAGGTTGCTTTTTTTTGTTGATTTTTACTAACGTTAATAACGTTTGAATGTATACCTAGTTACAGCGAAAGGCGTTCCGGGTTTGGCACAAAGAATGGGAAGGATGGACATATGCATTGACTTGGAACTCGATGGCATTGACTATCTATTATGGTTAACGGGATGGTGTTCCTCATCTTAAGGGAGGGCTGTTCTTGGAATGCTTGTAATGCTGAGCAGGAGAGATGATGAGTTTAGATAGTGTACAACTAGGCTACATCTTGCAAATTCCGAATAAACTACATGTTAGTGGCCTTCAGATTTACAAACTCACCGGTATCATAACCGTTTGTGTATACTAAATGGATCGAGATCGTGGAGGGAGTGATGTTGACGTAAATAATCGCACCTGGCATAATAAGGCATTATTCATCTGTATTATAGTCCCAGGTAGTTTCTCGAAATTATAGACTTCAAGAGCAAGTCCATAATGTGCCCAACAGCCATCAATATCCTTCGCGAAGTTCCGGCCGAAAGTTTAATGACCTTGGACACTAAAGAAGGTAGAAATGTAATGATCCTAAAGAACTATATTTCGAGCTGGAGCCTTTGTTGAAATTTAGGGGCTTGCGATTGGGTGTACCTTAGTTTGAACCGAACGGCCACGAGTAATGCAAGTAATACGAGGCGCTTTCCATAATTTTGTGGTTTTGCGGGGTAAACACATAAACTTCGTTCCATTGCTCGATGTGGATGAGCTGCTTGATTATCAAGAGGGTATACAAGCGCTTCCGGACAGACAGCTACTGACAGTCACGGACTCTTTGACTAAGGCGATGCGACCCATCCTTCAACCAACGCGTGGGAATTTTTGAACGGTGCGGAATGCAGGACCGTTTCGTCAATGCTTGTCGGGAACACTCGACCTGGATAGACTCGGGAACACTTGTCTACAGGTTTCGACCAATTGTTGCGGAGCTCATCGGTCTAGCAAAGAACTTCATGGCGGCTCACCTAACAGTCGAAGTTGGAGTTATTTGAATGAGACACCATACGGGCGATCACCGACTCTATCTTGGTAGCAATGGATGGGGATGGCATTCGCTCTATCTATGTAAGTGTACTTGCCTAGGCAACTATTAAACCTCGTAGATTTCGGGAACTGCTGTTCGTAGATCTTGAATATCTCGTCTCGAGTATTTCCTTGCGATGATTCTGTCGGGTTGAATAATCATGATATATAAGACTCGCATACCACTGAGGATGAGGTCATGCAAATACACACTTTACACATGATGGACGGGACTGGATTTCATGTGCAGCCATCCTCTTTATATCCCATGCACTGATTTCACTGTGCTGCGTCATGCAATGTACAAGACAGCTAGCTAGTAGAGCTAGGGCTGCGTTTGTCACATAGAGCCAAGTATTTATACCAATGTATCAGTTATTATTGCGACACGCTATGGTTCGGAACAATTGTTCAATCAACGACTCTAACCTACAGGCTGGTGTGAACCGATGTTCCAAGTAGCGTGTGAGAAGGGAAACGTAAACAAAAACCAAAACCGCTAGATCCCCTTCCCCTCCTGAGTCATCAGACAGTCACTGCCTCTATTTTTTACTCTCTGCACTCATACCCCTTCACTTCGTCGTCATCGCCTTCTTCATCGTCTTCTTCTAAAAACAAGATTCTCGCTGAAGTTTTTTTATGACTGGGGGTATCAAGCCGTGTACTGATATGCTGCCAACCTTCGCTTATGGATGCAAGGATAATACAAATGCGAAAAAGATTCCGGGAATATGTGGGAAAGTGGAGGAAAAAAGGAAAAGACAGAGAAGCTATGTGCCTTTTGCCAAGAGCATCTCTTTTGCCAGTCATCAACGTTGCATCGTTGGCCCGGAATAATAGTACAATAATTGTGACATGATCCAACTTTTATTTATCGTCTCAGAGATTGCGGTTTTGTTTAGGTCGTGCCAAATACGGATACGGTATAGCAGGGTACAGCGGATAGGACAATGGGCCAGGGGAAAAGCGGTGGTACATATGTGGTGATACAAGATAATTGCTCGATTCAGGTCTGTGTCATGACTGGCGTTGCCTCGAGCGGCTGGCCGGGCTCTGCGGCCTTGACAGCTTGTTTCTTGTTGGCAAGTGTTGCGCGACGTTTCGCAACAGCTTGAGACATCGACCCAGATGCCCACCGTGCTGGGATGGTCATTAGCATGCATGTGTCAAACGAGACATATAGAGAGGAGCTGGGCAGGAAGTCATTACCTTTCATTGAATGAGACATTTTCTCGGACTTAGTCATTTGATTGTAGTCCTTGGCATCGGCCGGATCGGTGCCATTCGCGGTACCGTTGCTAGTGCCATTGCCGCTGTGAGGAGGCGTTGAGTTTGAAGATGATGGTACAGAGAATGGATTTGGAGGGGGCACGGACGTTGGCGCAGGAGCTGGGAAGTGTCCATTGTAATTCTTGAGCTTAATCTTGGTGGGTGGTTTCGGTGTAGGATGTGGCTCTAGCGTTGGCTGTTGTACTGGTAGAGGAGAGGGTATAGGTATGGGAACAGGCGTTGCTGCGAAGTCCTCAACTTGTGTTTTCTTAGGACGTCGGACGCGCTTGGGCTTGGGCTCTTCGCCATGAATTTCATTCTCTGGGTTCAGAGAAAACTTCTTTTGCCGCTTCTCTCTAAGTTGGTAGTTATTTGAAGTTACAGTAGACTGTGTGGCGGTAGATGAAGAAGTAGGAGGACGAGATTCGTCCGCTGTATTGGTTGATTGCATAGATGATGTATAGAATGATCCCGAGGGAACCTCGGAGAGCCGTGAGTTGGTATGACGCTGCCCAGCCTTTTCTGGTGTCGGGTGATCGGCGCCATTCGCGGCAGTTTCTTCTTCTTCTTCGGCGGCTTCAACGATTGTTCTTCTACGCCGACGCTTTCGTGCAGGCTTTTCTTCCTCTACCTTTTCAGGTTGCTGCTCAACCTTTTCAGCTGGTGCAGGAGTAGCCTCAGGGATGGGCACTGGTAAGGGATGCTTCCGCGGACGGCCTCCCTTACCTTTCTTTTTGGGTGGTATTGGTTCGATAGGTGCACTCGTGGGCGGTGGCACGGTAGGATTGAGCTCGCCATTATCCTCGATATTATTGCCAGCCCGCCGGCGTCGTCGTTGAGTAGGTACAGGAGTTGAGCCTCTGCTAGCGGCTTCACTTCCATCGAACAATGCTGGAGGCTTTCTAGCCCGTTTTCCATGAATGACGATGCCATCGTCCGCTTCAGCTGCTTTAGCAGTCTGCTTTGGCCGATCTCGCAGGCGGCCCTTGCCAGAGCCAGTCTTTTGCTCTGCTGGATCTTGAAAGCCAATCTTAGCGTCTTTGTCGTCGTAATCGAAGAAATAGTTGATGGCCATGAGCTTGTCCTGTTGTCGGGCATAAGCGATCTCTGGATTAGGCCGTTCAGCCCGTATTCCTTTAACGATAAAGTCCTTTTGTACCGGGTTTGCATCAGGATCCTTGCTTGTGAGCATCTTGACACGGTGTTCAAATGCTGCGTCTTCGTGTCGATACCGAGCCGCATTGTCCTCATCGTCTGTAATCTTACGTAGCTCATTATACTCGTCCTGCCAGGCTACCAAGGCACGATTGACAACTTCCAGCCTTGTCCATATCTCTTCGGGCGATAGAGACTTGAAATTTTGAAAGAGATCAGTGAATTCGGATGCATCCCTGGTCTTTTTGAAAGGAATCGGAATTCTCGGAGGGGGCTGAATGTAAGGGATTTCAATATCCGCTGTGGTGGAGTTTGCTCGAGTATATGTGGGCAAAGGCGACATCGCCGGCGTTTCGTCCATGCCGCCATCTACAGGAGTAGAGTCTGGCACGAGGGGATCAGTCATAGGGGTGTTCTCCAACGCAACGTCGGTCTTGATATTGTCCGGTTGTGTACTATCGAGTTGATCGTCTACCGTGTCTTCCGGGCCATCTTGCTGGAGCGGCTGTGATTCAGAGACGAGCTCAACGTCAGGCTGAGCAGGCGGCCACTCGACATAAACACCGTCAACATATGGGGTGAGATGTTCATATGAAGAATAAAGAGATTCGTCAACAAGCCTTTTGGAGGCGTCTATGTGAGCTGTCTCGCGTTGTTCGGCACCTTTCTGATGGCTGTCATGATTGAAGTCCATCTGAGTAAAGCCTAGTTGAGATTTCCGAGGGGTAGAAATAGAATCAAAAGAAGGTGTCATCTGAGACGGCTTCGAATCATCATTGGAAGAGCCAGAGCTTGTGTTTGAGTTTGTACGCCTAAGCGTGTCGTCAGATTGCTCACTTTGATGGCCGCCAACTTCAATCGTATCCTGAACTTCAACATCTTCCATGTGTTGATCAGAGATTACCGGTTGAGGCTCTACTGTTGATTTTCTTGTTTGGTTGCGTCTACGCAGGGCGGACGAAGGTGGCGGTAATTGCTCCGAGGAGCGTCTCTTAATATGAGCGCCGTTGAGTTCTTCGTCCTTGTCTAGCTCGTGGAAGCCAGTATCAGTGCGCCGCCTTTTCATAGCTCGTGCAGTGGAAGGGGTTGTTTTGCCGCCGTCACTCAAGTATCCATCGCCGTGGTCGAATGTGTAATCCACACGGGCCCGCTTTCTAAGTGAGCGGCCACCCTTATTGTCAAGGTCATCGGATGAGGGAATAGCGCCGTCGGCAACGCGAGCACGCGCACGTGTGCCTCTGGAGGCCGTGGGGCTAGGGGTTTCGAAGGAAAAGGAAGAGGATGCAATACTGTCAGCTGGTGTGGAAGAGGGAACTTGGTCGACAAGCTCAGTGGCGGTGATAGCATTGGAGGTTGGGTGTGAAAGGGGACCGGCAGGGAGCGTGTGACGTTTTCTAGCAGAGGTACGGCCTCGACCGCGACCCACGGAAGCTGGCGAATCCATGATACAAGAAGAGGTTGATAGGTTGATGTTATGGTTGGTGAGTTATTACTTGTGTTGTGAAGATGCAAGAAGATTTCCAGTCGGAGATTATGTAAGTGGGGAATCAAAGCAGGAAATATGAACTATGGTGTAATTGACACCTGAAGAGCCGGCGGCGGACGACAGCGACGCCCAATGAAGACAACAAAATAGAACGCGAGAGAGAAGTAGAGAGAGATCCAGTCAAATCGAAGTGGCTAGAAATTGCTAATGTTAGTAGATGAGCTGTTGGGGAGTGCGCGTGTCGAATCCGGTGAGGTAAGGAGGCGAGGAATTTTATGAGCAAAGGCGGTAGGCTTAGTACCAAGCACCAAAAGACTCAGTAGGGAATACGACTTACATGTCAAGATGCTCGTTGCTGCGAGCGACTGATAATCGCAACAGTGAGAAATTAGAAAGAATACCTAGGACATCAGATCCGGTCAGACATTGACAGGCATAAAACCATGGCGTTGGCAAGCAGATGGTATCGTTGTTCCGAGTTTAAGCTAGCAGCCAGTACTGCTCTGTGTGAATGGACGAAGCCTGACAGGCGTAGATGAAGGTTTTGGTGTACGTAGGTACAGTTACTGAGAGGGAGCATGTGTTGTTGCGCTGTGCTGTGTGTTGTGCGCTGTGTGTGTGTGTGTGTGTGTTGTGTGTTGGGATGTGTAAGGTAAAGGTGTAACAAGCCTCCTAGCCGATCAGATTTTGATATACATGTACTTACACGGTTGGTGCCGAAGAGAGAGCGCGCGCGACTTTTCTTTATCTCTGTCTGCAGTGGAAATAGAGGCAATGAAGACGACAGATCACACAAAACCTCCAGTAGCCAAGTTGATCTCGTCGTGTCCAGAAAGTCGGGCGAAGAGAAGACAAATAAGAGCCGGACTACAGTAGTCTTCTTGTTCCTTCGACACTACGTCTCATTCAGCGCCGCCTGTTTCTGCTGCGTTTTTGGAGGTCCAGCTGCACAAGCCACAAGGGCCCCAGGAGATCCGGGCAGACCCCAGCCACGACTTACACCTTGCCAAGCCTGTCTACTTGGCAGAGGCTTCGACCAATCAGAATTCGTACAATTGCGTCTCTCTACACCGGAATGGGACTAGATGGGCTTAACACGGGTACCTAAGTACCTACTTACCTACTTAATTACCTAGGTACTTAATTAAGCAAACATGTAGTAGGTGCACTGCAGCGGACATCATAGACATTTCTCACAGCGCTCTTTCAGCGGCCCACAGACTTATCAACGGCTACTGTTTAGTGATCGCTGCTCTGTTCTAGATCGCGTTCTAGTTGCTTCATCTTAGGGGGGAGGCTTCGTCATTCATACTTGTGCAATAGCTCCGTTTGTGATATTCAATACGACATATCGCCATACAACAATTACATTGAACTCTGAATTTATCTCCTAGAATGATTGTTTATTGTTCTATTCTGGGTTATTTTGGTCGCCAATAACAATTATAGCACCCACCCCAAACTGTCATGGTGGTAATCATCTATCAATATGAGTACCCTGCACCGCTATCTGCATGTACTCAACACCATGACAACCAGTACTCCTAGCTAGCGTTTTATAATACATAGGCCATATCAATGATCATCTTTACTTCTGACATCTCTCTGTGTAGAGCATAGAGCAGAGAGCTCTAGTCAGAGTAACTCTATTTGTGTGCAGTGCTTTCTCGGGCTAGCCTTCTCCTGGAGAGCCAGGTTGGTAGCACCTATTTGTTTAAGTAGGTACCTTAGGCACTTACCTGTACTACATAGCGGTACATTTACTTAGATTTAGCTACCTCTGCCTGACCTATTTACCATTTAACCATATCACCTTACCTTGACTTGTAGCACCTATTTACTACACTAGCAGTAACAGCTGACGTCTTTCTAACTCCACTTCCGTCTTGCTGCATCACCCCGACAAACAAACTTGAGAAATAATACGCTCTTTTTCTCTATCTCTTTCGACACAATGTCGTCGAAGCGATCGAAGGCGACTACCGACGATGAGCTTGGCGAGCTCTTCGAGGGGATTGGCGACGAGGGTGCAGTAAAGAAGCCCACCAAGACCAAGGGTACCGCGGTCAAGAGCAGCGCCTCGAAACCGCGACGTGACAAGCCTGAGAAGGACATTCTCGCTGACTTGGAGGACGAGCTCGGCGACGAGGAGCCGGCCCGACCACACACGCCTCGTACCAAACGAACGAGCACAGCAACCCCGCCTCCTGCTGCCGCTGCCAATGCCGCGGCAAGCAGACTTTCCGAAGACAAGCCTACAGCTGCGGCCCGGAAGTCCGCCGACAGTACTCGTTCGTTCCATGCGAGCTTCACCCCAAGCGCAACCAGCTCCGATCTCCAGGATGCCGAGAAGAGAGGCCCAGTCGAGCAGACAGCTCCTGCTGCTGCTGGCAGCGGCGGGGGCGGTTGGTGGGGTGGCATTTTTGCTACGGCCACGGCCACAGCGAGCGCCGCTATGAAGCAAGCTGAGGCCGCTTACAAGGAGATTCAGCAGAATGAGGACGCTAAGAAATGGGCTGAACAAGTTAGAGGTAATGTGGGAGCTTTAAAAGGCCTTGGTAAGCTCGCCCCATCTCATCTATAAGACACCCTGACTGTGCCGCATCCCTCCTGAAATCGAAAGCCTGATAAGGAGGACTAACAAGATATGCCAATGTACTAACACACTGCAGGTGACGACCTTCGCCATCGTGCCATGCCGACTTTCGCCAATATTCTACATACTCTTGCCCCTCCCATTTCGTCTCACGAACGTCTTCTCATTCACATCACTCACGACATTGTTGGGTATCCGTCCTTAGACCCCCTCATATACGGCGTCTTTAGCCGTGTCATGTCACAAGTTGAGGGCGGCGATTTACTCGTCATCCAGCGCGGACACGAGAATACCGCTCGCCGTTCTTCCGACGCCCCTTTCTTTGGCGGATCCTCTCACTCGGCTGGTTGGCGTGACGGTCCCTGGTGGCGTCAAGTCGACTCGCCCCGTGACCTTGGCGCTGTCAAGGGCCTCGTCGAGGGAACTAAGCTGTGTCGTGCCAACGCGGAGAGTTATTCGCACGATTATCTCGCCTCAAGCGGTGGCGTAAATGAGGCCCAGAGACGTGCACTGGAACCTCTGAGCGAGGACAATCCCGTTCGGACTAGCGATATTTTCCTGGCCGTGCAGGCTATAATAGTTGAATCAGATTCCGCGCTCTTTGCCGGAAGCACGGCTAACGAAGCAGAGAAGGAGGCTAGCGCTGTTGCAGATGACAGCTCTGATACGCAGATTTGCTTTGCTATCTATGTTCTCGACCCCGTTCACGATATCGTGTATAACACGATCAGCCAGAACATCCCCCTCAGATGGATTAGATGGCTAGATGCACCGACTCCACTAACACCGGCAAGTGAGAGCGAACAATCTGCTCCCATCGACGTAAATGTCCCTGATGAGATCCGGGAGATCATCGAGAGTGGTGGCGTGGACCCGCGTGAATGGGTCGCCGAGTGGGTCGAAGAGACCTTAAGCCTCTCGATCGGTGTTGTTGCCCAGAGATATGTCGCTCGGCGAATGGGCGTCGGCGAGGGCAGTATTGGTAAAGGCAAGCAAAAAATCGAGACTCTCATGCAAGAAGGGGGCGGCGAGGCAGCCCGTGCGGGTCTGATTTAGCTCGAGAATTGGAGGTGGGAGAACTGACGATAAAGGTGGAAGTATATTTATCATCTAGCTGCTTTTTCTGTTTCTTGGGAGGTGTCAAAGGTGTTTTATGGGTCGACTATTTTTCTTCGGACTGGATTAATTGACTCCCCATCTATGTATGCAGCTGTTTCTGGAATATAATTACACTCGAATCGTTATGTCATTACACGGTATAAAAGGGTTGGTATCATTCTACAACTTTCTTCGCAGATAATGAGCTGGCTTAGTGAGGTTTAACATTTGTACAGGTAAGATATATGCATAAAATCACAAGCAGTGGGAGTAGGACGGAGATTTAGATAACTGTGGATTGAGGTTCGTCACGTTACCCACGAATAGACGTGAAATTAATGAGCTAATGGGAAGCAACTTGATAGCTAATGTACCAAAATCCAATTTTTTTTTTATAAAGCATTACGCGTTTCCTTACTACGTATAGGTAGATTCAACAAAAGCATACTCACGCCCGTGAACAGATAGGCGCGTAGTCGTATTTAAGGCACCGGTAAGATAGGTATATGACCAGAATCGTGAGATGAGGCGCCAATAACCGATAGGTACGTTAAACATGTACGAATACCATCTAACAAACTAAGAACTGAAACCAAAGGCTAAAAGCTGCAACACCAGGCAACCAAACCACACGAAGCCACTCGACCCCCTCGTCTTAACCATGCCACAACCTCCATTCATCGCGATCTAGGATTAGGAACTCTAAATTGCACGAGCCAAATATCTTAGTTAGACAAACCAGCGGATGACGAACCGGCTATCCAGGTTTACCCAATTTGCACCCTCTGCTGCTTCTCCTCAACGTCCTCCAGACTCCCCACGACCTTAAGCTCGGCCTTCGCCTGCCGACTGGCGCCCGCAGCCTCGACGCGCTTGAGAGGGCGATACACGGGCTCCCACATCTGCTGGCGGATCCACTCCTCGAGATCCTCGTCGTTATCCGGGATCCCATCTTCCGTGGCCACGGACTCCCGCACCGCAGCCTTAATAACCTCGCGCGCTACACGGACAGATACATCGCGTACCTCTTCCACACCGGGCAGCAAGGGCGCCGTATCGTCCTTCAGCGCTGGGCTGAGGTCCGCGACGCCGCGGACCGCGGCGACGAGCATCTTGTCGGTCAGCAGCTTCGCGCGGGAGAGCACGGCGCCGAGGCTGATGCCGGGGAACACGACGCTGTTGTTGCATTCCGCTACCTCGATGCTCACTTCTGCGCCGTCGGGGCCCCAGGGCCCTTTGACGGGGTCGAAGGGGCTACCCGTGGCCACGAGGGCTTTGCCGTCTGTCCATTTGAGGATGTCCTCTGGCACAGCCTCGTGGAGTCTGGTGGGGTTAGAGAGGGGGAGGATGACGGGGCGGGATGTGTGCGCTGCCATCTCCTTTATGATCTCTTCTGTGAAGGCTTTTGGTACTGTTGAGGTCCCGATGAGGACGTTTGGGTGTACCTGTTTGATGACGGAGAGGAGGGAGAGATCGCTGTCTGACCATTCCGAGGCGTCTTTGGCGAAGACCTTTTGGCCTTCGTCCGTTTCTGATTTAGTCGTGAGAAGACCGGGCTTATCGATCAACCTGTTGTTACTTATTAGTGAACGGAAGCGCCCGTGAAGAGAGCGGAAAGCGAATACAGGAAGAGAGGCAAAGGAAAAAGAAAAAACCTCACCAGATCTGCTTTGCTGCCTCGTCCTTGCTTATCCCTTTCTCAGCGGCGATCGCGTCGCGCACTTGGTCCGCGATACCGACTCCGGCCGTTCCAGCACCGAAGACTACCAGTTTGACGTCTTTGAGCTTCTGCTGGCTGACGTGGAGCCCGGCCATGATAGCTGCAAGCGTGACGCACCCGGTCCCCTGGACATCATCATTGAAGCAAGGAATCTCGGGTCTATAGTGATCCAGGATCCGGCGTGCTATCAAAATTAATCAGTTTCAATGAGCTTTAAGCTGTACTATAGGGTATGGGAAGTACCTACCATTCCCTAATCCGAAATCCTCGAAGTGGATATAGGCCTTAGGGAACAGCTTCCGAGCCGACTGAACAAACTCGTCAACGAATTTGTCATACTTCTCTCCGCGTACTCTGTTCTTGCGAAGTCCGAGGTACAGGTCGTCGTTAAGAAGCTTCTCATTGTCCGTCCCGCAGTCTAGAACTACGGGAAGGGTGCGGTTGGGATGGACTGAATATTGGAAGTTAGCACGTTCAACTATTGAAAACCGGGATTTACTTACTACCCGCACAAAGTGTAGTCAACACTAGTTTCGCTACCGAGATCAGGATCCCGCCTACACCCTGATCTCCTATGCCGAGAATCTCCTCGCCATCTAGCGACTATTAGCTAATCTAATCTAGTTCTCGTTTTACCAGTGTCGCATAGATCCCGGGTTGCGTACCTGAGACGACGATATAGTCGATATCCTCGGGTCTTCCCCACTGGGCCAGATCAGGCGCAACTCTTTCGATATTTTCGATATTCAAGAAACAGCCTTCCGGTCTCCGGAAGAGACGAGAGAAGTTTTGTATAGCATCGCCCTCTGTTGGTGTATAGACAACACTGAACATTTCCTTCAGGTGATCTTGTAAGAGCTATTGAACATTAGTGATATGCATCACGAGAATTTCATCCCTCGCCTTCATATATAGCAGGCGAATAGCATTTCCGACTCATATGATGATGATAGGAAATGAGAGGTCGCAATGGTAGAACCCAGCGGTGCTCACCCTGAAGTATAAGACAGCATTCTGCTCTTTCAAAGAAGTCAAGAATGTATTCTTGGCGAGGTCATCAGGCCGCGTCGAGTACTGCTCATAGGCTCGTTTCACCTGCTGCTCGAGAGTCTGAACGCTCTGGGGTAAGAGACCGGTGAGGTTGAACTCTCGTCTCTCTTCGGCGGTATGTGCGGAGCCACGGTTGAAATACGCCGTGTTCAGCAGCACAGTTCCGGTCACGGCGCATTCGATGGGACCACGCGTGCTCAACGGCACGTGGGAGAATTTTTTGGATTCGGACGACATCTTGAGCTTAGAGCTCGAAGTTGAGAAGGAGGTGGTGCAATTGTTACGACGCTTGAGTGTCAAGGCGCGCCAAGCGGGGCGAGATCTATACATAGAAGAAAGATGATGAGGGAAGTCGTGATCGACGGGACTTAAAGTATCATGTTGATGAGGTCACGGTTTCTTGTATTTATATGCTGCTCCAGCCAGAATACCGGTATTGTTGGCAAGGCGTATAGTTGTAAGTCCACATAAGTTACCAACTTACCACCCGATGAGACGGGATGTGACGTCGTGCAAAAGAATTCCCCCCACGGCACCGAAGAGGGACGGTGCGGGGTGCAAAACGACGGCGGGCCTTCTTCAACACGAGTGGCAGGTTACGGATTTCATTCATTCTTCAGCTTACGGTGACGGGTGGCTGAACAACACAACAACAGCAGCAGCAACAACAGGAACATACGACATAAGACGTAAGACGGGCGAGAGCAGGGGATATGGTAGGCTTTATTTACTATCAGGTGACATTAGATGAGCGGGGGCGCTGCGGCTGTGAATGCACAAGAACAAAACGGGCATAGAAATGATAATTGTAAACAGACGGGAACGAATAAGTTGAGAAATGAGATAAGAAACAGATGTAGGAGCTCTAGGAGCCTCGCTCACGTGGAAGAAGAAAGATAAGACGCAGAAGAGCATCAGATGAGCGTGGACTATGATGGTCCGTTATAGTTGGTCTTGCAGCATTCTATCAGCGGACGGTACGAAGATCGTCCACCGCCTCGACATTACCGGGCCTTCTCGAGACCCCAGCACAAGACGTGCCGAGGCATAAAGACCTTCGAAAAGAAGACTCGTGAAGGGAATTCAGAGTGGTCGGTTCAAGGGTGCTGCGTGCGCTACGTGGTATGGTATGAAGAAAAAGTGGCGAGGGATAACAGCATAATACATAACAAACAAACAAACAAACATATGTAACGAACCATTTACTTTGAGGATTTTCCGGTGGCCGTCGACTGTCTGCATCCCATGCTTTGGTCTTCGCTGTTGATTCTCGTTATTTGGTAAGAAGTGAGAAGAGAATTTTGTGCAGCAAGAAATAAGCACCTATCTGGATTACCTACTTAGGTATCTCCTTATCTTGGCCCCACAGTGTTTGGCTAGGGTGGCCTGTGCATATTAGACTACGCCAACTAGGTAAGTACCTACCTAGTGGCCTAGTCCATCTCTACCAGAGACCACGACAACTTTTCATAATTTGGGTGCGAATTGCAGAGTTCCTCCTTACTTGTATCTTTATTATCAGCCTACTCTATAAACCTATAGTGATTGATTGAGGAGTCTGCCTCATTATCGGAAATAATGCTTGTGGTCTTGGCCTTCTCCCTGTATTCCTACAGGTCGCGTTTCGCCTCTTCGACTTCTCTCAAGATGTGACTTAGACCATATTCTTCGAAATTTTGACATATTGGGTAGACATTCGCAGCATAGTCTTCACGAGGATCCACGGAATTGTGCTCTTGAGCGTCGAAGTATCTATCAGCGTCTTCGATCTCGTACCAACTTTCTCCGTCGTCATCCATCTCCGCACGATACGCGGCATATTGTAGGGCGTCTCAGTGTACCAAGACCATCAGGAACCGTGTGAGCTGCCCGCGGTGTTTGGTAGAAGAGATATGGTGACAGGATTTGTTCGATGTCCGAAAGAGCTGTCTCTGTTACCCTGGTCCTCTTGTCCACGGACAGGCTGAGCAGCTCTGCGACAGCGGCAGCTTTACCGACGATTTCAATTTAGGTTAGCTTATAAACTGACCTTATAAGTATTCAACGCTGCGAATCTCTTTACTCTGAGACTGACCTCATGCGATGCTCAATGACATATATCTGGGCAAAGAATTGGGGCCCGAAGTTCACCCATATGTCGTCGCAATAATGCATTGGCCACTCATTCGCAACTATCTTCTACGACCGTCTTATAGCTGAGCCTAGAACTGTAAAATGTAGATCTTCCTTTTGTGTTGTTGCGGAGAGATTCCATTTCTTCAAGGCACAGAGCTTCTACGAAACTTACTAATAACAACTCTTGGAGTTTAGGGGGGCATTTCTACCAAGGCGACGTCGCTAATTGGCCACACTGCATCAGCTCATCGGCGTTCTTCTATAATTCATATGCAGCTATCGCTGAGTTAACACATCTTGTAAGTGTCTGCCAGGTCTTTCAGAAAACCAAGAGAGCAAAGTCAACATGTATTGGACACTCAAGAATCTAATTGGCTAGCCGAGTATCTATTCTGGCGCCCGGGATCAACGAGCGATATGAGTGCGCAGAAGCAATAAAAACTAACACCGCAATCTGATTCGTCTGATTCTTCTTCACATCTTGGTCCGTCGAGGCAAATCCAAGTTCAACCTGCTGTGCCAACACCAGGACATTATCTCCGAGATCTGCTTACATGGGCATACCTTCCATGCCGGGCAGTGAAGTCAGCCCTGTGAGAATATGTCAGCCATTGTCGTTCAAAGCTTGAGGTTCCGAAATGAGTTCGAAGGCAGAGGCACTTACATTGGTCGCCGATGTCCTGACCAGACTGCTGGCTCTTGGTGCAAGCGATAGCTTGAGCATCCGTCTGTCTCTTGAGTGGCGCACAGCGGTCACCAGAGCACTTCCCATCCATGGCTCTCTGGAGCGCGTCACCTTGCCACCCAAAGAGGTAATCACCGTGCAACCCGTATCCTATCATGGTACATTGTTAGCTCTATCATCACGAACGTCCTCTGCTGAGGGATAAAGGGAAAGAGGACGGAGTGTGAAGTTAGGGGTTGAGGGAACATACCTGTGTTGTCGCCCATACTCCAGTACCAGGGGAGTGAACCGTCCGCTGGCCACTCGGCCTTGTTGTTGAACTGACGAGTGTCGAACATGACCTCATACATGATCTGGGGAATCTTGACAGGGTGTGTCGAAGGGCATGGGCCGCCAGATTCGAAGGTACCCGAAGATGGGTAGGCGACATGGCTCTTGTGGTCGGCCGAATCCAGGTTCTTACCGTCCCAGCAGCTGGGGAAGTGGACTGATACACGCCAGCCGCCACCGCAGGGCTCCTTGGGGAATCCCTGGGTGTCCGAACCCGTGCACGGCGCGCCGCCGAAGGGGTTCTGCTGCATGTTTGCTTCGCAGCGGTAGCAGAGCTGCTTCTGCATGGTTGATGCCTGGCGGTTCAAACTGTCTCCGACAAGCATACGGAAGCCCTATTCCTATAGTCAGTTTTCTCATCCTTCAGGACGCAACGGTGGACACCTCTGGAGACCTACAGGTTTGAACGCCGTGACTTTGGCTGAGGCCTGGTATCCTCGGATGTAATAGACGGTCACACCAGCCTGGACACCAAGACCCAGATTGGCGACCTGAGGAACTCGCTTGTAGGTTCCGTTTCGGGCTTTGAAGTACTATTTGCATAGGAATATGTTAGTCGAGATGCGCAAGTTTAGAGCGCGAGAGGCCTTAATACGCACCAGATTCGCCGTCCAGTAGTTACTGAAATCTTCACTGTACGTGCAGCTGGTGCAGGTGGAAACCGTCGAAGGATCATGGGTTGCTGGTGTCATGCTTGCATTGAATGAGTTTCCGCCGACGACTTGATGCATGTGTGCAGACGGAACACTGCCGGGCTGGACTAGAGGATCGATCTGGTCAATAACGAGCTGAGAGCACCCAAAGCGCATGAGTTCTTGTGCTGAGGCCAACTGCACCGCCAAAGCGGGCACAAGAGTCTTGAACAACATCGCTACTACCAGTGTTGTTACTCGCGATCAAACAACTTTCTCTTTTCTTCGGTCTCCAACTAGTAGCCAGCGGATTGTCAGGAAAACTGGAGTGGTGAGAAGAAAGAGAGACAAGCCGTAGTACTCAAATAACTGGCAACGACCAAGTGGCGGACCTATATGTTGTATTTGGGCTTCCCAGCTAGGTAGCCGTGTCGCCCGGATAAAACCAGACCCATTGCGGATGCGGTCATAGGACTTGGCATCGATTGGCGACGAGAGCACGCGGACCAACTACCGTGGATCGGGCTCTCGGCGGTTAATATAAACTTCCAAATGCAGAGCGAATCTCATGGAGTGCTCATATTAACATGGCAGTCAATCTCTGGGCCCCAGGCAGGGGTGATTCGGTAGCACGTCGAGGTTGTCCACATCAGTTCGGCAACACGGTGCCACCCTTCTCATTCTTTCAATGCGTCACTAATTTTAGCTATTCCGTTACCAGACGTACCGATTGGCTTCTATGAAAGATCACGGAGATAAAAATATGTGGGTGGTGATCCAGATAAGAGGAGAGCGTCTTCGGTTTGCCACAAAACCAGTAGCCTCACTCTATATTTAAATAGGATCATTGATAGAGAGGATACCTAAGCCTGCCACTTTGAGCTAATAGCATAAAATGTTTACCCCAGATTATCCACGGTATGAAAGGACCGTTGTTTTACAATAAGGAGCCTAGCCGGTCCACCCTATCGTGTAATGGGTATAAATGGTCACGCCAATACTGGTAGGCAATATTTGCCGACGAGCGGGAGCACATATGTTAGTAAAAGTTCAAAGTAGTCCCATTATGGTATACCACGAGAACGTCATGATCATTTAGGGGTAGTGGTAAATATACTTTCGGTATATGATAAATGATATGTCAAGCATAGATGTCATTCCAGAAATACCCGGGTAGTTAATAACAAAATGAATGATCCTATTTTAAAAGAGCGTAGGTTCGTGTGATGAGGCAGTAAAAAAAATTAATGATTTAGTCGGGACTCGAACCATTGACCTCAAAAATCACAAAAAGAAATCGCAGGGCTAAAGACGAACTCAAATCACCTGGACCGGAAAACCCTTAATGCCTCTGGCACAAGAGTTTATCCTGTCGACTACTTTACCACTATACCACGGAGGTGGTATATGGGAACGTCTGTTAAGGGAAAGGCACGCATATTGGACCTTATAACCTTCTGAACATATCCCACGCGCAGAGGCAGATACAAAGATTGCACTACTAGGTATAGGCCATGCACAGCTAGCCTTGCTAGCAATCGCTTGTGTGCACGCTTATACCAGAGACTTTTGATTCAATTTGATAGCAACAGAGCCAGTTATGAATTTTAATACCTCCCGTATGGCTCGATTGCCATATTTGCCTGTGGCCAACTGTACATTATATGTCTATCTAGCCTCACTTTAGCTTATTTCCACCAGTAGCCTCGTTATTGATTATTATGTGAACGGCTTCGAAACCCTCAATCTCCATAGGCTCCTACCATTATCATAACGAAGTGATTCTTCATCTTTAGTTCGTCCTTTGATAAATTTATGATCGACACTGTGGTGATGTCTTGACTTTTCTCCCCAATATCAACATCATTGGCTACCCAGGTAGCTAACACTACCACTTCTTTCCACTTCACTGCGCCTGTAGCAAGTAAAAGTCATCGGATAACTTCTATATGCTTACCTACTTTAACGGTGCTGGTTCATCCACGTGGTAACAATCGCAGTTCAGAGTTGATGACCAAACATGACGCTATTGTAGTAGACCCTAATTATATCTGATAGAAGGAATTTGACAACATGGTATTCTTTCGGCCCCAGAAGTCTGCGCGTACAGCGATAATGCTCTATTCATATAGGAAGATAGTTATTCCTGAACGACCACATCACATATATTCAGGTCCCCCTCATATATTTACCGGCAAGCCAAGTTGACAAGTTCCAGATCAGTCGGATACAGAACATCTTGTGCCGTGAGGTCAAGTTCTCATAGTAGTCCTGCACCAAGATTGTACTAGACGTTACTAGGCCTCGTTTATATGTTTTAAATTACTGTGCAGTACTGGATAATAGCCGCAGACCAGCCCGGATGCCCGACTTAACCACCTAGGTTCTACTCTTGTGGTGTTACGCTATGCTGGTGCAGTTATGCTCCGTCATAAACTGGAATTATGCTAAGAGTAGAATATCACTCTATGACCGGAAATCTTCATTATATGCAGACTTAGGTTAACTGGATGGAATAACTGACGTCAATGTTGAGATGAATTAAAGCCTAGTACTAATGTTTGTGACAGGAGAATAACTCTAAGAAATGCAAAAAGTAGGCAACAGTACTGTAAGCAAAGCGAACTCACAGTACGAGATAAGGAGTGCACATGACAGCAAAAAAAATCCCGCACAGTAAATAAGACATTTCTTCAAAACTTACAGTAAGTAGTAATATGCAGGGCATGATGAGTGTTACGGTGATACTGCGGACAACGAAGTCTAGGCATTCACGCGAGTGGCCGGGGTTGCGCAGGCGTTTTTGTTAGAAGAATTACTGGCAGTAAACCATTACTATGCCGGTTAGACAGATCAACTAGTAGTATAGCCTGTATAGGCAATTATTAAGCATCACTCCCGCAAGCATTTCCTGGCGGGGCGCTCGAGTCAGCGTCTCATCCCCGCGTCAATGCAACTCCCTTGTTTTCAATCTGTATCTGGATCGCTTACACGCTGTGCCGCAGGGCCCGAATGAAAAGAAATGTTGCCTAGTTCTTGGGACACTTCTCTCCCTACCCCGTAAGCGCCTAACCTGGGCCCTCTTTGGTTCACCAGAGCACTGCCAAGTCCCAGCGGCTTTGTCCCCCGCGTCTCGGTTGATTGAGCCTCAGCCGAGAAGCGATGAAATGGCTTGCATACCTAGCTATAGTCTATAGTCGACGTCGACCGCGGAAAACTGCGGCTCTTGCGTCACTCGTATCCTTCCATCGAATCGCTTAAGTCGTGAAAAGGAGACATACGCTGCTCACGCGAGTCTGCAATTTGAACATGCACGTAATGTGGTATATGCAGGCACAACATGCGCACTGCAGCCCGTGATGAGAAAAGCTCGTTCAACGACGAAGTAACCCCGCGAAATTAAAGCAGGGCTTGCCCAGAAATTCATAATCATGTTGCTTTCAAGAACGCGTTACAACCTCGACACGGTCATCGACCCCCTACCGTCAGCAAACTCCCCTTTTAGATCCGGCCTTGAGAATATTCGGTAATTATCGGCGACACTCCAAATCTCCCTAGAGGCGTACTGACCGGCGGTGGCCATCTCTTAGTGCATCAGCGGGGTTGCGATGAATCCTATGGGCATGGGGGTGATCCCGGCACTATTGGCCAGTCAGTGTTAGGAGTGCAACCTTGCTCCGTTCAGCCCAGCAAGGCCAGAAATGCATATCCTAGAGGTGAAACCGGTTCAGAAGGGTTTCGACTGATATCTTGAACGCAATGATAGTTGGAAAGGGGGGTTGATATGCACGTCCATCCTCTACACGGCGACTAGCTCCCTTGCGCCTTGACAAGGTCAATTACTAGTCGTCAAGTTTTCCTATCCTCTCTTTTCCTTTTCCTGCTTTGCGGGGAGTAGCGGAACCTGGCAATTTTTACGATGACTAGAACACAACATGTCATCTATCGCTACTCAATTTTCTACAAGCGTAGGCTATGGTACACAGATAAGCCTGGGTTCGCCAACACAGATCACGACGACGCCTCCACTCACTACCGTCTTCACACCACCGCCCGAGTGTAAGACACCCTTCGCCTTTATTTATAATTGCGACAACGATTTTGAATGCGACGGATCTTATCTTCCCGTTTTGTACAATCCTGTCTCCGGCGAGCCTGGCAGTTCTCCGATTCAGTGCTTACCACAAACCACGGTAATCGACGACTCTTTCGTAGATGGAGTGTATGACTATAACCCAGGGCTCTTCTGTCCCGATGGGATGACCACGGAGACCAGCATCGGGACCACGTTCCTTTGCTGTCCTAGGTTTGTTGCTTTCTTGCAAACGGCATGAATTCAATGACTAATGTCGATCTATATTACTAGCGGCTTAACATACTCATTTGACGGATACAATGAGCAGTGTACTGGGACTATGACGAAGGGCACAGTTTTAGGAGGTGATTATGCCGGAATTGGTGGGATCGTGGGAACTACGATCATTTGGTCGGTCGCGGACAACATGACACTATATGTTGCCGCCACTCCAGTTTATCTCTACCAAGGCTCCGATGCCATAACATCTGACACATTCGGCAATCTTCCCACTCCCACTTCAACAGACAAAGCAGCTTCAGATGCAAGCAAGACGTCGGTATCGACCGTGACAGTTTCGGCGTCCGACACTACTGCTATCCACGGGTGCTTTGGAAAGCGGGATTGTCAAACAGCGACTTCGCCCACCAACAAACCAAGCTCCGGGCCATCCAAAGCTGTCAAAATCGGAGCGAGCGTGGGCGGCGCAATCGCGTTTATAATTCTCGCGCTGGCCTCTTTCTTGCTACTCCGCTACCGTCGGAGACGCCTGCTTCGCACTCGCCATCTCGCCATGGACTCCCCTCCGACGCAACCTGAAACAGAAGTGATACAGCACATCTACGTGAAGAAAAACCTCCCCGAGCTCCCCGTGGTTGAGTCGCGGGTCGAGCTTGAGGGGACCCCGGGCCAAGACCGCGGACCGGGGATATACGTATGGAAACCGGAGCTGGAGGGCACCGCTGGTATACATGGCGTGGAGGGCGTATACGTGAGGAAGAAGTCTGAACTAGAGGCAAGATACGACGGTGGATTCACTGTTAGTCCCGTCATGGGGTCCATGTCGGCGACGACGGCAGGCTCTGAATCCCCCGTTGTCGGACCGTCGGTTACGAGACATTCTATGCCGAGGTAGTCGGTCGAAATCTATACTGATATCTTTAATCTTTCCTTTTTTCAAGAAGTAGCGGATCGGAGTCTATTGAAGGTTCATGAAAGACTTTGTAGAAATAGTAATGATAAAATTATTCTTTCTTATTCTTTGGAACATCGGTACTGCTGGATAATGAAACTGATCTAATTCGCTGAACGAGTGCGTCCTCCCTCAACCTAACTTTGCTAAACGGTGGAAAGCAAATACAATTAATGAAATGCGTATGTGAGATGATGGAGTCGTGAACAATCATAAATCCTGGAAAAGCAATTTGTTTCTTTGCTATTCAAGTAGTTAGTGCGAGATTGTTGTGAACCATGAGGTCGTAACATTGGCCGTCGAATCACTTCTCATTCCCCTGCCCTGAAGGCCCATGAGCCTCGCCCTTAACATCCACCACCACCACCACACTATTATATATATTGTCAGTATTGATGGATCACCCAAGAGGATGGAAATCAGGAAAAAAGAACTTACACCACCACCGCCACCCCCACAGCCTCCGCCACCTCCACAACCACCTCCACCTCCACAACCCGCCGCACTTGAAGAACCGCACTAGCAATACACGTTAGCTCCGACTCGCCTTGCCTCTAACCCGAATCCTTAAAAGGTGGAAATCATGGTATCTGATCGGGAACTTACACCAACAGCCCCCCCACTCCCTCCGCACGTGCCAACAGCAGAACCACCACACGCCCCAGCCGCAACCGTGCCGCCGCACGTACCGGCAGCACAGGCGCCATAGGAGCCGGAGCCGGCAGCGATGGTCGAGGAATCGTAGTAGATAGGGCAGACGGTGTAGGCGGGGTAGACGAAGGGGGCGTAGTACAAGTACGGGGAACCCCAGTAATAGTAGTAGTAGTCGTCGCGGGGCGGCAGGTCGCGGCCCTTCTTCTTCGCGCGCTTGCGGGCCTTCTCGTAGTTCTCCTCCAGCCGCTTCTGGTGGAGCAGGTGCATCCGGTTCTGGATCTTGGCGCGGATCGAGTCGTGCTCTGTTACGCGTACGGAGTTGTGCGCTGAGATGTGCGCGCTGTTGTCTGGGGGGCAGAGGGCGGCGCGGCCGGACTCGTAGAATTTGTCTGGAGCTAGAGTACGTGGGGAGAGTCTCGCGTTAGTGATCGAGCCGATTGAGAGTTTGGGAAAGAGTGTGCGTACCTTTGTCCTTCCCGCTTTGGAATATGGGCAACTTGTTGGCTATGCTAGAGCTATGACTAGTTCGCACAGACTCGCAGTACCAGCAAGTGCATTCAGAATATACCTCCCCGTAGAGCTCCTGGTACACCTTGCTCGTCCATTCAAACGAGGTGGACAACTTGTTTTCATCGATCTTATCATCGTGGTCGATGAATGTCTTCGTTTTCGAGCACATCCACTCATAATAGCTGGCGGGACTCAGCTGATGGGTATGCCAAGCGAGATCGACATCGAGGGTTGGAACGGCAATGTGGTCTCGGTATTTGCCCATGATGGCGGTGAAACGCTCGTACTTCGTAATCAGACGAGTCATCGTTTCGCGAGCGGCCGGGCTGTGAAGCCAGTCCATCTATCGATATTAGGATTGAAGTCAAATGTGACGTATTGTTAGGAGTGGCTCACCTTGTACATCTTTTCGGTAAAGATGCCTTGTCGCAAGACAGCACCACCTAGCTCTAGGGCGAAGGGAGAGCTGTTCCCCCAGTATCTCGACATCATCTTCCTTATGTGCACCCGAGCATCCTGGCCAAGACGGTACCTCTTCTTGTTTGTCGCTGGAACAGATTCAACTTGTCTGACTACCGCGGTATCGCCGATCGCTCGCTCGATAATGCCGCGTACGACATCCATTGACGCAGGTGGCGGGTCGTATAATTGACTTCGAAGATTAAGTCGAATAAGTCGGTTCGGGAAGGTGCGCTGGAATCGATCTTTCAAGGTTCCAGGGGGCGGGAGCTGTTCAGCCATACCGGTCTTGTTATCGAGCAGCGTACCCGGCATCGGGTGCCCATGCGCTACAAGATTTTTCACGTCAGTGGTGAATTTGAAAACCTCTAGGTAGTCTCTCCTAAGAATCGTGCTGCAGGTGGAACAGCTTGTAATGAATTCACCGTCGCCATAGCCATTTCCGATGAGTGAAGGGGGTTGATCTTGTGATCTTTCGGCCATGCCGCAAGTAGACCACGGGACCGCATTCTTCATACCACAGCTGGGACACGGGGGGAGGGTTTTGATGAATGAATCATCCACGTTATCCCATTTCCTTCCAGTCGTCTCCTCCCACGTAGCCTTGCAGCCAAACGACACTTTGTAGTTGAAGTCCGTGTCAATTGCAGCGTTAACTAGCTGCCAAGGCATACCAGAATGCCACATTTCTGCGAGACCATGCCGCATGCAGTCTTCATGATAAGCTCTAGGGTTCAGCATATGTGCATGCCATACCATGAGCACATCGTTAGAGGTGTTAGCTAAGATCGCAATAGACTAGTACATAGGGTCCATACCAAGTGGTGGGAGCATGTTGCTTCCCCAAGGGTGCTCATGTGGTGGATTCGAGACAAATCGAGTGTACCTGGGTGTGTCTTCACACATGTCGTTATCGGTAAGAGGCTTTTTAGTAAAGCTGTTCCACCACGCTTCGTAGCGGTCAGCGGCCCTGGCAACATAGAGTGCCCATCGCTTCTCTCGAAGCAGTGATAGATCCTTCTTAGTCTCATCGTCAAGCTTGTCAGCGTTTTCCAATACGTCGAAACCTTTCCTGTTAGGAAATACTCGACTGTCGTAGATCTGCCAAAGGCCATCGGTATACCCAACTGCTTCTTTTAAATTCTGAAAGGCGAAGAGAAGCTTCAAGTGCGCCAGGCATGTGTCTACGGTGACGGCCTTGGCGACTATGGGGACTTGGAGAGAGGAAAACGCCAAGTTCAGTTTCTCGACGTCTTCGGGGGATATACTAGCTCCCGGCGGAGCATTGTAGCTTGGTAGTGCAACATCTCCGTTAGATGGTTTCCTGTCGGCCACGGCCTCGCCCTTCTCAGGCTTTCCCATGATGATAGCAAGCTATGTATTGATGTATAATGGTTGTGAGAATGATGAAATAGCTTATTTACTAGCTGGAGCCTACGGCGAAGACGCTGGTCTTTGTAGCTTCTCTTCCTGCTTTGTAGTGCGGTCCCTATCTTCTTTGTAGTTGAAGCAGACCACGTGAATCGTGAGCCTTCAAGGCGCAGTAGCTGGAGATGCTTCCAAATTCGATCACCGATAATACCCTGCTGCAGCGGCAATAAGAAAGGCGCCTATGCAAGAACAATCACCGGTCGAGTCTGCGACATCAAAGTCCAACCCGCCTATAGTGTCATCTCGGAGGCAGTGCAAGACGAATGATCCATGCTTAGCATCTGGTTCTCAAAGCTATGTCAATAGAGTCGCCACATGAGATCCGACTGTAACCCGACTAAGCCGCGAGATAACAGATGGCAGTCGACAGCTATTATGATTCAACTAGTGCTTCAGTTTAGGTTCTCCGATAAAACGCTCAACCTAGATAATAGTCGACTTATAGCGGCTGTGCAACCTGTAAGCCACCTATGAGCTGAAGCTTCATTAAGCGAAACCGACATTAGAGGATCGCTTCCATGTGTCCACTAAAATGTTCCATAGCTTCTAGCGTACCGATGGATCTCTGTCTCTGATATGCCTTACGCCTTTCAGCCGCCGCAGGCGATTGCTGTGCTCGCATTAGTTGTAGACCAACTACCACATAAGAAGGAATTCGTGGTGGGGATATGACGATAGCTTGCTCATTCATCCGCTGCTCCTGGCGGCTGAGTACCTTATAACTTTCCTAATTGACTGACCGAGGGTTCGTCAGCTTGCAGCAATTACATCAAAGCTACCTAGGTATATAGGCGGATCGATACATGTAATGCGTATACGGCGTAATGATTCAATGTAGGTAGCGTAGTATCTAATACAGTTAGGCTTATTAAAAACTGGGATACATGTACCTAGTCACGTTGTACATTCCTTGGCTGTCGTTCACCAGATAGCCCCTGACCAAAGTTCAGGAATGCCTCACGCTGGGCAGTACTGTCTGGGGTAATTGCTGTCAGATATAAGGGGTTATATCTTAAGCCAGAATATCTGACTAACGGGTATCTAAGGGTAGACCCATGTCCAGGAGACAGGGGCCCTCATACAAATTCCGCGTAGCCTACTAGTCGCGTCTACTTGACACATACAACACACAGGATCAATACAATCAATCAACCCAACGTTACATGCCATCACTTATATCTGACAATTGCCTCTGTATCCCGCAGCTACCCCAGCCCAGCTACCCAACCTGGGCTAGTCTACCGCAATATACCCTAGAGTCAGTGTCCACCTAGTGGGGCTTCCCGGCTAGTGGGCCACCCAAAATAAGGGTAACCTATACACACTATTTTTTTTACCACTTATTTTTTTTATTAAAACTATTTTAAATATAATTAAATTTAATATAATTATTAGCTATAAAAAAAAACTAATTATTATTATAATAATAATTAAAAATAAAATTTTTTAATAATATATAATTATTAAATATATAATTTTATACGCGTATTAAAATTATAAAAATAATTTTTTATTTAAATTAATTATTAAAGTTTATATTATAAAAATTTTATTTAAATATAAAATAATTAAAAATATATATTATTATTAGAAAATTATTAAAATTATTAAATATATTTTAAAAATTTAAAAATAATAAAAAATATTTAATTCTTATTAAATTAATTATTTTATATAATATTATTTAAAAATAAAAATAAAAAGTTTTTTTTAAATAAATAAATAAATAATTTTTTAAAATAATATAAAATTATTTAAAAAAAAATATTATTTTATATTTAAATATATAATAAATATAAAAAAATATAAGGTTTATAAAAATAAATTAAAATTAAATAAAATAATAAAATTTTTAAGAATTTATAAAGATTTTTATTATTACTTTAATAATATTATTTAAATACTAATTTTAAAATATATAATAATTAATAAATATATTTTTATATTAATTATTATTTATATAAATAAAAACTTTTAAAATTAATAATTTAATAAATTTTTCTTAAATAAAATAATTTATTATTAAAAAATATATTTATTTAAAATTAAATTTTTAAATTTTTAAAAATAATAATTATTAATATTAAATAACTATAATATTTATATTATTAAAAGATTTATATATAAAATTAAAATTAATAAAATATAAATTTTCTTTATTAATTTATAATTTTTATATTATTTTATTAATTAATTTTTTAATTATAATATTTATAGATAAGAAATATCTTTTTTAAAAATATATAATAATTTCAAAAAGAATTTATAATTTATTATAATTATTATTATATTTAAAAAAATAAATATTAAATTATTAAATTAATAAGGATTATTTAAAAATAATAAATTAAAAGTTTTTAATTTATTTAAATAAATAATTAAATTTAAATTTAATAAATAAATATTTTAATAAATAATAAATTCTTTTATAATTATATAAAAACTATTATATATTTATAATTATTTATATTATATTAATGTTTTTATTTTTTTATTATTATTTTTTATATATAATATTACCGGAAATAGATTTAATATACTGTTACGGACCTCTTATATATCGAAAGATATATAAGACGTACGCGGGGGTTCTTGATTTGCAGGTAACAATAAGACTAACAGCAGGTGGTCCGTAAGGGAGGTTTGCTGGTACTCCCACCACTAGTCTAGTCGCAATAGAGTAGTAGTCGTCAATAGAAATTGAGATGAGATTGATAGCTGGAGAACTAGAATAAACGAGCGACTAGATACAGGAAATCATGATCATTATATAGACATAGGAAATACGCTTTGTCAGGGCGTAAACGGCCCAGGATCGACGAGGTCGCCGTCGACAGTATCGATCCAAGATGGGATCGATAGAGTCGCTGTCGACCGCATCGATCCAGTCAGGATCGATGGGATCGATGTCGACCGGAGCGACGGAGTCGCAGCCAACCCCCTTATGCAGTAAGCGGGGTCCGCATAAACGTTAATAATGGAAGAACGAGTGTAAGAGCGTAATGTGTGCTAGGCCTCTTCTTGGGCCACCCCTCTTCGTAACATATACTATATAATTATTTTATTAAATAATTAAAAATTATAATATTATATATATTAATTTATTTTTTAGTTTTTATATATAAAAATAAAAGTTTTATAAATAAAGATTCTTTTTAAATAAAAAAATTATATATATATATATATATTATTTATTTAAATAAATTATTATATAAATAATCTTATATATAATCAATTTTAATATTTCTTTATATAATTATATAAAAAATATTTAAAAAATAAAATAATTTATAAAATAATTTATAATTAATTATTATTATATATAATTAAATTATTAAAATATTTTATATTAAAAAAATATAATATTTATAACTTTTATATATATATTTCTTTTTTTAATTAAATATATATATATATATATATATAAATATATTTAATGGTTATTTTAAAATTATATTAATTTAAAAATAATAATTATCACGTAATAATATTAATAATAATAATAATAATATTATTAATATAATTATTATTATTTTTATTATATTTATTTATTTTTAATAATACTTTATAGTTTTAAAACTTTATTTATATAAAAGATAATAATTTAATTAAAATATATAATTTCTTTATTAAAAATTAAAATTATTAAATTTTTATATAAGATTTTTATATAAATTATTTTTATTATATTTTTATTAATATATATCTTATTATATAATAAAATAAAAACAATATTATCTTTAAAATATCTAAATAAAATTTATTTATTAGCAAAATGTTTTTTAATTATTTTAATTTAAAATTAATATATATATATTATTTTATTGAAATAATATATATAATAATTATTATTATTATATTAATAAATTATTGAAAGAAATATATATATAATATATATATTAATTATTTATATAAAATTAATATTCTAACTATAATTAAATAAAAATATTTATTTAAACTTTTTAAAATATAAATATAATAATTTAATTTTTATTAAAACATTTAATTTAAAACGTTTATTTTTTTTATATCTTTAATTATATATATATAATAAAGTTAATAATAATTATATAAATATTTAATAATATGAAGTTTATTATAAAAGAAATATTATTTATTATTTATTAACGTTTAAAAAGTAAATTTTATAAAATATATTATATATATTTAAATTTAAATAAAAATATTAATTATAAAAATAAAAAATAAATAAAAATTTTATTTATAAAATAATTTTTCTTTATTGTTTATTATTATTATTATATTTAATTATAATAAGTTTTAAAAATATAACTTTAATTATAATTATTTTTAAATTATAAAAAATAATTAAGAATATTAAACTATAAAATATTAAAAGATTATTTAATATTAAAAAGATTTAATTTATTATTATATATAATTTTATATATTTAAAAGAAATTAATAAAATTATAAAAGAATATTAAAAGAATATTAAAAATTTAAAAAAATAAATATTTTTAAAATATTAAAAATTAAAAATATTAAAAAAATAAACTTTTTTTAAAATATTTTAAAAGATTAATAAATATAAAGATATTTAATATATAATTAAACGCGGTTAATTTATTATATAATAATAAATTAAATAATTTAATACTGATAATCTAAAATAAAAATATAATAAAAATATTTTTATAGTTATTAAAGTTTAATTAAGAAATGTTATTATTATAGAAAAAAAAAACTATTTTTAATATTTTAATTATTATTATAATAAAAGAACATTAAGAATATTATTAATAATTAATTAATTAATTAATTAATTATAACTTAATAAAAAACTTAATTTAAAGTTTTAATTAAATTAATTACTTATATTATATTATATAAAATATAAATATACATTTTAATTATTCTTTTTTATTTATTCTTTATATTTATATTATTAATAAAAAAATAATTTAAAAAAAGTTTAATATATAATTTATTTTATTTTATTTATTATATAAAGAAATTAAATATAGTTTTATTATTTTGGTTAATATTAATTTTATTAATTTAAAACTTTTATATAAGAATTATAACTTTTTTATATTTAATTATTTATTTAGTTTAGTTTTTTAATTATTAATTTTATTTTTTATTTTATTATTTAATTTATATTTTTAAATATTTAAAAATAATTATTATTAATTTTATTATTATTTATAAAATAAAAATTTTTATATATAAAATTTATAATATTTTAATATTTTTTTAATTAATAAAATTTAATATAATATAAACATTAATTTAAAAAATTAAATAATAAATAATTTATAAAATAGATTTATTAAAGGATATTATAAAAATATTTAATAAAATAATAAAATATAAATATATTTATAAATATTTATATTAAAAAATATTTTATTAAATAAATTAAATAAATTAAATAAATTAAATAAATTATAGAATTTAAAATTTAAAATTAAAATATAAATTTTAAAGTTTTATGAATATTTTAATAAATTATAAATATTAATATATTTAAATAATAAATTTCAATTATAATTAATTAATTATTATTAATTAAATGTTTTATTATAATATAAATAAATAATAAATTAAATAAAAAAATAATATTAAAATTAATATTTTTATTTAAATTAATTATATTTATTTTAAAAATAATCTTTTAAAAAAGATTTATATTAATTAAAAAAATATTATAAAATTAAAAAATAATAATTATAATATTTATTATTATTATACTAATAATAATAATAATAATAATAATAATAATAATAATAATAATAATAATAATAATAATAATAATAAT